>SEMN01000291.1:145000-654016 GCA_005408345.1 Macquaria australasica | reverse complement strand
CGAAGGCAATCCCAGAAGCATGTGGTAAGGATTAAGAACAATGACAGACTACAAAGCTTTAAGGCCATCGGCAGCCAACAAGTCAAAACATCTGAAGCAGAAGTTGCTGGATGGAAGGGAGGACCTTCCGCACCTATCGTCCTTTCCGCACATGACGTCAGGAGGGCTTTCAAGCATGTGAACACTAGGAAGGCAGCAGGACGAGACGGTATCAGTGGGCAGGTCCTCAAACTTTGCGCTGACCAACTAGCGCCGGTGTTCACCATGATATTCAACCTATCGCTCAGTCTGTCATACCCACGTGCTTCAAGAAGTCCAACATCATTCCCATGCCCAAGAAACCAAGACCAGCCTGCCTGAATGACTACCGCCCAGCGGCACTCACCTCTGTGGTGATGAAGTGCTTTGAGCAGCTGGTCAAGGACTACATCTGCTCCTCACTGCTCACACACACACTGGACCCACTACAGTTTGCCTACCGTCCCAACTGATCAACGGAAGACGCCATAGCACACATCCTCCATACCACCCTAGCCCATCTGGACAAGAGAGGGAGCTATGTGAGATTACTGTTCATACAGTTCGGCATTTAACACCATAGTCCCCTCCAGGCTCATCACAAAGCTCAAGGACCTGGGATTAAACACCTCGCTTTGCAGGTGGGTCCTTGACTTCCTGACAGGTAGACCCCAGGTGGTGAGGGTGGGTAGACACACCTCATCCACCCTTATCTGTAACACTGGAGCGCCCCAGGGCTGCGTTGTGAGCACCCTGCTGTACTCCATGTACACACATGAGCCACTGTCGACTCCAACCCCATCGTCACCATTGTTTGCTGACGATACAGCTGTGGTGGGCCTAATCACTGAGAAGAATGATCTGAAGGAGGTAGAGGGCATGACCCACTGGTGTCAGGACAACAACCTCCTCCTGAACGTCAACAAGACTAAGGAGCTGATAGTGGACTTTGTGAAGAAGCAGGAGAGGAACTACGTCCCCACCCTTAGCATCAATGGGTCCTCAGTGGAGAGGGTGGTCAGCTTCAAATATCTTGGTGTCCACATCACCGAGGGTCTGACCTGGACAGTGCACATGGACTCTGCAGTGAGAAAGGCAAGGCAGAGACTGTTTCACCTCAAACGCTTTAAGAAATTCTGGGTATCCTCTCAGATACTGAGGAATTTCTACTCCTGCACCATCGAGGGCATCCTGACAGAGAACATCACTGCCTGCAGAGTGGTTCGTTAAACGTATCATAGGTAGTGCTCTACCCTGCCTAAAGGACATTTACACCAGGCGGTGTAAGACTAAGGCTAGGCAAATTGTTAAGCATCTTAATCACCCGGACAACGGCCTTTTCTCCCTGCTGCGGTCGAGTGGAAGGTACCGGATACACCAGGCCAGCACTGAGAGGCTCAGGAAGAGCTTATAGGCCCCCCCAACACACACACTACTATTCAAGAATATTTTTACATAATTATTACTCAAAGTTACTTACCGTAGTTACCATTGTTATTTATTACTTATTTCTATTCTTTATTCTTATTATATTTTACCCTTATTTTTATTGCACAATTGTAGGAGCTTGCAGACATACATTTCACTATGATTGTGCCCTGTATGATTATATGTGACGAATAAACTTAAACTTGAGATAAAACATAACAGAAAACCAGAACTCTGTCCGGAACCCACCTTTGTAGCAGAGATTGTCCCTGCAGCCTCCAGCATAGCTAGCTGGACAGGCAGAACAGGGAGTTCCATATTTGTATGGTGCATGACCCCACCAGTTGCCCCTGAAAAAACAGTTATGAGTTAAAAAAACAAAAAAAAAAAAAAAAAATCTGTGTTTTAAAATAAACAATGTTCAAGGATTTTGGCAAGACAATCAGTTCTTTTTGAATGTTGAATCCATGAATGGAACTACCAGAAAATATTGCCTGTAAGTCCCTGTTGTTGTGTATTCTTTGGTTTAAACTGCCCTCTGCAGAAACATCACTAAGTACCTGATTTGTGTGTGTATTTTTGGCAAATTATTTAATGATCTTAAAAGAGTACTTCACCGATTTAGCATTGCACTCCTTTAACATTGTCAGACTCATGATGGACAGTTTAAAAAACAGATCAAAATCGATGCAGCAGAACCATAGATAGTCTTTTTTATTCCACACTTTCTTCTTCCTTGTCTAAACCTGATGCCTACAATAGGGCGGCTGTGGCTTAGGAGATAGAGTAGAGTGCATTGATCACAAGGTTGGCGGTTTGATCCCCGGCTCCTTCTGTCCACTTGTCAAGTGTCCTTGAGCAAGACACACAAGACACACAACCCCAAGTTGTTCTCGATGGGCAGGCTCCACCGCCGTTGATGTGTGCGTGTGTGAATGGGTGAATAAGAGGCACAATTGTAAAGCGCTTTTTCCAGTAAGGTAGAAAAGCGGTATATAAATGCAACTCGACTCCCATTTTGGGTGTGTTGTGCTATCAGCGGCTAATGTAGCCTCAAGCAGAGATGAGGACTCACTTCTTTCTAACTTCACACCCCCAGATTTTTTTCATTTTCAAACTTGTAGTTTTCATCATTTGAGGCAATTTATCAGACTTCACACAGCTCCCTCTGAAGGGCTTTATACAACTTTTTTCACATATGCAGTAGTACTCCCAAAGACCTGTTAACAGACTTTGTTTAAAATCAGTGGAGTTCCCCTTTAAGTACTGTTCATGTCTTGTGTATTGTTTGTATCTCTTATTTTGGTTTGCCTTGGTTATTACCAAGTAAAACATAACTGATTCTGAGATAAATATAATAATGATTTTAGTTATGATCTCTGTTATTTTGAGGAAGTTGTATCACATGGTATTGAAACAAGCAAAAACGTACGGTGGCGAGTAGTTGCAGACCAGATAGACAGCTTTAGCCCAGATCATTCCCCACACGTTCATGTTGTAACACACATTGATGGCACAGCCAATACGATTGCTAGTCGCCCACACCAACTGAAAATTGAAATACACACACAAAGTAAAGTGTTCAGTGGTCCTCTCATATCTCTCACATTTGTTGGAGCTTGTACCTGAATTTTCAAAAGGCTATGTGTTATTACTGTATTGTACTAACTGCAGTACAGCATAATTTTACATGATTTCAAAACATGCAGCTTTCACAGTGACATAAGCAATAATGATAAACTTGCAAGATGGGCCTTCTTTTTATCAAACTGATCTGATAAAGACAGAAAATATATTCTCAAAAAAATATGTCTTAAAGCCACTGAACACCCTCAGTATACCCACACAGGTGTTTTTACTCATTGTAGCGTATTTGGATCTCTTCTTTGAGGTCTAATCAGCCAGAATAACTAAAAAAAACCTGTGTGGGTATGCAGGGCCATTACTGTTCCAGAACAGATTTCTTCAAATATTTAAATGTTCTGTTTTTTCAATATCACAAAGTAATATAAGTTTTTTTTCAAGTAAAAGCCTAAAATGATCCCAAGGTATTGTTAACTCTTTGAGACATAAATAAAAAAAGCCCTTACCTGAGTGTAGTGAGTACAAACAGGTCCTGAACATCTGAATGGGCAGTGTGGGTTACATTCCTGGGAGTAGGGATAGGTGTAGTACCTCACCTCATCATACCAGGCCTGGACATGGTACGTAGGGGGGCGGTCCCTAAGGTCACAGAAAAGGTGTTATACTGTATCCTTTCATTATATCACCAAAAAACATGCAATAAAAGATATATTGAATGCAATCTCATCTAATTTGTTTGTAATGTCTATATATAAGCAGCTAACCTGTCTTGCTGAAGTTTCCATGAGTAAGACACTTCACCTGAGGCTGTTCCAGAGTAAAACATTAGAAAACTTACCATGGACCAATAAAGACAAAAAGTGTCCCCTTTTTAATAGACCTTTTTCACAGTAGACATTTTAAAACGTCATAGCCAGTAAAGCACAGTTGTAATTGATAACATTAAGGATGGCCGCAATCAATTTAGATGACCCTTTACACCTGCTATGACAAGCATAATCAGAACACACCCACATTTTTAATTAGACCTTTTCACAGATTTAAAAATATTGATTAGAGCAGCTTCAAAAGTACACACAACACTATGAATACATTACATTTAGACGAAGAACAACAGAATACATCCATTCGGAGTTGTGAGGTTTGGAAGCAGTCTTAACAAAAGGCAGGTTGGTTTGTGGTTAAAATTTATTTAGTATTACTCTGATGTGGCAAAGGATGATGCATATTGTAAGAAAACACTTGTATTCTAATCATAATACTATTGTATAAAATATAATTTAACTGACACACTTCCCTCCGCTTCTTTGTACATACACACCTGCCCCAGTGCGCTCCAAGGTTTTGGCCTATTTGCGTCAGCATGTGGCTCGGTCCATGTTCCCATCGGCAGGTGTGTGCCCAGTGCTCTGCGCTCCTCTCTAACTCATAATCCCATACCTGGAGCACACACACACACACACACACAGATGGAGCAACACACACACAGAACAACACACAGGTTATTGGTTAAAAAGTTATTTGCCTCTGGAAAGATGAACTTAGAAGGTCAACTCTGAAGGTCAGCTAGGGTAGGTAGCTAATATTTTTTTCAGCTGGCAGCTTAAGCATTAGGTTTGGTAATATTGGTTTTCTCTTGGGCTCCAGGTTAAACTCAGTGAGTTTTTTCCAGAGCAGCTTTACCCCCGACAGATGTTTGCAGACCTGAAACTCCACTCTGGATTACCCTCATGATTGAAGTGGGCTAAGTGGTCACTTACCGTAGTTGCGGCTTTAATTGCTACTACATTTTTCAGATATCTCATCATCCTCTTTGAGGAAACTAAACTACCCATAAATCCCATTGAAACTATAATCTGAAAGTAACCTTACATACTTGAGGCAAAGTGTACCTGGAAGATGAACCTGCTTTAAAGTACAGTGGCTATACGCGTGCCCCTCGCAAATTTAACACAGTATAGTCAAAACTAGGCCTCTCCTATTAAACACACACGTTCACTCTCTTACACAGAGACACATACATGAGAGAGAAGGGACAAAGAGAGAGTATCACCACCACCACCACCACATCAGCTTGCAGCTTTGTGCTACTATTCAATGTGGTTGTTTCATAGCTTGTTTCCAGTAAGTTTTGGTCCCATAAAACAAGCTGAGAGGGGGGAAAAGCTGACAGCAAAGAAAAGATACCAAAACAAAGAGTCTCTGTTTGGAGGCTTAATGCCATCTCTACAGTAAAAACTTGACAAAATTAAACTTAATTGAAGTCAAAATACCTGAGATCTATTCACACACCTCTTGCTTTGAACAAAGCAGGAAGGTAGACCATGGGTATAGAATTGAGCAATTCAAATGTTGCTGCAAAGTTAATTTACTGTTGACTTTGTTGGGGAGGGAGAAGAATAGGTGCAGTGTGCTCTGCTGTGGGCATACTGTTTGGTTGCATTACGGCTATCACACGTCAAAACTAATATGATAATGCTTAAGTGTGGAGGTGTAACTGCTTTGATTGACCACCATAATGTGTTCCATATGTTTGGTAAGGCTAACACACTGTGCACACTGTTGCCCATTCACTGTGGTGCTGCTTACTGTTCTGGCCTGATTGGAGAAGTGATATTTTGGCTCTTGACTTCTTTGGCAATAATCCAGCTGTGGCTGAGATTTTCTAACCTCCTGCATGGCTGCCATGTGATACTGTATTCTTCCATGATAATTACATATTTTTGCAGTTGTTAGGTAAAATTCTTCATTACAATTTTGGTCTTTATTTAACTTTAGTTCAAATATTGCATGGAAAACAGACTGTCCTTACCAGAAAAATGACAGTGAAGGTCATTTGTTCAAAAAAAATCAACACGTACAAAGAAATATGATCTAGGAAGGCAGGTTCAAGTAAAAATCCATTCAGTTGAGGACTTACCAGACACCGAAAACTGCACTGCAGTTTGTAATACTATGAGGATTATCATGGCAACAATCATTTCATCCTCCGTCTCAACTATCTTGAGTGAAACAGTAGAATTACCTGAACACGGCCTTAGGTGGTTGATGGGTGGTGGATTGTGTAATGTAAAAACTGTGTGACTTTGACACTGGAGACTGCAGTTCATCTTCTGTCTTGGCCCAAAAGTCAATGTTGGTTTCTTTTAACTATGAAGACAATCTTACCAATGACAATGGTAAATTCTTCTTATATAGCACTTTTCAACCTTAACGGTTCCCAAAGCGCTTTACAGATTGGTTTCATTCACCCATTCACACACACATTCACATACCGACAGCGACGGAGCTGACATGCAAGGTGCTGGCCTCCATCGGTAGCAACTTAGAGTTCAGTGTCTTGCTCAAGGACACTTTGACATGTGGAGCAGGGGATCGAACCACCAACCACCAACCACCTGCCTCCTGAGCCACAGCCGCCCCAATCTAACCAAGTAGTTTTATTTGGTTAACCCAATCCAAACCTTAACTAAAGGGATAGCAGCTCAGAAAAATCTCATGTAGGTCATTTTTTGGAAAGGTCATTGTTTGATTCCTTAAGACTGCACTTTTGTTTCAATTCCGGAAGGAGTCCTTTGTCGGATTGTCAAACAACATTTGAAATCCCCCTCCTTTACACCTTTCCGAAATTGAGGTGCGTCTGACAATTTCTGACAGCTTTCTGAAATCGACAAGCACTTCCACTTTACGTAGCAAATGGCCAGGTGTGTATGCGGGAATTGAACTGAATTCAAGTCACTTTTCGTGTGTATAACCAAGCGCAACACCATGAATGCCTTTGAGGAAGTGTACGTCTTTATCCTCAGAGTTTTCACCCGCTTTTAAGTGTGGCTGTTCGGAACAGGTAAAAACACTTTTGCCTTTAGATGCGTTCGGACAACACTTCCTAGAACCTATAGTTTGTTTTAAGCATACTGAACCCTTAACCCTAATTATAAAGCAATACTGCCCACCTGCACAGCCCATGTGTCACTACTTTTACAGGTTATAATGAAATTCGAGGTCAGCACGAAGCTTTCACTGCAAACAATCTACAGCGGATACTAATGATCTCTGCCTTCTCATTATTCACTCCGTGTTCTTGTTATTCTTCTCCCTCAATTATCCAGCAGAGAGGAAGATGGACTGCCCACCAGCCTTTGGAGAAAGGTCCCGCTAACAACTACCAATCTCCTTTTGCATTCCAAAGAGCATTAAGTTCCCAAAATACAGAGCTGTTTTCAGCCATCTGCCAGGACCACCTCTGCTTCAGAGCTAAGTGCGAGATGTGCAGTCTTACAGCAGTAGATTTAGGGTGAACGTCAAGGTAGCTTTTTGCAACAAAAAAATAATAATAATATAGAGGAAGAAAACAAGAAGCCGTCCTTTGCTTTTGGAATTCAAAGTATGCAAAATGCTTCACATAAATGCTTGTAATTCAACTTACAGTATAGAAAGTGGTTGCATTTATGGGAACCTTTAAAGAGGTCTCTATTTCTCAGGAAAATCTGCTGGGCAAAAAGTGACGTGCTTTAGATTAACGGACGCAACAGTGCTTTAAAGGCATTTGCTGAATGGCTTTTGTATGAAATTAAGGAGTCAAAGCTGTAATGAAAGTGCAACCCCTTTGGCCCCCAAATCCTGCAATCTGAAAACCAAATACTTGGCCCTCATCAGTCCCTGGCCTTACCACATCATTATCATCAGTAATAGTATCCCTTGCTAAAGAAACACTGGATTAGTGTACATAACATACATTTACACTACCGTGCCCTGCACTTCAAACAGCGAGGCTCAACATGTTTGAAATAGATTCACCGCTGTGGCACCCAAAATGAGATGCGTGGCGGATCAAATAAAAGATAACATCGGCCTCGGCCAGCTTTTAAGTGAGCCGCGATGGATGGGGCGAGAGGAGGAGAAGGGAGAGAGTGAAAGTGGAGGAGGGTGAAGAAAAAGCCTGAGGGGAAAGGCTTGCAAGGCTGAAGATCAAGAAGGCAAAAGAGCAAGGCAGGGAGAAAGAGAGTCAGCAGGAGGAGAAACGGAGGGATAGAGTAAGGAGGCACAGGGCAGGAAGGGAGGGAGGGCAGGATGGTTGAGGTAGAGGGCAGGACAACACTGCGGGGGTGAAAGCTGGATATGGGCCAGGGTCATTGAGGGCGGGCAAGCAGGAGGCAGGAGCTAGAGCTTGCCAGATGGTGGCTTTGGTTTGCAGATCTCATTCCCTCTGTCTTTCCCTCCCTTCCCTTCTTGACAGAGCTAGACTAGCAGAGTCAGGAAAGCGCCTTCCCCTGAGAAAAACGTGTGACTTTAGTGTCAATCCTCCCCGATTTGGCAAGATTCACTAGATATTGACAAGGGGCACAAACACATGGATCCCGTTTATTCATCCTGATTTATGTTTTTATGTTTGCATCATGGTTGAAAAACACACATAACACAAGCTGGCAGAATTTTATCAGCTAGCTAGTTAGCTAAGCAAGCTAACACTAGCAGTCCATTGTCTCTGGCTGACTTTTTAATGTTTGCAGACTCGTTTTAAAACAAGAATGTGAGCGTGAATGTTTGTCTGTCTCTATGTGTCAGCCCTGTGATTGACTGGCAATCTGTCCAGTCCTGGGTGTACCCCGCCTCTCGCCCACTGTCAGCTGGGATCGGCTCCAGGCCCCCGCGACCCTCTAAGGATAAGCGGTTATATATAATGGATAATGGATGGTGCTAAAACAGGCTAAAGCAACATGCCGGAGGCAAACATCAGCATCCTCACCAAATCATGATCTATGTAGAAAACTTTCTTGTATTGCAGTGTACAGCAAAGTCCTAGTATTTTAATTATGATAAGGAAAAAAGGAAGATCACACTGTTAATATTAATCTAACATAATCCTGTGTGGATGCTAAACTTACATACATGTTCGTATTTTCAAACAGTATGTTTTCACTTTTTATGTTACAGAAGAAAAGACTTTCAGGATGTGGACTAACCGATGTGTTTGGAGAACATAACGCCGTATTGGCTCCTAACGTTAGCCTAAACTTCGATAGCATCCAGGTCCGACTTCCACACAGTGAGGAAATACAACACAGTGGATGCGCTAGTTGTGAACAGGGCTTTTTCTTAGCTATAACCCCACAAGCTAATATAACCAAGTTAGTTAATGTTGCTCTTTGGCCTTGGAAGAAACACTGGGTTACTACTGTAGGCAGTAAACTAGTTTGCTAGACATGCTAACGATTGCAGTTTACGTTAGAGCAAAAACACACTGTTCAATCTATTCCTTACATTTTTGCTCTTGTGTTTTTGGCTTACCTGAAAGGCTAAAAAAACACCACTCTCAAAACTCTTTAAATGAGGCATATTGCTTCAGCATGTTTAGAAATCCAACGCTTGACAGGCCTGCCATGCCTAGTTACAGTTGCTTAAGTATGATTGGACGGGGTTTAGTCAATCCATATGAACTGATTTATGCGTCAGTGTTACTCTCCAGGAATTTAATTCCGACTCTTTATCTCAAACTCTCTAACTAATACTAGTACTGTTTATTTATTATAAATAACAGAAATGTATGCAGGGTTGAATTCTTTTGAATGATAAGATGTATTCCAGTGTGATAAGATTTACCTACATATGACAGACAGCTGTGTCCTCAGCACTTACCATGTACTCCATGTTGGAGGCAGGAGGGTAGACCTGACCCCGCAGCTTGTTGTGCAAGTCCAGGATTAGGTGCATGTCTCCCTCGCTGATGGCCCTCTTCCCCCTCGACCTGGCCCTCCACCACTCCTCATCCTTGTCCCTGTACTTGTCCAGGATGGACTCGAGTCGCGTGGAGTTGGTGAGGACCATGGCCAGGACGGTCTGGGTCAAACACAGGAACAAGCTCGCCACTCTAACCCAGCCCGGGAAAGGAAGAAATGTCTTCATGACGTGGGAAATACTGCTGCTGGATGAAGAATACTTTTTGTTGTCTGCAAAACAGAGAGTGCATGTAAGTAGAATAGCTTGAGTTTCAATTTCAGCTTTATTAATTCAGACAAGAACATGGACTTCCAAATCCAGGGTAAACATTACCATTTACATCAGTGTACAGATTCATTTTCTCCCTTTTTACCTACACTACAGCATCTTTGTAAAAGAGACCAAAGGCACCTTGAACACTACAGCATCTTTGTAAAAGAGACCAAAGGCACCTTGAACACTACAGCATCTTTGTAAAAGAGACCAAAGGCACCTTGAATCTATCCTCTGTCTCTGTTTAATAATGCTGTAATTATAGGGGGACTTCACTTCAAACAGTAAGGCTAATACAACTTTCAGCAGTCTTGAGTGCATCTGCAGGTCACTGCATCACTACACACAGTAGGACCAGTGTAAACGGACTTTTCACACGTTATGTGAATGTGTGAACAGGAGATTCAGTGCGCATGCGTGAGTTACAGTACTGTATGTGCTAGCATGCACTGCAGGGAGTCTTGCAGCATTTTAAGTTTTATAAAAACAGAGATTAAATTATTCCACGCACTTGACCTTTTCTTTTAACGATCCCTTCAAGAGCTAAAATACTCCAGTCATATTTTTTGTTTTACACAAAAACTAGTTCCAATAAATTCAACAAGTTCCACTGTAGAGAATATTGTAAAATCATTCTAGTGTAGGAACACTTTTAAGACAAAAAAATGACATATGGTCACTATAAACTCACTTTTGAGGAATACACACACACCGGTCCTAAATAATATTATAGTAATATTTATTGGGCAGTAATGTAGGCCTATAGTGCAAGTTTACCTTTAAATTCCGCCAAACTGATCAAAATATCTCCCAGGTGCAATATTCCAGATGCCAGAACGCCTTGAGATTATTGCAGAGTGACAGTTTTCCGATCCAGGGAGACTTTAAATCCATCCATCACACAAAATGAGTGCAGGCAGTCGGTTCTCTTTCAGACTGTACATCCACGCTGGGAGACAGAGAGCTCAGAAATGTCTATAGGTAGCTGTTGAATTCCTCAGGGCGCTCAGTGCGCTACTGGCTGCATGGGACCGCTGCTCATTTTGCGCTTATATGCCAAATTTGCGCTTAGCAACGCGCAACGCAGAGGACCACGCCTCCACAAACCCTCCTGCTCCCCCTTACCGCACCCCCATCTGACACACACACACACACACACACACACACAGGCCGGCAGGGATCTGTTGGAACTCCAGGGTTGATCTATTTGAGGAGGCACCTGATCGCACTAGAAGTGACGTGAAGGTAAACTTGTGGATGTTATGAGAGCAGCCCACTCGTGTTACAAATATTGCACATTTTGCTTTTTCCAGGTTTTTTGTTTGACAGGAAGACAGGGTCAAAACTAATTATTGGTAGCTGACAGTAGTCTACAGTTTAAAGATACAGTATACATGTCCAAGGAACTATGAGGCCATGTAAGGCCTCCCAAGGAAAAACCACCATGCCTAGACGTCAACTTGCAGTTAAGACATTTCTTTTAGTCTCATATAGTCATCTCTTATGGTATCACTGTATTTATTCTACAGGAACACAGTTTGCAGTCATATCTGTACAGTGTCCTTGCAAAAACAGTAGAAAATAGTTATTATATAGGCTAGTAATAGTTATTTACACTCTTTGCACAAATGCATCAAACATCCATGCTGTGAGTGGTGTGTTCCTTTTCTTGAGGGCTGAACTTGTCTGAGATCACATCAGGTTTTTTGCTGTGTGTGAGAATGGCAGCAGCAGCAGCAGCAGCCAGCAGGGTGGCCAGTATTCCCCTGCGACACGACCACAAAGCACTGATTCATCTGCCTTTACACACACTTTCACAAATGTTCTAGTGTGTGGGCTGTATGTGTGCGTGTGTGTGCATGCTCTCTCTCCCCCCTCTCTCTCTCTGCTTCCTCAACTCCAACATGCTCTGTTCTGTCACACACAAGAGACCGTTTCTTTTAAAGTGTCACAGCGGTACAAAGGCAAAGCAAGATGAAGGGAAAAATATATAAAACAATGCAAATAAAAGCTAACATTAAATGCTAACAGTGATTTCCCACTGACATTAACATAAAAAGGGCTGTAAATATGACTTGTTTCAATCGGCTGACACAAAAAATAGAATGAATGAAAAAATGAAAGATGTTTTTTTTTAAACAACATCTTGGTAAATGTAGATGTCATGGGTGCATAAACAGCATCAGCAGGGTTTCTGGTTCAGCTTGACAGGCAGCCTGCAGGGCTGATGGGTCACTGGGCGGCCCTCTCTGGCCATAGTCTGGCCAGCTGAGTTTTATTTATTATTATTATTATCTTATACAGTATATTTGTCATTTGCTAAATTGGTAATAATAATATATAATCAGGACAGCCTTATATGCAAAATAAAATATGTAAAAAGTTTTAAATGATTATTAGTGATTACTATGCACCCTTTAATGCCAGATAACATGTATGCTTTGGTGGTTATATAGTATGATTCAAGGATATTTGTTTGATATCTTCTACAAGCATCTGCTGCCCCCTCTTGGACAAAGAAGAGATTTTCAGTCTTGAGCCTTAAGCAAGCCATTCATGCATCAGTGATGTTTGAGCTGACATGCAAGCCAGTAGTCATGTCCATCACCTTGCAATCTTAAATTATTTAAGGACAAGAGCAAACATACACTCTATGTGCATTCATACCGGGGAAAAAATGAGAAAACACATAGTGATTTAAGTACTATGCCTTATTACAGCTATGCATCTTTCTTGCTGGGAATCTTTCATGTACCTTCCAACCATTTGGCCTTAAGTCACACTAAAAGTAAACTGCCATTATGTTTGTTGGGCTCGATCACATGCCCTTATCACTGTTAGCCATAGGCATTATTGACAACAACAAGGTTGTGCATACATAGATGTCCTTGCTTTCCCAGCAAACATTGATCAAATGGTGAAGTTGTGCAACCGGCCAAAAGTGGTCCTGGTCAGAAGGCAAAACTTGTGACCTGCACAGAAAACTGAAATGATGGAAACCAAGTAAAAAACACAATTTACTGTAACTCATGTGTGAATAGGTATATAGGCATTTGCAAGTGCTGATTTCTCCTTCTATAGAATATTCAGGTTTCCCTTTTTACTTGTGAAATGGTTGTGAGCAGACTGTCACTTTCCACTTTCCTTGTCCTATTACTGCTTGGCCCCGACTTAAATGACCCTTAAAATACTTGCTGTGGAATACATGTATGCATGTTTTGGTGTGTATTTTTCCATACAAAAATGGTCATGAGCAGACATCCTAAAGTGACATCCTCTCTACGTAGAATTAAAGAGCAGAAGACGCTACATCATTTTTATTTATTTTTAATAAAATTGTAATCAACAGTGATATGCAAGTACGTTTACCATGTTCTCTATCTTAGTTTATCTTGTTAGCATGATAACATTTGATAATTAGCACTAAACACAAAGTGCAGCTGAGGCTGATGGGAATGTCACTTTTGCAAGTACTGTATCTAGTCATAAACCAAAGTCGAGGTCTAATATACAATTCATCCTGAGGGGGACATTCAATTGAATTCAATTCAGTTTTATTTATATAGCGCCATATCATAACAAAGTTATCTCAGGGCACTTTTTTGAGTAGAGCAAGTCTAGACCGACTCTTTATATTTACAGAGACCCAACAATTCCCACCATGAGCAGCACTATGTGACAGTGGCAAGGAAAAACTCCCTTTTAACAGGTAGAAACCTCTAGCAGAACCCTCGAGCAGAACCAGGCTCTAGGTGGGCGGTCATCTGCCTCGACCGGTTGGGTTGAAGGGGGGGGCAGGAGGAAAGAGAACATACAGCAGCACAATACAGTTCCACATAGGGATGTAAAGCAATAGCTGTGGTAATGGCATTGATGTTAACACCAACAGAAACAACACTAAGAGCAACATTATAATAGCAATACTAATAACAACAGCAACAACAGCAATAGCAGCAGCGGGTGCAGAGCAGGAGCACAGGGGCAGCAGGCGGCCGCAACCACAGACCCAGACTCCACAGCTCCGGAGGCAGAAATACCTGCAGAAAGCAACAGAAGGGGAGAGAGAGAAAGAGGAGAGAAAGGACACAACTACGGGAAGAAGTTGAATTAATAACAAGCATTGATGGGATATGAGGGCATACAGATGGAGAGGAAGAGGAGGAGAAAGGAGCTCAGTGCATCATAGGAAGTCCCCCGGCAGTCTAGGCCTATAGCAGCATAACTAAGGGGGGGCTCAGGGGTCACCTGAGTCAGCCCTACTATAAGCTTTATCAAAGAGGAAAGTCTTAAGCCTACTCTTAAATGTGAGGAGGTTGTCCGCCTCCCGTACACAAACTGGGATCTGGTTCCACAGGAGAGGAGCTTGACATGAAAATATGTATAAATGTCATGACAAACCAACAGTTTTTGAGACATCACTCAAAACAACCAATGTCAGTGGTGGTGCAAGAGGAAAAGTCAGGGGATTACCAGAGTCAATAGGATACATCGTCTGGGCACCATGCAATGTCTGTACCAGATTCCATGGCAATCCATCCAATAGCTGTTGATGTTAGCAAACAATTGCCTATTTACACATCCAGCAGACACAGAGTGACATCATGTGTCTGACCACCATGAATGTAATTCACACGTTTACTCTCCTTTTAGCTCGGTTTTGGTCTCCACCATCTACTCAGAAAATATCTGACACCAGCTGATGTCTAAATTACCTGCCACATTTAAAAGTAATAAATGACATAAGATAAATAAATAAAATAAATAAATAAATATACATGTAAGCCCCCCGCGACCCTCTAAGAGGATAAGCAGTATAGAAAATGGATGGATGGATGGATGGATGGACATGTAAGAAATAAAGTAGTAAAAGGTAAGTAATAAAACCACTACTTCTGTTAAGTTGTGTACTATGTCTATACTATACATACAGACTATTGTCCTACATGTTTATGTATGGCTGAATTTTTCTATTAGTCACCTTATCTGACATACTATATGTCTGCTGGTAATCGTTTACCTGCTTTATTTGTCCATTGGAAGTTTTTTCTTTTTTTTCAGCTTTCAGCCAGTTACTCAATGTGTCAATATGCTTTGGCAAGATGTAGAACAGATCAAACATTAGGCAAACACAGACAGTCACATATTTAAGGAAGCAGCTAAATATTAACTAATGACAGACTCGACGTCATGATCCCGCTGTGACTATTAATGATGTCCAGGGACAGCCTGTCAGTCTAGTTGAATTTTCTTCGCAGAGATTGTTTTTCGTCAAATCTCTGTCAGCTGACAAATTCACGTCAAGATGGGGAACATGCAGTGCCCTGCTGAGGACGCAGCCCACCTGGCCTCTGTTGCCCGAGACATCTGCCCTTTCCCAAACTACAACCCCAATCCTCTTTTCATCAACATGCTGTCCATCAACTCTTCACTTCACCTGAAGAACCACTACGCAGCTGTGCAGTCCTCCCTGACCCCCAAGCAGCTGGAAGACTTCACACAGGGCCTGAGGACCACTTTTGGCAGGGAGGGCAAGGTCACCCTTGGCGGGGTGGGGGTAGTGGCCCTATCCCTGGCTGTGCTGTTTGACACCCTTGCCAGACAGGTCAGGGGAGAGTGGGTGTCAGACTCAGGGCCCATTCCAGGTTTATTTCTCAAAGACCTGAGAGGGTACTACCCACCACATGTGTATTTGTGTACGTGCCTGATAAAATCACGTCACCACTATTGAATGTGTGCACTCCATGTCAGCTTGTGTGATTTTATTCTCTGTTTATCTCACCAAGGTACCTCAAGCAATTATTAATTGATGGCCAGTTTTTGGACAAATTGGGAGAAAACCACACATTACCGATACATGAAGACATCACAGCAATAAATTTGATGCTGGGACAGTTTTTTACAGGCAGTTTGCAGATTCACTTCATTCGCCTCAAAAATGGTACAGCAAGTGAGTTGATCAGCTTTGATGGAGGACCACCAGCTGAATTAATCTATAATCTCAACTGTAACCTGGAGACAGCTGACAAAGAATTTTTAGCTGAAGTGCAAAAATCAGACCGCACCCGAGAAGCTTTTGAAAGATGCAAACCAAGCAGTGGAGAGGTAGGAAAGCCATGGCTGCTCTATGTTGCTCAGCTAGAATCTGCAGATGTCATGTTCCAACCCTTCTTTGCATTTGGAAATACTACTGCTGATTCAGTTATTGCTCAACGTGAAGATTTTGACCTGAAGGCCAATGTACTCGGAAAATGGGCAGAGTAGTTCACTGGTCAATTTTCCAAATACAGCAGGGAAAAAATGACTACAAGTTTTTTTTCTGAAAACAAAACAAAACACCAATAAAGACAAAGGGAGCAAAATCAAGCCAGATTAGTTATTGACAAAATGTGTGTAGACATCATCATGAAGTGGTCTGACGTAGTGTTCTTTTTTTCTGACTTGCTTAATCTGCTTGTTTGTTTGACCCTTCAAGACCATTTTGTGTTTGTGAGCTTTTGTTACTCTCAGTCCAATTTCATGAATTTATACTTTGTGATTAACTCCAGCTACTACTTCTACTACTATCTGGCTGTCATTTGGAATTGTCGGTGGTTTTAAAATTTCAGAAATGACTGGTGTAGTCTATGTATGTGATATGTGTAGGTATACACTGTATGCTGCTGTATGTATGGTGTGATTTTCAATGTGTCAATAAATTTACATTTGAAATCATGACCCTCTGTTCTGTGTTGAGAAAGAGAAAGAAAATGACAGATGTCATGAGTAACAACTAATGGAAGTCTATGTTTTGGTTCCACTCTTGGTTCCAAAAAAGTTTGAACCAGTTTGAACCAGTTCACTCTAACATAATTTGTTCAAACTAACTTGAATGCAACCCATGTAGCTTCTATTTTTCCTATGTTTGAACAGAAGTTTGAATTTTGAATGAAAGTGTAGCCTAGGTATAGGGATTTTCCATATGCTCTATAGAATGAATCATTTTTATTAAAATGCATAATGCGTGAAATAAGCATATAATAATATATAATGTTTTTTGCATTTACTTGTTCACATGGACATAGTCAAATATTCTCCTTATAGTTTGCTGCTGTGCTGCAAAATTACAGGACAATTATTTTGATACCTAACAATTAATTATTAAAACTGGCCAAAATTACCATGTTTCTGCCAACTAATTCAGGTTTTGTATGTAAGACATGGATCCTATCCTAGGTCCATATGAGCTTTTTCATCCATGAGGGACCAGGCAGGAGGATGTTTGCACAGTCCAACTCAAGTGCATTTATTCATGTGCTGTATTTAAGTATTTCCATTATATGCTGCTATTCCACATCTTAGAGGGACATTTAGTACTTTTTACTCCACTACATTTACCTGACAACTAGTTACAACTCTACAGAATAGGATTTTACATATAAAACATCGACCAGTTTCTAAAATATGATGCATTTCTACTATCAAATAGTATATATCATACTATCAAACAGTAGCTATACACAGTCATTAAAATGAGCTTCCTCTCACTCAGCTATAACATTAAACTGCTGCTTACATCAGTAGCCTAATAACAATCAACTCATATAATAAATGATAATGTAATACTGACAGGTGCGACTCTGGTGCATAATATGAACTTTTGATACTTTAAGAACATTTTGCTGATAAATTTACCGTCAGTAACTTTAATTACTAATTAGTAATTATTTAATTAGTAACTCATTTTGAATGCAGGACTTTTACAATGGAGTATTTTTACATTGTACTGCTACTTTTACTTAAATTAAGATTTTTTTTCTCCCAGCAGTGGAGCACAACCACTGTGCATACAGTCCAAGCTGATTAAAATGGCTTCTTAATTTACTTTAAAATGTCACAATAATTAAAAAATAAAATAAAATTAATAAAATTAAAATTGGTTGTGTTACTCTCTGGAGGATGAACTTAGGCACTAATTGATTGAATGATGCGCGCGCGCACGCACACACACACACACACACACACGCGGCGGTCGTCAGTTGCCTCTGCCCACATTATACTGGCGCAGCTTTGTCAATGACCGTGTATCTGCTGAGAGGATTAATGCAGCCTAAAGGTGGAGCAGAAATTGTGAAGGTTTGTGGCGGACGGGAGCGTAATCCTTTGAGCTCTCGGGGAGACAGGGAGACAGGGACGGAAGTGTCGAAGTCTTTGCTCTCGGATTTGGTGCATTTTGTGAGGAACTGATGGGCTGAAGAAGAACATTTCTCCCCAATAATGGGACGTTTAGTCGAGACAATTTAATGGCAATATTTGAGACAGAGCTGCCCATCCTCAGGGAACAGAAATGGTGCACAAACTTCTGCTGCCCATCGGTAAGTTTACAGCTGTAAACATTGTAGACGCATCTAATTTCGTGCTTTTCAGAAAATAATCATTATTAGCCATAGGTTTATAATCCTGAAGCCCATATGGTGTGTTTATGATATGTTTTCCCTTCTGGTATAAGTAGATATTCCAACAATACTCTTTGTTGGTGTATTATCACCAGTCTGTGCTTTTAATTGTAATTCTTTGTTGTTGTTTTTTAAGTAGTTTAATCAGATTTCTGACAAATTGCAGAAAACAAAACAAACAAACAAACAAACCAAAAAAACCTCGCAATCTTTAATCTCTTCTCTTCTCTCAGCTTTAGCAGCAAGCCTCATCTCACCTGAGCTGTCAGGTGCCTCAGCTACCAAAACAAAACCTCAAGGTATCATATCACATCCTGAGTCTCTGTTCATCCCTCACTATTAACCATTCTAAGACTGTGGGTATTTTCTGTCATAGTCCATCAATAGAGAACAGTGCTAAAAAGTAATATGGATGACTTTTTTGGATATTAATAATTGTGTGTTGCAGTGCTTACTTTGAAAACCAAGATGACTGAAATGTGGTTCTGATTAGAGTTAAAACAATTAGTTGATTTAAGGGCAGTTGTTAAATAATTTATTAAGCAAAACTGCCAAAGATTTGCTAATTAGAACTTCCCAAATGTGAAGATTTATTATTATTATTATTATTTTTAAATAATTGTAATTGGAATATCTCTGGATTTTGGGATGTTGGTCAGACAAAGTAAATCATTAAAGACGTCACCTTGAGTATCTGCCTTTTTTACTATTTTCTGACATTTTATAGACTAAATGACAAAAAACGTCAACAAAATATTCGTTAGTTGCAGTTGTAGCTCAGAATTATACCTCTAATGTGATAGTGAGAGTGGGATAATAGTACTTTGTCTAATACAAAGTCTGGTGATATATGAAATTAGATCAAACCCTAACCTCATCGTCTAACATATTCTCCCAAATCCAGAAATTTAGAGTGGGTAAGCCGATAGATCAGCGTGTTGACAATTTTCTAATGACCATTATAGATAATAAAACAATAATCTTTCCTGTTTGTCTTCTAGTGTGTCAAAATGTGTAATGGCTGGGTTGATTACGTGTGTACTTCCCACAATTAAAAATAGGAAACTGACTTAGCTGTGTGATGCTAACAAGCACAGCAACTTGATTAAACCAACTTAATTTAATTGTAGACTTTATTTAAAGAAATATAAAGAAAGTTATATTTACTGTCTGTAATATGATGTAAAATTCCATCTATACAATAACCAATCTACACTTTAAATTGCATTTTGAGACATATAAAAGGAAGAAATGATAAATAAACAGCTGTCCAACTTGTAGTGAGCCAAACACTTTCATCTGTCTGGACACTGTCTACCTGTGTTTCCAGTGAAGAACAACTCAGGTGTGACACCAGCTGGGCAGTGTGGCACCTGGGTAAAGGAGCCTGAAGGAGGGTATTTCACCTCACCCAACTACCCTGAGAACTACCCGCCTGAGAGGGAATGTGTCTACATTATAGAAGGTGAAGCCTTCATCTTTCTTTCTTTTTAGCCTCTCACTCACTTTTCAGCCCTCAACTGCTCTTAATCACACCTTCTCTCCCCCTCTCTTCCTGCCCCAGCCGCTCCCCGACAGTGCATCAACTTGTTCTTTGATGAGAAGTATTCCATAGAGCCATCCTGGGAGTGCAAGTTCGACCACATCGAGGTCCGCGATGGGCCCTTTGGTTTCTCGCCCATCATTGGTCGCTACTGTGGGCAGGAAAGCCCCGCATATGTCCGGTCCAGTGGAAGGTACCTGTACATCAAGTTTGTGGCTGATAGTGAACTGGAGGCCATTGGTTTCTCTGCCCGGTATAACTTCACACAAGGTGAGTGATTACAAAGTAATCTGAATGAGGGGGCTGCATTTCTGAACATAGCCTTAAAACTGCACTAATCAATATCTATTAAAAATTGATCAAATGACCATGTATAATGTGAAAGGGGTCGCTCATAGTGATGAACCCCCTCATAGAGCTATCACCTGACTCTGTGGTTCCTCTCAGAGCTCTACAGAGCGTTTTAGCTTCTTTCCAACAAGTCCTCCAACCTAAACGACAGAATAGGTCGTTTGTCAATGACTCCCAAAATGACTTATATAGACGTACTGGACCTTCGTCGTCATGGTAACAATAATAAACGTGGTTAACGTTGTGAAACTAACTACATTAGTTACGTAAGTTAAGTTACGTACGAAAGTTAAAATAAGTCAACATTGACTTTTGGTTTCAGACGGACACAAACCTGATGCTTTTATTATACTCCTATACTGCTGTATTGTTGGCCCAGTTCAGACCAAAGATTTGCAACGAGACGAGTTGAAACCTGCAACTGCTTGCAATGCGCTCGTCTGCAACGTTCTGAAACCTGCCAGTTTACACCAATGCGACTAGACGAGACGGTGTATCATTTCCATAGTAACGACTCTCTGTACTTCTGCTCTATCTGCCAGCTTTTCAGGCGTTTTTTGTAGCTGAATATAATTTGTAGCGTCTTAAAACATGACTGAGGATAGTGATAGTGAGTTACTTGCTACAGCTGCATTTCTAGTATTGATGAAACGTTGAAAACATAAAAAAACGAGAGGGACGAGATGACCAGCTGACTTTGCTACAAACTGATTGGCTGTTGAAACAGGTGTTGTGCCTTATGTTCTAAAACCAGCCACTGGCGACTTGACAAGCTGAGTCACAGGCGACGCCATCGGCCGGCTTGAGTCGAGCTAAGACTGGCCGGTTCACACCGCTGCAACTTTTCCCTGTGACGCTCTAAAACGGTTTCCTCTCGTCGCCAAGCTTTGGTCTGAACTGGGTTTTATATCATACCAGCTGCAGCTCTGTCTGTCTGGGGGTGGGGTGGGGTGGGTGGAGGGGAGGGGAGGTGTTTAGAGTATTACTACTGCTCTAAGCCTTCCACTCCTTTCCTTCCTCTCTCCCAATCCACCGCCCTGCTGTGAGTTTGACATTGTTGGCTGCCACGTCAAAACTGGCTACCTCTTTCACACAGTCTCTCCCTTTCTGTCTTTGCCTCCGTGTAGCTGGCCATATAGTCCAATTATAAAACACATTATCACACATTTGCCACACTGTCATATGCACTTGAATAAGATCAATTCCACAGAGAAACCCTGTAATCCTTAAATTGCATCAAAAGATGTGGGGTAGTGCACAATATATGCTATTTTTGAAGTGTGCATGTGAGGTCAAAAAGTTGCATATTGCAACTTTAAGAGCGGTCTGGTCGCATGCTGCTGGGGATGTACTCTCATTTCCATTTGTAGTGCAGGCACACCAGCTGCAGCTGACAAGGGAAAAGGAGGGGAGCATTTATTCAAACACACACACACACACACACACACACACACACACACGAGTTAATGAAAGCTTGTCTTCAGGGGAATACAGCTTGTCAGCGCTGAGCCGCAGTAGCAGCTTAAGGGAGTCCGAGGCAGAGGCTTTATTAACAGCAGATTTTAAGATTTTATAGGCCACCTACACTGAAGCAAAGATTAATCTGCATCCCTCTGTCCATCCAACCATGTTTCTTTCTTTCTTTCTTTCTTGAAACATGATTGAGCCTCTGTACATTACCTTCATATTCTGCAAGGGATGTCCCAGTTTAGACTACAGTCCTGTGAGTCCTTCCCACACACTCTAGTTTTTAAGTTGCTGGGGGGCTGAGGTTGTTTGCCTGTGCACGTCGGGGCTCTGTGCTGTTTTTCTGAAAACATCACGCACAATTTCTGTACCATTTCACAATATTTTACAGTACTTGACCTTCCAGTGTTAACAACTTACTAAGCATATTTAAGCATTTACATTTTCAGAAACGGAAACACTTATACCATTGACACAGGCTCCTAAAAAAAACATGAACTATCCCTTTAAGAAGACACTTATCATTATTTCATTACTTTTCATTAAGCTGCTGTCTGTTTACATCGAATGAGTCTCCCATGCCAAATGCTAATCTCCTGTCTAATTCCACTCATCACCGGTGGCAGGAGAGAATTAATTTATCCACATGCACACTCACATTTTTAAAAATGGCAATATTTTGAAAGGGTCAATGCACACTACATTGACTGAGACTTGAACTTTAATGTCATTTGTTCATGCTCATTGTTCAGCTCATGTTTTAAGCCTTTGCAGTTGACATCCCTATATCAGACAGTGGAAAAGTGGAAAATTAAAACATCCAATAGTCAAATACCAATTATGTTATTTGATTCCTAGGTACTTGAAATGTGTGTGTGTGTGTGTGTGTGTGTGTGTGTGTGTCATATTTATCTTCAATGTTCTTGTGTGTACCACACATTTTCAAACTGAAACAACATTAGGAGAGGATTTATATAAACCATCCTATATTTTGACTTCATCTCATCTTTACATTTTTTTTCTCATATTAGGTATAAAGCCTCAGGGAATGCATTGTCGCAACACACACACACACACACACACACACACACACACAGAGGAATGAATGTGAATAATCTGGACAAGCCTGAGGCAGAAGCAGGGGTAAGAAACATGAGAGGATTAATAAGAGTCCCTGTTGATTTGAGCCTCCATCACCTGCTCGTCTTACATCACAGCTACTGACCAATGTGTTGCATTACAGACGATGAAAATATTTTAAGATGTCAGAAATTATGGTTTTAAAATAAACTTCATTACAAAAGTCCTCACTCTCCACTTCTGCTTCCTTTAAGACTTGGTTTGATGTCATTTGTATATGTCGCATTGTTTGGTATTTTATTGAGTTTCATTAAAGTATGGATTTTGCTGTCAAACAATATTAAACTGGATTCTTCCAGGAGAATTGTGAAAACAAAAAAGTGACGTTTTTATCACCAGGTCATCACTGCTGGTGCATGGGGCCTAATCTGTCTCGAACTAAGCTGGTATATCAGGATTTATAATCCACCTAGCAAGTAGATTCATCAGCACAAAGGTTAAGAACACAATTTCTCTTTCCTTTCTAATGCGTATAAGTGTGTGTTTTTCTTTTTTGATGAAGGGCATCAGGGTTTCAGGGGAGTTTAAATGAGGGCAGAGCAATGTGCTGGTACATAGATTATGTAAGCCTTGACCAGCTGTGTTTTGCAGTATGTCTTTAATATTGTCATTGTTGTTCTGTGGTATTTTGTTTTAATCTCTACCCTTTTCCCAGACAAAATGTGTTGCAGTGAATATTGCACGCACACGTTTCAAATACTTCAGAGAAGGTTTAGATTTGTTTAAAAACCTGTGCAGAACTGTTCAACCTGGGCTCAGATAACTATCAGCAAATTGAATGGATGGATTGTAAAGTATCTACATAAGTGATTCTTAATCAGGTGTACTTGAAAGTGCTAAAATAGAAATTATAATTTGATTGAAATATATGTCAAGATATGTGCATTTAGTAGGAAAATAACAACAAGCCCTCCGACCTAAATGACAGATTAGGATGTTTGTCAATGACTCCCAAAATAACATATATAGACGTACCGTTATGTGGTACATGTGGTTAATGTTGTGAAACGGTCACAGTTTGGTTAGGTTTAGGAAAGATCATGGTTTGGGTTTAAATAACCATGTTAGTTATGTAACTTAACTTACGTACTTAACCTAAAATTAGTTAATGTTGAATTTGGTTTTACAAGGGACACAAACAGCGGCCCCCTGGGTGAAAGTCCGGTGTTGTTTGACCCAACCATCCACCCCAACCTCTTCCATACGCCAACTATGGCACCCAACAATAAACATAAATATGGCTCACAATAAGCTGCTTGCACAGACAACCTATATGGTTGTATTTTTGGGTAGTATTTTTTGGGTTACTATGGCCACTAGAGGTCGCCACCTAAATAAACGTAAATATGGGTCATAATAAGCGGCTGCACAGATGACCTATAGGGCCATATTTTTGGGGAGGACTGTCTTGAAAATAAACCTGTATTTAGTGTCACAATGACCAGTTACAGTCACAATAAAAATTGTGGTTACGGATGATAAAAAAGCAAATGTTAATCACAAATGCATACCACCTCTCTACATGAAGGTCACACTATATAGGCTGGTGAAAACTAGTTTGCATGTGAGCAGAGAAGTCCAAATCGATAGCTAAAAGTGATGATAAATTGCTGAAACGACCAGCTTCTGTCACTCAAAGTGGTAGTAGTGCACACCTACTGAAAAAAATAAACCGACAATCGACCAATCCAGCATTTGTAACAACGTCTTTTAAGTTTTATACAGTTAGCAGTTTCAAATAACACCCAGGTTAAAATCAGTTTAAAAAAGAACACATTTGAAACTCGTTGCAATATTAACAATGTGAAATGTATTTTGTGTTCCATGTATGTAGGGTTTCAAATTGTTTAATTAAATAAAATGTTTAATAACAATTTTATGTTCTGCTTTTAGATCCTGAGTTCAAAGATCTTGGGGAACTGCCAGCTCTGCCATGTGAGTATTCAGCTTATGTTATTCTGTCACACCGTTATATTAGACCTGCTGCAGGTCAGCAGCTTGGCTTGTCTCAAAACTAGTATTACTTTAACACAAAAATGTTGTCATCCACAGTTTGTGACTTTGAGCTGAGCGGTCCGGAAGGCTTTGTAGAATCCACCCAGATAGCCGGAGAGGGCCGGGCGCTGCAGACTGAGGCTGTAGACTGCAGGTGGTACATCAAGGCACCACCAAGAGCTAGGGTCTGTATATGTCAAACTGGTGGTGGTGGTGGTGTTACATGTAGCTGTTTGCACTTATTTGTGTATGAAATTAATTTGACTTTCAGATGGTTGGACAGGGGGAGCTTGGAGACAGATTTGCTATGGCATGCAAGCACTTCCAACACCAATTAAATGCCATGCTGTCCTCCTCACAACAACGTCACAAAATGTAACATTCAGCTAGAACAGCCTGATTTCTCTAACACATGAGATGCAATAAAAACATAGGGTCAATGGGATAAATTACTACACATCATAGTATATATATTCTATAAATAAACCTTGTTACATTTACTTTTTATTCAAAAATACTTTATACAAATCATTTTTAACAAAGAACAAAACTTCAGGGGGTTTTCCTGCTTCTCAAGAGTACCTGCCATAGACTGTATATAAGATGGAAGTCAAAATATCCCGGATACGGGAGCTGCCATCTTGTGCTGGCATTTGGAGCCAGAGTCTGCGCAGTAGTGATCCGTGGTGGAGCTGCGGTATCGAGGCCCATACATCCGCCCGAACCAATCGCAAGCACACTCACAGTTGTCAATCATGACGTGACACCCCATTTTTATAGCATCAAATAACTAATTAAAACCAAACTGATCAGAAAAACGAACACTTGAACAAACATCAACTTGATAAAAACTACCTAAAATGACAGAAACCATCTTTGGGAAAAATTTATTTGAGGTGTACTTTGATTTTTCAGTTTGGCCCACGTCCCATCCGCTAACATTAAGGGGGTGGGGTTTATGACCTATACTGCAGCCAGCCACCAGGGGGCGATCGAGATGTTTTGGCTTCACTTTTAGCAAGCTGTCATGTTGTCCATCTTTATATACAGTCTATGGTACCTGCTTGTTGAGACAGTAGGCCAACACTATGCCTGTGTAATATATTGTGTACCTACATTTTTACAATCTCCTACTCATAAAATGCACGAAAATAGTACTCTTGCAAAATGGCCCCATTCAGATTGTTATATCTTATTGAAGTATTACTAGTGATGCAATAACATGTAAGAAGCATTTCAATGTTGTCAAGATATTTTAACAACTTTTAATACTGTTGGGTAGTTTTCTATAACAAAGCATCATATTTGATAAACTAATGTTATGTTTTATATGCAAACTCTTTGCATTTGAAAAGTAACTATAGCATTAAATGAATGTAGTGTAATAAAAAGTACAATATTTTATAAGTGTATAAAGTAGCTTAAAATCTATCAAGTAAAGCACAAATACCTAATAAATCAAGTATGTACTTAAAATATGTACTTAAGTACAGTACTTGAGTAAATGTACTTACATTCTACCACTGAGTGTTAGCGTTAGCCATGAAGAAGCTAATGATTTAACAGGGATGATTTTGGTGTTAACGTCACAGAATCAGCAGGTCAATTGGCTGTTGTCACTAAAGTGTGGTATATTCCTTTAAAAAGCATAAGAAGAAAAAGATCCTGGTCCATTCACTGCACCTTTTCTTGATTCTACTCAACTTTTTACCCACAGATCTACATGCGTTTTCTGGAGTATGAAATGCACAACTCCAATGAGTGCAAGCGTAACTTTGTTGCCATATACGACGGCAGCAGTTCGGTTGAGCACCTGAAAAACAAGTTCTGCTCCACGGTGGCCAACGATGTCATGCTGCTGTCCTCTGTAGGCGTGGTGAGACTGTGGGCCGACGAGGGAAGCAGGAAGAGCAGATTCAGGATCCTCTTCACAACCTTCCATGAACGTGAGTGAATCTCTGTCAATTCCGTTTATCTGCGTCAGGGAAAGCTCTCTTTTACAGGTGTGCCCTGTCTCTATGTGAGGGGTGAAGTCACAGAAATGAAAGGATAGCTTCTCCACAGTGAGCACGGCATTTTGGTTACTTCTCTATATATTACTTTGGGCTGCCATTTCAAAATTTAAGATCAACTGTATCAATTAAATTATATTTTAAAGCTGCATTAACCAATAGTTTTATATCACCAATGGATCAAATTACTAATTGTAATGTGACAAGGGTTGCTTGCAACAAACCCACAGAGAATTGCCACCTGCCTCTGCAGTTCCCCTCAACAGTACGGAGCTTTTTGGCCTGTTATAGGTCATTGTTTTGGTATTAATGCCTGCAAACTCTGCTCTCATCAACCTTCAGCAAAAAAAACCCTGTATGTTACTTGACCAGCACCAAATGGTGGACAGATAAAGTTATCAACTAGCTGGTGCTCATAATGGAGCATGTAAAATGGAGCATGTAAAAGCTTCAAACTTCATGAGTGGGGTATTTACTGATGTATTTTATGTCGCAGAACAAAACGTGAAAGTCTCTTAAGCTTGTGTTAACCACAGACCTTATTTCAGGCATCTAACCAAAAACCCATTCAAGAAACCCATTGACTTCAAGTCGAGGGATCCGGAAGTGCAAAAACTAATTTCCCGTGTTTAAGGGACCATTCCTGCACCACTCTATATTAACAACAGTTTGGTAAACAGAAATGTGCGCTGCTGCACGAGGTTTACCTTGCGAGGCAGCTGGATTCGCGAGATCGCGAGATCACACGAGAATCCATCAAGTTATGGGCTTGTGACCAAACCACAGTGGTTCGGAACAATCAGTGTCCTATGAGGAACTTGATTTGTTTTCAGTCTTCTGTGTACAACAGCTGCATGACTCTTGCCTTTTGTTTTTCAGCTCCATGTGAAGGAGAAACTTTCTTTTGCCATAGCAACATGTGCATCAACAACACGCTGGTCTGCAACGGTATCCAGAACTGTGTTTACCCATGGGACGAGAATCACTGCAAAGGTACCCTGACGCAATGGCTGAGAAGCCATATATTGGCTGTGGCTGAACATAGAGTAATTCTGTTCCATGTTATCTCTCTAACCAGAGAAGAGGAAAGCCAGTATCTTGGACACGCTGGATAACACTAACCTCACTATCATTGGAGTGACCTGTGGCCTGGTTGTCATCCTGCTCATCATCTCTGTCATCATCCAGATCAAACAGCCTCGCAAGAAATACATCATCCGCAGGTGAGATCATTCTTACAGCATATCTCATTACAAAATTCAATATTTTTGGCAAGGTACTCACAAGGATGGGGGGAATTACATAATATAAGATAAGATAATCCTATTTGCAGTGTTAACAGCAGCAAAGGGGGTAGAGCAATAGCAAGAAGTATCAGTAAAAAGTAAGATATAATAAATACAGTAAGTAAAACAGCAAGTGTACATTGATATGGAGTGAATTGTCGGTTTTGGTGTGTGTGGTCTACTGGGAGTATTGTTGATTGGAAAGCCTGACAGCAGCTGGAAGGAAAGACCTGCGGTATCTCTCCTTCACACACTGCGGGTGAAGCAGCCTGTCACTGAAGGAGCTGCCTAGTTCTATCAGAGTGTCCTGTATGGGGGGGGGGGGTGGGACATGTTGTCCATTAGGGGTGATAGCTTTTAGTGGCAAACCGACTCTGCATTTCCTCTTAGTTCTTAGAGCGTTTTAGCCTCTTTTAGCTTATTGTTTTGGTTTTCTGGCTCACAAACTACGCTCTCATCTCCCTCCTTTCCAGCTACAGCAGGCAGCTGGTGAACATAGTGGATCATTTAGCAGCTCAGTTGCCAGATATTTGCCTCAGGAGTTGCTAGAGACCAAGCCAGCAGTAGAAGGAGAGCGAAGAAGAGTGAAGAGAGAACATGACTCTAAATAAATTGCTTTGTGTGTGCTGGATGTGTCAATAGGCAACTTTTTGCTTAGAAGTTTAGGTCATGTTTATGTCAGTGTTTTAACTTGTTCTACTGCCCCAAAGTAGCAATTTTTTAAAGCTGGCATATGTGCCAGCTTTAGAAACGTCTTTGATAAGGGCTTGACCTCAGCCTACTGGTGCCAGACAGTGTAACCAGTTCATATTTGGGTAAATGCAACATGGTGCTATGCTAATTAATTTAGGTGATAGTGGGTAAATGATTAAGTAGAATTAATATCATTATAAAACACCTTTTTGAGTCAGAAAAAATGTCAACAAATGTCACAGAGAGCAAAATGAGTTGTTGCGGGATTTGAAAAATGTCTATTTTGACAAGCAGATTTTTTGCTATTGAACTCCAACCCTAATCAGGATTCCCATACCTAAACATCAGTAAAAATGGTTTGTCAAATTAGAAAATTGGAAGTTTTACGAGTGCAGAAGGAATTTCTTTTCTTTTCTTTTTTATTGAGGTTCTGGCAACAATTACATGTGCGTCCAGTTTTGAATATGTACAGAACCACTTATTTCATATTTTTGAACCACCGTAACAAAACACAAAAACAGCAGGAGTCGCAACTTTACAAACATAATCCAAAAAAAACAAAAAACTAGTTTACTAGTCACTAGTTCCAGTGTTGTTAATTAGGTAGAACGAAGTCCAGTCCAGAGGGGTCCACCCTGTCCAAGACTGGTTGCCATATCTTAATAAATCCCTCGACATTGTCATGAAGTGTGTAGGTCAGCTATTTCAGAGGGAGTATTCTCAGTACCTCATCCAGTGCAGGGGAGTATTCCAATCATTTTAGCGTGGTGGTTGTTCCTTGCACTGCCCAATTTAGCTGCCAAAATACACTGAAGAGGTGATAGCTCCTAGTTAGTCATATCCAGTCAAGGTGATCACCTCATCTTTCACTTCTTTCCAAAATGCACATTTCCAAAACACATGTGCATATGTGCCAATTTCTGAATTGCATTTAATACATTTAGGAGAGCCTAGACCAAGCAAGCCCCTCAACAGTGGTGTACAATGAAGCCTGTGTGTAATGCAGAAGGAAATTCTAATTTGTTTTGTGGATAAGTGCATGAATCACAGGCCTGCATTTTCAAACTGCACATTAATAACAGGCACTAAATAAATAATACTTATTTAACTTACACACTGTTTATTCGTACATCATGAGGATACCTACAATCAAAGTTGGTTGAGGTTTAAAGTCAGTTTGAGAAATACTATCAGCTTTATTTTTGTGTTTTCCTGAACATTTACTGTATCTGTATCATATGTGTTGGTGTGTGTGTGTGTGTCTCTTCTTTCCTCTACTTATCCACAGAGATGACTTTGACCCTGCCCTCCTCCACCCTGGTTTTGAGCCTCCTCACTACGAGCTCTGCACTCTGCGCCGAGCCCCATCCGGCGACCTGACTGATGCCGCCCTGGCTGAGGACTTTGAGAATTTCCACAAGCTCCGCCGCTCCTCCTCCAAATGCATCCGTGACCACCATTGCGGCTCTTTTCACGGGAGCATGCACGGCAGTGTCCACGGTAGCCGCAGCAACCTGAGCTTGAGGGACGCCACAGTCGCGGCCGACGGGGGGGCTCTAGTGCCGCCGCCGCTGCCGCCGGTGATGGCGAGCCAGCAGTCACCGCGCCTCTCCCACCACACCACACCAGCAGGTCGAAGGAGCATCCTGGTGATGAAGCATAGCTATTCTCAGGACGGGGCAGAGGGGTACAGGGCGGAGGAGGAGGATAATTTGATGATGAATGATGGTCCCACCACCAGCCAGCACCACATGCACCACCATCAGATCCACCATGGAACGCCAGGGCTGGACCACACTGTCCACCGTACACTGTCTAATGACTTCTAATGTAAGGCAACAGAAAAAGGCAAAAACAGATAATCACCTCAATCCTTTATCTGGTAAACTCCTTTTAAAATGAGATTTCTGTTTAATTTATACAAATTAATGCTGATCTTTACAGCTCTTGTTAGTGTTTCTTGGTCTCATATTCCAAATTAAAAGGAAGTTTTACATTGTATACAACAGGAATAGAGTGGACTGGAGCTTGTGAAACACATAATTATAATAAAAATAGCCCTCCACCAAAGAGTTTAGCAGCAGCTGTTGTACATCTTGAATATTACACTGCTGTGGTAATTGTAAGTAGGATTTATATCCACAGATACTGAGATAATTCCCACCCATTCTAATGCATCACATCTCCTTTTTTCCCCTTTTCGTTCCTTGTTTGGCTTGAAGTTTCAACTCTGGGGTAGAATATATTTATGACTGCATCATATTTCAGATTATTTTATGAATGAATGGTGCATTGTAGTGTTTCCGGTGGTGTTTGGACATATATTGCACCACCAAAGCAAGAAAAATGTCACAACTGTTAGGCTATTCCTTTTCCTCCAACAAACAAAATGTTTCTGTGTTGAGCACTGGTCCAGAATCAAATAGGAAAAGACATTCAACCAGATATGATCAAGGACAGCATATAATGGAAACATACTAGTCATACCAGTGAAGAAACACGCTTCATGCAAAATACTGCTTTGCAAATATGATACCCAGTCGGATTGAAACTTTTATTTTATGATGCTGTGTGAATGGATACATTATTTACTTATTTGTTTTTGTTTGTTTGGGAGTATTTATTGATGTTAATTTATGTGTATCCGTTTTTCAATTTGGTTTGCCCCGATTATTTTTTCTGGCTGATTTATTTCTGTTGATTATATGGCTGTCTCTATTTATTTATTCCATTAAATATCTTGTTTGCCCTTTACTCTGCATGGCACCATGACATTGTCATTTAATGTGTGCCTGTGTGTATTTATTTCGTACTTAGTTTTATTTTTAATTTACTCGTGCTGACAGCGGAACGAAGGCGGAGAGGAACCTTCGTGAGCTTGCCTTTGTCATCCTTACGAGCCTGTAACGGCGCTGCACAGGTCATCTTTTAGAATGCGCGGGACGGTGGAATAACAGGACCACAGCTTTTTCAGTAGCTAATTCTTTGATTTAAGGATTTGTTTTGCGCTTTTGACATAGCGGTTAGCATAATGAGCCTGTGCGGTGAATAATACCTCAATTTATTCATGACATTAGCTTGACCAGCTGTCAAATGGTGCAGTTCGTGTTAGCTAACGTTAACCTACTTGTTTATAACGTGTAAAGGTGTCCGTTAAGCTAGCGCCATGTCACGAGAAGAGCCCTTTCTTGACTCGGCACCGGCAGGACATGTCAGGGACAGAAGGGGTCGACTCGGTGTCATCGTTACGGGGGTGCTGGGGGGGTCGCTGGTCGCCCTGTACGCAGTGGCCGCCCCGTTTGTCTCTCCTGCCCTGAGAAAGATCTGCCTCCCGTTTGTCCCAGCGACCACAGCTCAGGTGGAGAACGTCCTCCAGGTGCTGCGAGCCAGATCAGGGACCCTGGTGGACATTGGGAGCGGAGACGGAAGGATAGTAAGTGCTGTGTTGTCTTATCCTGTGGGTATAGAGGCATAGAAGTACATTTGCCCCATCAGCAAGATAAGCAGAACCACTGCTATAGAAGTAAACGGTGATGTTGGTGACATGCTCATTATACTGACCCAGTCTCAATGTGCCTGTGGGATTTCACATGTACTCTATATGCTTCGTATTACACACATTATTTTACTCAGATCCTTTTGGGGCATTGGAGTGGTTGAGCTCTCAGTGTCCCCCACCAGCTCCAGCACCAGTGTTGCTGCCTCTGACCCTCTTAAGCAATAGTAAAGTTGTAACACTGTTATTGAACTGCTATCAAAAGTCAACCTCTCTGGTCTGTGTGCCAGAGTTAATGTTTCACTTGCATTTATTTACATTATACAATACTGATACTGCAGGTTCTTGGAACTTCATTTGAACCTTGAACAAATGAACCTGTCTTTGAAATGCGTCTTTGTCATCTCACCTCTAGCAGAAAGTTCTTACCAAACAAGCATACATTTTCCGGTTTGTGTTTTGTGGTTTTCACACAACTATCTGTGGGATCTTCGTAGGTCTAAAAAAGCACCACTTACACAAATTCAAACTTCAGCGATGGTAAAACCTAAGGGGGGGAACATTTCAATTCTGACCAATCTAAGTGACGTGTTATCTATGAGATGTGCTGCGGAAACACCACAGAAAGAAACTCTGAAAAAGTGTTACCGTGTTTGCTTTAAATCCAACTGCTGCTTCAGCATTGTTGATACTTTGATGCTGATGCATTGAATTTCCCTTCCTCCTGCAGGTGATAGCAGCAGCCAAGCAAGGGTTTCAGGCATCTGGCTTTGAGCTGAACCCCTGGCTGGTGTGGTATTCTCGCTACAAGGCCTGGAGAGAGGGAGTCCACCGCTCCTCTTCTTTCCACATCTCTGACTTGTGGAAGGTCAGTGATGCCTGATTAGTTATAGTAAAGCATGTAATGACTCGTGACGCCATTTTTGGGAAATGCATTTATTGTACCATGGCAGTTAAAGGGTTCAGATTTTTTGAAGTGGGGTTGTGTGAGGTCCACAGTCAGCGTGTGGCATTATACATTGTGCAGTATGCATTGGAATACGGACGTCCTACAGTTGTGCCAAAGGAAAGGGCTGTCTGATGGCAAGGTACATATTCTAAATATAGCATACACCTAAACTGATATTTATCTTTTTAGGTGAGTTTTTTTGGCTAAAATATGTTTTGCTGCTTCCCCCGCCCACAGCAATACATTGCTTAGCTTCCGTGCCGGTACTCCTGCCTGCTTCTCCAAACTGGGGGCATGCCAACCGCCATACACTGACTATGGATAAGTTCCTCATACAACCCCACTTCAGAGAGTCCAAACTAACCCTGTAATGTCGTCTTCTTGTTACAGACATTGGGTATCACTTGAAAACATTAAGCGTACAGAGGGTGTCTTTTCACTATGTCATTTCTAATATTTCTGATTCTTTTACTAGGTCAGTTTTGCTCAGTACTCCAATGTTGTCATTTTTGGAGTCCCTCAAATGGTGAGTTGTTCTGTTTGTCATACAGCAATTTTATCAACATTTTGATTATTGTATTTTCTTAGAATATAATTTACGCCATGTGCCAATTTTAGTCACCATAACAAAGTAGAGTAACGTTTTCTTTGTTTTAGTTTTGGTAGTAAAGTAACATTATTTCTTGCTCCTTTAAGCGTAGTTCTACTATAAAGCACTCCCAAGTTATAGTTCTTGGCCAGGTGCTCTGGTTTGCTAGCTCCTTAAGAAACAGAAAGTATCAAATTGTACAATAGATGCATGTATCAGTGATGAAATGATCCATTCTTGATGAGAAATGGCACCATTCAGTTCATTGGGGACAGCTATTGAAAGTTAAATAGAATCAGCTGTTCATAGCCTATGTTGGGTCAAGAACTGAAGACCTCGCCAAGTATTCCTCTTGATATCTGGATTTTTGCTGTCTCTGTATCTGCAGATGGACCAGCTGGAGCTGAAGCTGTCGAGCGAATTACCTAGTACAGCCAAGGTGGTGGCCTGCCGCTTTCCCTTCCCTACTTGGGTCCCTGAACACACCGCTGGGGAGGGCATAGACACTGTATGGGTGTATGATGCCAAGACCTTTAAATCACACCCGCAGCATGGAATGACGAGGAAGACGCCACCAGAGGAACATGTGGACACACCAGAATCACACACATGAATGCAGACACTCAGATCTTGTTGTTAAATTGTCATCACGCGTTGCAATCCTGGAATGAGTTTTTGTAATCCATGATTAGCAATTTCTACTCTGAGGTGGTCCTGAAATGGCTGGGAAAGACTGATGTTCCTTTCTTTTTTTAAATGCACTACCAATGTAAAGTCTTTATAAATTAAAAAGAAGGGACAACAAACTGCCTGACACTGGCACTGGACTTGATGAGCGGTCACACTCATGTTAAAGTCAGGTGGTTCCAGTCATCACAGGATTATCAGAATAGTGAGTCTCCTCCAGCACCCTCATGCCTGAAGTGGGCTGAATGATCAGACAGGCATTTCATATTTGATATGTGTGGTGCTCAAAACCAGACCAGGGAGAAGGAAGAAGTGGTACTCACCATGAATGATTGCATAACTTTTTGTATGAATGTATAGAAAGTTGCAGAAGTGCAAGTTGCCTTGTTTATACATGAAATCGTATCATCATTTCCAGACAAAGGTGTTGCCAAGTGGCTAGCCGGAGGTAGCAAGCCTGTCTGACAAAAGAGCGTCCACCACATTATTTTGTATAGTATTTACAGAAACCTCCTGCACCGTGTCCTATTGCTAGGCTTGTGTATTTAACAAAATTAAGATGCAACTGTCAAACCGGCTGGTTGCGCTTGGGTGCCATCTAGTGGTGAACACACCGCACAATCACACGTCTGCGTTCCCTGGCCGCTCGCTGATGCACTATGCAGGGAAACGGCATTATTTAATTTAGAAACGTGGTCACGTCAAAGATAATCGGAGCTTGAACTAAACGCTAACTCGACATGTGCACATGTAGATAGCTGGCGGTCGCCGCTTTTATCCCGACTAGTGACTAGACTCGGCGTGGAGCCTGTGCAGCCAGTCAAGATGGACACCGCCGAGGAAGGTAGCTAATGTTGCAACTTGATTGACCCCGTTGTTAGCGTTAACTGGTAAAGCCGCTCATTCTTAACTACTGCCAGTGGCAATGGCCGATTCTACGTTTTCTTAAACCTAGACAAGGGTTCACCAGAATTAAATAAACCGCTAGCCAATTAGCGTTAGCTAGCTGACGTAACTAGCATTAGCTTACACCCGTTAGCTATCAGCTGTTGTAAGTAAAATCAGTAACATTAGGTCTCGGTTGTTTGCTTTCATGAACACTACATCTTCCACAAGTGGCTTGTGGTGATAGAAGTCATAGAAGACGACCACTCCACATTAAAGCCGTACGTAAGCTAGCTAATTATCTAGCTAGTTACAGGCTAATGTTCAATACGTTTAATGCAACAGTTATAATGTTTCGTACAGTTTAACTAGCTGACGTCGCGTTGACACCGGTCAGCCCTGCCGATTGACAAGACTCGTTCACTACGTTACACTGATGTATACCAAAGACAAAATATGGTCAACAATAGACTCTTAATATTGCAACTGTCGCTATTCTTGGACTAGTGTAATGTTGGACAACTACCCCAGCACATCTCTGAGCGCTGTGACTGCTACGGGGAAGGGGGTGGCCGTTAGCTTGGTGTTGAGGTTCACAGAGTTTAGTGTTCTTATATCATGAGTGTAGCTATGTTTTTATATGTGAAGTCAGTCTAAATGTACTCTGGGTATCATAACTGGTATTATGCCCTTGCATCCTGTGCTAATTATAGTGGTTTTATTTTGGTCATCCAGTGACACAGGTAATCCCAGGATTACGGTTTGCCCTGCTGTCAGTATACGACCTGTCCTGTCCTCTTCACTAAAGACACATACTCATATTCTCATACTCTCATGTTAATGTTCTGCAGAAAGCTTGCATGCATTTTTCATTTTTTTAAACGTGGCATTATAGTTAAAGTGTGTCACGAGTTTGGATTAAGGTGAATGACTGATCTGTTAATGAAATGCAAAAGTGCCAAGTTAAATTAAATATTGTAGGAGTAGGATATCATGGTTTGCGAAGTTATGTCATTGTGTGCCTATTGTACAGCAGACATCTGTCGGGTATGTCGTTCGGAAGGGACCCAGGACAAGCCGCTCTACCACCCCTGTGTCTGCACTGGCAGCATCAAGTTTATCCATCAGGAATGGTACGTAAAAATGCATATATCTTTTAAGGTTGAAGGTAGGGTGCTGTCTGTCTACATTTATAGTCTGTCAATCTGTTTTTGCTTTTGCAGATGTTGTTGAATTTGTTTGAATTTTGTGGTCCAAGTGTAACAACACGGGGAGAGAATTCTCTGGGAAAGTTAGAGAATGGTAGGGAAGAGAACCTGAATATAGTTTCTAAATAATTACACACCTGACGAACAATAATAACAACCAGACACAAACTGAGAAGGAACGTTCTATTGTTGGCCTAGGGAGCGCTCATGTCAGTTCAGTTGTGATGAATCATGGAAAAGTTGTGTGATGTTACTGCCGGTGCCACAGGGGAAGATTCTTGGAAATGGAGTGCAAGTGATGTAAAGTTTCCATAGGATAAAAAGAGTAAACTCATCCGGTGTCCTTTGTTTTCACAGCTTACTGCAGTGGTTGAAACACAGCAGAAAAGAATACTGTGAATTATGCAAACACAGGTTTGCATTTACACCAAGTAAGTTGTTTTTAAGTAAATTGGATCAGTACGTTAGTAATGTATTAATTTGCTGTTAGCTCCTATAAGTGCCTAATTATGACCCTCATTTCCATTATCCTCATTCTCTCACTTTTACCTCCCTCGTTCTCTCTTTTCTTCAGTCTACTCCCCAGACATGCCGTCTCGCCTGCCTGTCCAGGACATCTTTGCAGGGCTGGTCACCAGTATTGGAACAGCCATCCGATACTGGTTCCACTACACACTGGTGGCCTTTGCCTGGCTAGGCGTGGTGCCTCTCACAGCATGTAAGTCACTTTATTCCACTGTAAAAACAAAATGAAAGGCCGATAATGATTTTATCAGCAGTTCATCATTATTGTTTCAGCATATCGCCTGCATCCTCTAACTGCCAACAAATGTTTAGGAAAATGAATGTTCAGCAGTCGTTTCAATTTTAGAAGAACTGAAACTAGATATAACAAACAAACTCAAATTTAACCATTCAACCCACCTTGCAGCAACAAATGAACTTGAATGGTTTCAGCCACAAATTAGTGCTTTTCCTTAGGGAATGGGACTAAGCTTTCACTGTGTTTACTGGCAAACAATATCGCTAATGAAATGTACGCCTGCTAAGAGCAGGTTTGCTTAAAAAAAAAAACTTGACTCTCTGCAAGTAATGTCTTCCAGTCAAAATAATTAACATTTTAAAAAAGTATATCAACTCAGTCTGTTTTCGGCGCCAGGCTCTTGTGTGCAGGCCCAGATACTATGATGATTTGTTCACTTATACTGTAAATAAATGTTTTAATTCAGCATGAAGTGCATTACAATTCAAATAAAACTTATGAATTTGAAGCACAGTTCTTAGTTTAGTTTTAGTTTGACAGCAGTTGTTACTTTAAGAAATGATTCTCAGATTGTTGTTTTTTTGTTTGTTTGCTTTTCTAACAGGTCGTATCTACAAGTGTTTATTTACCGGCTCTGTGAGCTCTCTCCTTACCCTGCCATTAGATATGCTTTCAACGTAAGTTTAAATTACTCTCTGGTCTTGGTTTGGCACCTTCTTTCTCACACTGGCATGCTTATGTATACTGTAGGGCTATGTGTTCTCCATGTTTTGTACACTGGATGGTTAAGATCTGATTGGTGATCAAAGTGTGGATATTCCTTATAGTTCCTTCCATCCATCACATCATCTTTTCTTTCTCTTTGTCCTGCACTCTTTAGCGAAGTTAAGTAATATGTGAAACTGTAAAATACATGATACAACCATAATGTTTAATCTCCCCCTCGCAGACAAAACCTGCTTGCAGACTGCCTTCAGGGCTGTTTTGTGGTCACTTGCACACTGTGCGCATTCATCAGCCTGGTGTGGCTCCGAGAGCAGATTGTCCATGGGGGTGCCCCTCAGTGGTTGGAGCAGAATCAACCCCCTCTAGTTCCTAACCCGCCTAACGGTCCTGCACCAGCTAATGAGGTGAGATCAGTTTATGTTGCCAACTAGCATTTCTTTCCTGCCTGCACACAGAGCTGGACAGATAGAGGCCTACCCAAGTGTATTGCCTTCCCCGTATATTCTTCCACTAATGCATTCTGACATAATTGGCATGACAGGTCCTGTAAATGATAAACCAGCAGTTTGTGATTACCTAAGGTATTTATTGTTAGTTTTCATTTATTTTATTTTTTTTATCACATTAGGTTTGATTAAAACACTTTTTTTATTTAGTGAAAAAGAATTAATGCAAGTTTAACTTCTCCCGCACTTTGCCAGGTTTCTGTTTTGGGTCCCACATTTGTTTTCTGTCTGGCTGGTCTGGCCGACACTTCCTCTCAGAGGAAACGTCAGGACAGTTATCTTTTCTGACAGAGAATGTGCCTGCCAAGCTACCCCTGACATGTGTCTGTTTACACATAGCCAAGTGAGTAAAGCAGTGGCTGACAGATTGTGTTAAATACTCTGCTGTCGTTAGTGGTAATGAGCAACACAGTTCAGGACTGAAATATTATAGTTACAAGTGACAGAGCAGTTGGTTATGAGTTTTTTTCCCAATGTTGTAAGTTTGAGGAATGCAGCTCCAAAAAATCTCCAGCTGTCCTTTGTAAATGCCAAATCCAAAACTAGTGTGGTTAATGAACATATAAGAACTCAAGTATTGCCTCATTTAACTCTGCGCAGTCTTTGCTCTAGGTAAGGAACTGTAATATGTCTTTTTATTATTTCATGATTGTGCAGGTTCCAGGTGGTAATGTTGGAGTCGACGCCCAGGCTGCTGCAGACGGCGCAGGAGCCCAGCACCCTGCAGACCCTGCTCCAGACGGGCTGGCACCTGCCGACCCACACGAAGCTGGCAACCACGGAGATGAGGCAGAACTTGACGATGAGGAAGAAGACGAAGATGGGGAGGAAGACGAAGGGGAGGAGGAAGATGAGGAAGGCAGGGAAGAGGATGCTGCTGACGCCAATAATGGAGGACAAGGTCAGTGTGAGCATGAAAACATGAAAGTTTGTTGCACTTTTCAAGCTTTTTACTTATCATTGTTAAGTGCCTACAGCTCTACTGTGGACTGGAATTGACACAATTCTTTCTTGGTCAATAAAGTTATTAAATTTGATATAAAAGTTGAGAAATGGTATGTGGTTATGTGGTCAGTTTAATTAAACAACATGGACATAAATGTAGGGCCGCAACTAACGATTACTTTCATTATCGTTTAATCTGCCGATTATTTAAAATGCAGAGTCTATAACATTTCAAAAAATTGTGAAAAATGCTCATCACATTTCCCAAAGCCCAAAGTGACGTCTTCAAATTGCTTCTTTTGTCCAACCAACAGTCCAAAACCCAAAGACTCTTCATTTACTGTCAGAAATGACAAAGAAAAGGAGCAAATCCTCACATTTAAGAAGCTGGAACCAGCAAATGTTTGACATTTTTGCTTGACAAATGACTGAAACGATTAATCAGTTATCAAAATAGTTGGCAATTAATTTTCTTTTGATCGACTAATCGTTGCAGCTCTACATAAATGCCTAAAGAATGGTTTTAAGATTGAGTACATGTATAGCTTTGTGTGAACTGGTGTTTTCATCTAACTATAAAGGAGAGTACGTCTGTCCTTCGATTTTGTTGAGAACCATTCATCCGATCAACTTCACACTTGTATTGCTGAGGACCCAAGGGAGTGCAGTGTCGGGTGTGAAGCTGAATCGGATGAGTGGTTCTCGACAACGCTGCAAGCAGCACTTCCAGGGGCCAAGCAATCAGCCTGCTCCGAACGGCCATGCCCCCGAACAAGCATGCGTTGCAACAGCGCTGCAAGCGGCAATACCGGCGGGAGTGGCCGTGCCCCGAATGGACACTGCACTAGTTCCTCTATAAAAGAATAAATAGACCTAAACCATGGCAAGGAATAACAACCTACATGATAATACAGCCACAGAAGCATATTTTCACTGCAGTGTTTTTATTGTCTCTGATTGTCCTTTGCTGAAGATTTGAACTGGAACGCCCTGGAGTGGGATCGTGCAGCAGAGGAGCTGACCTGGGAAAGGGTGGGAATCTATTTTTTGTCCCTCTGTCTCCTGCTCCATAAAGTGGAGTGATGTAGCTAGGACACAATGCTAAAAAAGCCAAGTATAAGCAGGGTAGCAGTTAGTTGTTGGATTAATTTGGGCATAAACCTTCTGTGACCGGAAATATCCATCTTGCTGTAGTGGGCTAAAGCAGCACTCTGGATTCTTGCCACTTCCAGGGATGCTGTTTGTAGCTGGCCTGGGGGCGGGTTCAATAAATGTCTTTGCTGTATTTGTAGAAGTGTTGCAGTTGTATTAATAGTAGCAGCAGTTGTAGTAAAACGAGTAGTATTACCATGTTCATTTATTTGCATCATTATGACATTGCTTTCTGTTTGTGTCCCAGATGCTGGGGCTGGATGGCTCCCTAGTTTTCTTGGTAAGTGCACACACTCCCTCTAACACACAATTTCAAGTGTGTCTTTAAGGGAAATTCTGGTATATTTCAACCTAGCATATTTCCCATAAATATGACCATTGTGACTACATGGATGCTAACTTTGCACTCGTAACCTCCCTTGTAGAGATTCAAGGACACGAGGATTCACGCAGAACAACCTATATTGGGACAAGCTGCGTGAGCCTCCTACAGCTTTCCATTTCAAACGTTTGTCTGTTGAGTCTGATCCAAAGTAAACACAGAAAGTAGCACTCTGGAATAGCCATCCTGGCTAACTGCATAGGGATCTACATCTGGGGCAACTTGCTGGCTTTTTCTCTCAGCTAACGCTGCCATTGTAATTTTAGATCATAGTGTGTCCAGGAAATTGTATAACCAGATTCTAGTGTTTATTGCTCATGGGTCACACATATTGCAATCCCTCACATAAAATAGAGCTTTATGTGTTGTAATAGTTTTTTTCTTACCGTGTAGAGAGCTGACAGCTTGGTCCAGCGGGCCTTCATTTTGAGGTGAAACACAGTCTCCAGGACAATAATGTTGATCAGAGCCGCAAATTCATTTGCTGTAACTTAGTTACACGACTGGGATAACTCTCATCTGTGGACGTGTAGAATATCCAAGTCTGGCATCAACAGGTTCCTCTCTCCATAGCTGAAGGTTTCCTCAGTGACCGCAGGAACACCACCAGTTTCCTGATGCACGTTTTCTTTCAGGACGGTCCTGTTGCCTTTCTGTCTCTGTCTCCATTCTTCGTCTTTCCTCTTCCATTTGAGTTAGCTCCTCGTCTGTACTCTGGTTCAAATAAATACAGTGGACCATCACTCAAAATTATCCTCATAATAGTCCAGGGGATAATCTGCCATTGCATTTAGCTTTTTGAGCTTCCTTAGAAGACATTATAACCGCAGTGACAGTCAGCCTTACACAGGTCAACAAATCGGCATGCGTGGATGAGTAAGCAGGGTGAAAAGGTCAGCCTGCAAGTTGCCCTAGATGTAAATTCCTATGCAGTCAGCCATGATGGCTCTTCCAGGTGGCTACTTTCACTGTTTGAAATGATTCATGTAAAAATCACGTTTATTTTGAAAGCTACAGGAGGCTCGTGCACCTTGCCCAGATATGTCTTGTTTTTGCGAATCTCTAAAACGGAGGTGACGAGTGCAAAGTTAACATGACGCATAGAGTCGCACCTCCAACTGTTCTTAGAACTATGAAAAAGTTCCTCCAGTCTGGAAACGCCCATTGACAGAGACCCCTGTTGTGTGTGTCTTCTCTAGGAGCACGTGTTCTGGGTGGTGTCTCTCAACACACTCTTCATCCTGGTCTTTGGTAAGTTAAACATGCATGTAGTGATGATGTGCTGTACATACAGTCATTACCTGTGAGAGTCTGTCAAGGTTTTGGTGTACTATTATATGGGGATTTTTATGTAAGCAGGTTGACCACCATAGTTAAGTGACATAGGACTGTCCTGTGTACCTTCTTCTATATAGACTAAACTACAGATTCTAACCTAACCTCTGTATTTCCCTCTAGCTTTTTGCCCATATCACATCGGCCATTTTTCAGTGGTTGGACTGGGCTTTGAAGACTATGTAAGTGCACAGCAATGCATGAGGAGACACACACACAATTTGGATTCCTTACTAGTATTTGGGTTTGCCATGCAGTGATAATGATATTGTATCTGGTTGCAGGTCAAAGCTTCACATTTTGACGGCCTCCTCACCACCATACTGGGGTACATCCTGCTGGCTGGAGCTCTCATAGTCTGCCATGTATCCTCTATATACCAAACAACATACTTTATGTGTATGAAATGACCTGCATACAGTAGTCCTAGCTACTTATTATGGCTGTATATAATTTTTTGAAGTTGTATCAGTTGAGTTATTTGTGTTTGTTTTTTGTGCAGTTATTTAAAATGTCTGTAAATATATATATATATGCCAAATCAAGACCACCACTTATTGCAAAGGACCTAAATAAAAATGTTAGTTCATACAGGAACCCAAAATGTCAGGTCAGTGGTCTGTTTTGGTTCCAACAGTTTGTAAGAAAAGTTGATGCTTAAAATACTGACTGAATGTTAATCTCACATTTTGGTGTTAGTCCATCCTTGACTGTGCCTCCTTTAGGCATTGGCTTCATTAGTAAAGTTCCAGCGGTCCAGACACCTCTTGGGTGTCTGCTATGTTGTTGTCAAGGTAAATTAGAAATGAAAGATTGCAATGTTTCCAAAAAGCTATTTTGTTTTTTATCAAACTAGCAAAGCTAGCCAGATGAAACAGTAATTAGGTAAATTATGATTACAGGAACAAATTATGAAAACAGAAACTAAATTGGATTTGTATTTTTATGTGTTGCAGGTGTCCCTGCTGGTTGTCATGGAGATAGGCTTGTTCCCACTGATTTGTGGTTGGTGGCTCGACATTTGCTCACTGGTAAGACAATAATGCAGAATAAACTCAAGTGATCCTGTTGATACAGTCACATACCAGCCCTTAATGACTAACCAAACAGATTGAATGCAATCATGATGATGCAGTGTATACGAATTTGATCAAGAAACTTGATGAACATTCAATTTGGGGGGAAAAAACAATCTCAAATAGTACATTTATTGGACCAATTCCTTTTTTTTATCATTGGTATTGAAAACACAGACAATAAAGTGTGTTTGTTCATTGCAGGAGATGTTTGATGCAACTCTGAAAGACCGGGAGCAGAGTTTTGACTCGGCTCCTGGAACTACCATGTTCCTCCACTGGCTGGTTGGCATGGTCTATGTCTTCTACTTCGCCTCCTTCATCCTTCTGCTCAGAGAGGTAAGTGGAGGACTTCAGCCAGTCAAAGTAATGTACTGTGACTTATGTAAAAACCATAGACTGTATATAAAGATGGACGACATGACAGCTCCCCAATAGTGAAGCCAAAACATCTGGATCGCCCCCTGGTGGCTGGCTGCAGTATGTCATAAACCCCGCCCCCTCCAAGCAGATGGGACATGGGCCAAACTGAAAAATCAAAGTACACGTCAAATAAAATATTCCCAAAGATGGTTTCTGTCATTTTAGGTAGTTTAGGTAATTAGTTATTTGATGCTATAAAAAGGGGGTGTGACATCATGATTGACAACTGATTTAATTGTGGTGTGCTCGTGATTGGTTCGGGCGGGACCTTGATACCTGCAGACTCCAAATGACGTCACCAGCGCCCATATCCGGGATATTTTGGCTTAATTTTTGTACAGTGGGAAGAAGTATAGACGCGTCGTCCATCTTTATATAGTCTATGGTAAAAACTCTCAAACCATCCACAGCTTTTGAAATCTGAAGCTTTTGCATATTTTTGTGGTTGCAGGTGCTCCGGCCTGGTGTGCTGTGGTTCCTGAGGAACCTGAACGATCCAGACTTCAACCCAGTCCAAGAGATGATCCACCTGCCCATATACAGACACCTGCGGAGGTTTATACTCTCGGTGGTCAGTCAAGTATCCTCCCCCTCTGTTCTTTTCCTAAACCTTACCTTCAGTGGCATAATGATGCCCAGATTTCTGTTTACTCTGATGCTATATACATCATGTCAAGTCAAGTCCATTATGTCAAGTTTTAGAAGAAGAATTGCCATAAAGCATAATGAAAGAGCAAAAATGACACAATCAGGAATTATAAAAACAATATAAATAGATTTCAATAAGCACATTTCAATAAGGAGAGATCAATTGAAAGTGTATAACAACGTTGGCGAATAGGCCCCATTGATGTGATGGATGGAGGTGGAGTAGAGCCAGCAGATGGAAGATGAAAGTTTTCATTTGAAACACCTGGGTCATCCGGAGGGACAAGGGTGGTGATGGGAAGGTGGTGGTCTGAAAGACAGAATGACAGAAACGCAGTGATGTTTGAAGAACAGCCTCTGAGGACTGATTGGCTTGAGGAATGTGGCCAGATATGGTGGGGTATTTTAAATTAAAGGGATTTTGACAGCAGGGGAAAGCAGCCCAATGCGTTTTTTAACCTTCTGTGTGATAGTATAGGGATACTTAACATGTTAACTAACAAACGATCTGTTGGTTTTCTTTCTGTGTGTGTGTGTGTGTGTGTGTGTGTGTGTGTGTGTGCGTGTGCATGTGTGTGTTTCCAGGTGGTGTTTGGCTCCATAGTTCTGCTGATGCTTTGGCTTCCCATCAGAATCATTAAACTTCTCTTCCCGGCCTTCCTTCCCTACAACGTCATGCTTTACAGGTACACACAACAACACTAAATGAATCATTTAATCAGTATCTCAAAGCTAAAGATGACATTGTCCATTCTCTATTCAGGCATAACCAAAATAGGAAGCTGCTAGAGAAAACAAGCTGCCATTCCTAGTTACGTTTACATAGAGAGAGAGCGCAATTAAGTCCCGCCCACACCGGAGGGGAAAACAATTCATCATTCTCCATTGACTTTGTATTGTGTGAAGGTGCCTCCTTGTCACTTCGCTCTGCTAGCAAACAACAGAAACAGGCCTAAAATCTGCTGTGTGGTGGGATGCACTACCAACAGGGTAAAGAACCCAGAACTAAGTTTTTATAAGCTGCCGAACCCAAAAACTGAGTCTTTAAGAAGATGCTGTAAGTTAAGCTAAAGCATTTTGACGGTATGCAACTTGTGTAATGTGGCTAAATCAGAAAGCTATGCAGTATTATGTTTGCAAGTGCCTTTGCTAACTACAGTAACTTATCTTGAGAAGGGACACTGAGATAGACGACAATATTGAGTTTGTCCTCTCTGGTAGACATAGGGTGCTAAAATAATCCTTTGACCTGCTGAAGTCTAATGTTTTTAGTTAGCTACAGGCATTTTGTTAGCGTTTCAGTCCTTGGTTGCATGTTGTGGTGCAGATTGTTTTCCCCTCCGGTGGGCGTGGTTTTCAGAATATGACGCGTTGCGCTCTGTCTCTATTATGAACTGAATGTGAATTGAGTTTGGTTCATGTCTCGTCTCTGCAGTGACGCCCCTGTCAGCGAGCTGTCACTGGAGCTGCTGTTGCTTCAGGTCGTTCTGCCGGCGTTGTTGGAGCAGGGTCACACTCGCCAGTGGCTCAAACGGCTCGTCCACGCCTGGACATTCACAGCTGGATACATGCTGTAAGCTGGAGACACACACACACACACACACACACACACATTGCAGCTTTAGATGTAAAATGGTACAATGGCATAGTATAATTGGAGAAAAGTGTGGGCCACAGTGTTCATATGACATGGCTAGAAAAAGCTTCACTTCACAGTCACAGTAATAAGACCAAATAATAACTCACCAATGGCTCCCCCACAGTGATCTTCACTCCTACCTGCTGGGGGACCATGAAGACGATGACAACCAACCAAACAACAACCCTCCCGGTCGCCATAACAACAACAACAGGATCCCTGGCCTCGGGGAAGGGCTTCACGCTGCCCATCAGGCCATTCTGCAGCAGGGCGGTCCAGTGGGTATCCAGTCGTACCACCGGCCCGTCAACTTCCCCCTCAAGGTGACTTACAATGTTATTCATGTCATATATTCATATGTTCTGTCACTGTTGAAGCCTGTGCTGCTATTAATGTTTCCTGCACAATTGACTTTTGCTGTTCTTTTGTGTGTTTTAAGATCATTCTGCTGGTTGTCTTCATGTGTGTGACTCTCTTACTGGCTAGTCTGATCTGCCTTACACTGCCGGGTAAGTTGTGCCCACAAGCAGGCATTTTCTGCATTTCCTGTTCTCAGCCATCCTTCACACCTCCATTCTTACCTGCACTTGTCTTCCTCTCTCCCAGTGTGCGCAGGTCGCTGGCTGATGTCTTTCTGGATGGGCAGCGCCGTGGTTCATGAGCTGTACACAGCGGCCAGCGGTCTGTACATCTGCTGGCTGTCCATTCGAGCCGCCACCGTGATGCTGTCCTGGATGCCACAGGGACGGTCCATCATCATGGTCAAAGTCCAGGAGTGGACACTCATGGTAAGGTGGATGTCTCTCTAGTCGTCCCACCCAATGGCAAAGATAGTGTTGTGCAGGATTACATCGCAAATGATTTTAATTAAGGGTGCTCCGATCAGGATTTTCGGGGCCGATCGCCAGAAGTATGATCAGCCGATACCGCTCACTGATCACAGGCTCTATTTGGAGCCTTCTATTTATCATGTAGCATTATTCATTTTTTTAACTATTGTTAACAATATTGTATATTAAGTATTAAAATTAAGAGATGAGAAAGTCATGAATTGACAACTGTTTATTTATTCGCTTAGAGTTGAACAAATAAAGCTTCCCTGTGGAATAAAATAAATAACATTTTATAAAATAACAATTAGAATAAAACAGCTAAACGGTGCCGCTTTCTCTCTTTCTGCCTTAGTGCTAGCTAGCTTTGAACACCCGTCATATACATGATGGCTAACGTTCAGATGTCTGATGAGGTTCATGGTGTTGAAACGTTTTGGTTGCGTTCCTCCACGAGAGATTTCATTGGAACACACCTTGCAAATTGCAAATGTATTGTCTTTTTCAGACACCTGGTAGAACTGCCAGACCAGTGAAGCCATTTTAGCGGCGCATAAAGAAATTGTCTTGCGTGTTTTGCGCCATCTGATCAGCTCTTCTGATGTGATGTCTTGGTGAGAACAGATCCTGAAGACCGTTGTGGTGGCTGTGATGTTAGCCGGAGTGATTCCTCTGCTGTTGGGTCTGCTGTTTGAGCTGGTTATCGTAGCTCCTCTCAGAGTCCCACTGGACCAGACGCCTCTCTTCTACCCCTGGCAGGTAGGACTATGGAGGTTGTATGTATGCGAATATCAGTGATGAAATCATACACACTACTTGATTGTATCCATCTGCAAAATCATTGATTATTTATTGGCACCGGTCAGAAGTGATGAGGCTGTTTTGTTGTGCACGTGTTGTCAGTAGGGCTGGGTATCAAACCTCAATGCCCTTTTAGTATCGATAGAGTATTGAAAACTCAAACAGCAGATGTCAGGTCGGATCTTGTTTACTGTATTCCACTTTTAGACCATTTTGTTTTTCTTGTTAAGGCTGTCTGTGTTTAGATGACATTTAATATTTGAGAACTTTGGCTTATTTTTTTAAATGGGGAAAAAATGTTTTATAGAAAAACCTGTTTAGATTTCTGGAAGTAAGTTAAAAAAAACTGTTTTGGTACCTATACCAAAACTCATATCTAATGGCAGTAGTATAAAATAAGTCAAGCAGTACCAACTGGCATTCAGTGTCCTGCTCAAGGGCACAAAAACAGGTCTTGCAGGCACTTGACCTTGAGCAGATGCTAAAGTTTTGAGATAGACCTCATTGTTTCTTGGTTGTAAAATGGTGTGTGTGTGTGTGTATGTGTGTGTGGCAGGACTGGGCCTTGGGTGTGCTCCATGCTAAAATCATTGCTGCCATCACACTGATGGGCCCTCAGTGGTGGCTCAAAACCGTCATCGAGCAGGTCAGTGTCACATCCTTCTAGCTGCATTAAAATAAAATGGGATCCTAAAATACATATTGCCCACTTTGTAATTAAAACCTGTCTATAGAAACATATTTTCTCTCTATTTCTCTCTCTCTCTCTCTCTCTCTCCTCTGTAGGTGTATGCTAACGGTATCCGGAACATTGACCTTCATTTCATCGTGCGAGGGCTGGCTGCCCCTGTCATCTGTGTCTTGCTGCTGTCTCTCTGTGTGCCCTACACCATCTCTAAAGGCATCACACCACTGCTGGGTGAGTCTCTGTGTACAGTGTGATTATGTGTCTGGGTTGTGCATGGATTTTCTGCCACCTTCATGTACCCTAACATGCATCAGTTTCAAGGTCAGGGCTCCAGACTAACTTTTTCCACTAGTAGCACTGGTGCTCCCAACTGAAAACGTTAGGAGCACCAGCACAAAAGGAGCACCACTTAAATCAACATGCAATGCAACACATTCATATTTTTCCTTCTTAACTGTATTACTGATAAATGCTTTGGTAATAAATAATTGTTTGTTTTTTTCTTATCCGATTGCCGATAAAATAAATACATTTAAAAATGCGCTACTTTGGCTCTGATGCAGCCGCCTCTGTATGTAGTCATCTCTCTGTTATCTCGCTCCCGCCCACAGCACTGTCTGATTGGTTACATGTCACAAGTAATAGCCTATCAACACTGACAATACAAAGAGACTGGAGCTGCTCCTGTGAGTGAGCGGAGCTGTGTGTCGAAGGGAAGGCAGCAGATATCGCAGTTGCAATAAACATCACTCTTATGATCTGTTTCTATGATGACGAGCATGCCCAGTTTCCCAGTTACACCGCTGAAAATGCCCAAAGTCATAGCATACCACTTCAATATTCACTTCATTCACTCAGTAGGGCCGAAAGCGATGGCTTTTAAATCAGTCCCCGAATAATGCACTTGGTTGCAGTGATATATACAGTTAACTTTAACACCTGCTGATTCCTGGTCTGAACTGTCCTCATCAGAAATCTGAAACTGTAGTGGCACAGGAGGGTCTGAATGATCTCTTCTTTTGAAAAATGAATCGGTAGTTCGTTTCATTGTCACCACAGGGCCAAGCGACACAGGTAGCCTAGATCTCACACTCACACACCACACACACACACACGATATACGATGATGATTTTAAAAAAATGGGGGGCATATTTGCAAGTCACACAGGTGTTCCTAATTATAAAATTTAGGAGCACTGTCTCCAAAAATGGATGCAAAATTTGCGACTAAATGGTCGCAGTCTGGAGCCCTGAACGTAGTGGAGGAAAAGGGAACAGATTTTAGCTTCCTTCTCTATTGTCTCTCTCACTGCTTCAGTTTTCTCATCCATCACCTATTCACTGTGAGCGGCCTAATGAAGAATAATACCTCTCAGTTTTTATCCTCCCTACTTTAGGATTTTAGTATCCGTTGGTCATTTATGTTAATGGTGACACACTAGATTGCTTAACAGCTTGAAAATGAGTGATGCTAATCAATGTGCGTTGTCCCTGAAAAGAAAGAAAGAAACTGACTCAGAATGGGATTTGTTTGCAAATAGTACACAACTGCACTCCAGTTGTACTATTTCAGCTGCATATTTTTAACTTCAGCTCACCTGTTGAAAAGCACATTGCCTTTTAAGTTCTTTATACTCTGTGAACTGGTTGCTTTGAGTTGCAACAAACAGGGATTTATAGAAATTATTATTTTTTAAATGCTACAGTAGTACATGTATCTCATTTATATTCCATAAAAATAGAAGAATTCAATTAGAATTCTGTGATTACTAATTGTCAACAATGAATTACTGATACAATCACCCAAATTAGTGGGAATTAGCTACGGGAATTTTGCTTAATTTGACAGTAATACAACCATATTACAACAAGTGGATGAGTAAGAAAGCACAACTAAAAGGAAGCTTAACTTCATTAAGTTGTTTTGGGTACTGACTAAATGAGAAATTGTAGCAGATAAAATTCAGGCACAGAGGTAGCAGACACGCTCAGATATCGTCAGCACAGGCAGATCCTTACTCATTTGAGAGGTGCTTTTTATGCAAAGCCTACCCAAGGCACCAATTTTAGTTTAGACAAGTGTTTTTGATGTTGACTTGCAACCCTTGCATTTAAATAACTAGTCAATAAAGAATTCCCAGCGCTTGTGGTAATCAGGATTTTAGGCATTGTGCAAGCCAAAGTGCAATCGATTGTTTTTTGTCTCTTGTTTACTCTAAGTCCATCATTTCCTAGAGATAAGACATCACAGACATGCAGATTCTGTTCCAGTGTTAACTCTGTCTTCTCCTTCTTTCCCCCACCTCCCCCTCTCCCTCCCTCCCTTCTTTTTATAGGTGTGCAGCCAGAGATGCAGATGCTGGTGGAGAGGAGGATCTATCCGTTCCTGCTGATGGTGGTCACGCTGTTGGCCATCCTGTCCTTCCAGATACGACAGTTCAAACGCCTTTACGAACACATCAAGAACGACAAGTCAGTAGACCCCCAAAATCTTAAGTGTGAACTCACACACGGAAGCAAAGAAGCTCAGTGTTTCATTCCAGTCGAGCTCTTTACTGATCCAGAGAAATTTCAGTCAGTGGTCAGTACAGATGTGATTATTAGGGGTAGACGATACAGCCAAAATCTTCTATCCTGGTATATGTACATTTATAGCATGGTAACAATATATATCACGATAGAGTAATTGTTCTATAAATTCGATTAAATAAATGGTTTAAAATAACCATACTGCAGGGCCGCTGCGTTTCTAAACACACTACCCTCATTCAAATGAATAGGAGGTCTGGCGTTTTTGCCACAGCGCCTGATTTGGTCTGAATACAGCCTAATTGCTGGTTTCTGGTTTTCAATCTGGGTGCTTTATTGGAAAATGAATGTACAGTTGATCACCCAAGTTTGTGGTATTTCCCAGCAGAGTTAATAATATACCAACATACATCAACAATCTGTCTCGTGTCGGACTTAAAGTAGCCTAGCCCCTTCTGGGACTGTGGGGCCAAATGAGGCGGTTGAACTGTCCCTTTCTTTAGCAACACTTTTTCTTCCTTTAGTTCCTTTCAAACTAGAGCTCATCTCTTCCAGTCTCTTGAACCTTTAAATTCCGAAACGACAGCATGTTTTGCATTCAGCTAACACTGCTGTGCATTTTTTGTGAAGGTAAATGTCCGTTCCTAAAGGACTGCCTTATGATTAGTTAGAAATAGCTTTGTTTCTGTGATGTGATTAGCTGTTAGTACTGTATGTTGTCAAGCAATGTATCCTATGGACAGTAGATGAGGAAATGTTCCTATCGTGGTAACAGGGCCGGCTTCATGATGTCAAGAAGGGAGAACGGTCTTTGCCCATCTTTATGCTAAGCAGCAAAAAGATCCATAGAGCACCCTGTTTTGTGAGATTTTGTTGAGTTACATGTGGGCAACACCAAATTCAATGCGAGGATCTTGCAGTAGACTGATCTGATAATAAAAGACCAAACTGAAGAGTGATGAGTAAAATCTCAAAAGAAATGTTCGACCTTACAACCAGCAAAGAAGTGTGTGTATTTTAGTTGTGTGAATTTATATGTAAAAAATGTCTTTCCTGCTTCTCCTCCAGATACCTGGTTGGACAGCGACTTGTGAACTATGAACGTAAGACAGGCAGGAGCACGTCCCCCTCCTCATACAGCACCTCCTCATAGACCTGACAGTGCTGCGGGATCAGTGACGCTGACTCACTCTGCCCGAGCACCGAGAGCTATCATCAGCTGTCAAATGTCAACTTCAAACACAGCCTCCAAACTTTTGACCGCCGTCTAGTCGTCTTATTCACCAACATCCACCACTGTCTCAGGTTTGGGAGACAAAGACGTTGAAGAGTTGAAGACAAAATAGTCTCAGAACTCTTCACGGAAGATTTGAATTATTGTTGTTAACCACCCTGCAAAAACAGTCAGCTTGAGTTGCTGACTGTCCATCCTGTTAAATGTGCTGACATTTTAAGTTGTAATTACGTTATTTTACAAAAGGTTTGAGTTGAAGTCAGGTCAGTTGACCATAGCTTTTACCTCAGATTGTGCTTCCCTTTGAATGTTTGTGAGATGTTGTCGAGGTCACACTGAGTTTCTCTTAATGGGACGTTTTTGACATTTCAAAGTGGTGGAGGAGATATTTGGACTATAAGAAGAGCGCCTCTGTGTTTGTGTTCCAGTTGTTGATTCGTCTCAAATGACACCCTTCTTCAAATTGAGGTTGTCAGTGATGAGGAGGGACATACATCATGTAGCAATATGATTGTATTCTTCTTCTTTTTTTTTTTTTTTTTTAGATGTTTTTATTAGATGTGTTTTCATTGATTTTCAGTTGTTACATTTCTGGAGTGAGCTGTTAGAAAGTCCTCTGAGGATTCCTTTGAAGTAAAGATGTAGAAAAAGAAAGAAAAGAAAAGAAAAGGACATTTTAGACAAACTAGACACAGGCCAAGGCATGTCCCCTGTGAATTTTAAAAACAGTCTGGGTTGTGTAGTACCTTCCTGAGCAAATCCACCTTCAGCAGAGGTCATTAATATGAAAAAAGTCACACAGCACACAAAAAGTGAGGTTTCAAGTAAGAATATTTAAACTGGAAAAACAGCCTCTGAACATTTCAGACTGTGCCTGTGTTACACCCTTGGACTGACACTGATTTTATAGAAATATTTATTCTGATAGAATAAAAAATAATGTGAGCTAGCTGGCCCTCAGTGGCTTGTAGTGGTGCTAACGCTTAACGGTTAGGAGACACTGGCTAAAAACAACTGTATAAACAACAAAACACTGATTTTCATTAGTAAAAAAGAGATTCTACTGACAGATAATAGAACGATCCTGAAAACCAGTGGCAAACTAAAGTTAACTCATCTCAGTTAGGGCAAGGTAGCAGCAGAAATGTGACGGAATACAAACTACTGATGCAGGAAATTGATTGGCAGAGGTGGCAAGCTACTGAATTCATCTCTTAAATGACATTTCACAAACATAATATAATGCACCTCAAATTACAAACAAGGTAGCGTTGGTTAGATTAGCATAATCGGATGTTTCCCACTCATTCTAAATTGCATGAATAACCATATTTGTCCATGTATGCAAATGTAATTAAAACTAAGTCATTCCTACATTTACAAAGGGTTGGCAATTTAACATAGATTTCCCCATAAAACTGTTTTGGTTGTTTTTTTGCAGCTGTGCTACAGTGACTTCCTGTTTACATTGGTGATTGCTTTTGATTGGATGGAGCTACAGTTGTTTCCTAGCTATCAGTTTTCACATTACTGAAGTCTTTACTAGCTAAGACATTCCTCAAAGCTGGAGTGTGGAACTTTTGTCTCCTCCTCCTGGCAGTGAGAGTAATTACACAAACACTGTCAGTACGTGTTTATGATGTATGCCTACAGGGGAGCTCGCTCAAATTTCCACAATTCCAAGACAATAATCCATGATTTAGGAAGAGTAAATGTAATAGCTACATAGTCTACTCCAAATATTTTACAAAGACCAAGCTGTCCAAGAGCAGTAACGCCACACCCTGTCTGCCCTCAGTCCCTGCTCTTCTTTCAGCCTCTCCAACGAGCTACACCAGTGGTTATCTGTGTTTGCCCTCACCGTCGATCACTTTCTTTTTTTGACTGTAATCCCTCCCCTGAATGCAGAGTTCCTTTTTTATCTGGAGCATCAGAAACTTTTCTTGGACGCTTCTTAGGTTTTTTCCTCCATACTCCTAGTTGCAGTCGCTCCGCTCAGCTCTGGCAAACCAGAGCCATGTAGAGAGAACTATCTGAAGTCTACGTGAATCATCACCAAGCATTTTAAACTTATGTTGACACGACACTCTCTCTACATGGGTCTGGTTTTACTACCGGTGCGCCAGCGTGGGAATGTCGCCACACACACACACACATCAGGTTTAAGATCTCCGCTATACTGCATAAATAGAGATAATAGAGATTTACCTGGCGGTGATAGACTTAATCAGCATTATGTGAACTCGTCTAAAGTCCTGCACTCTAGTTTTAGGTTTTAATGGTGCAACCTAATTTAGGTAAATTACTGGGGTTGAAACTAGCTGGTTCTTACTAAGAACGAAGAACTTAAAGACTACACACAAACTTAGTAAAGGATTTATGACTAGCTGGTGCAACCCAGTCCTGCTGCTTTTCCTGTAAGTGTCAAGTTATAGTTCATAAAAGTAATAACTTCCTGGTCTTTGTTTCGGACGAGGCTGCACGCCTCCTCTAAGCTAATGGCTGAGAGTTAGATGAGAAGATTGATACCACAGTCGTATCTGTACGCTAACTATGAAGCTGCTAGAGCAAGGAGATGCTTAGCTTAGCTTAGCTTAGCATAAAGACATGAAACAGGGGGAAACAGCTAGCCTGGCTCCTCTACCAGCACCTCTAAAGCTCACTAATTTAGTTACATCTCGTCTGTTTTATACGTACAAACAACGAATTGTAAAAACTACAATTTCTGGTTTCACAAGGGGTTACATACTATTTCTTTGATGGGGACCATGACTTCCTGGATTTTCTGCTGGTTGCCTGGCAACCTCAAGACTCTAGGAAGTATACTCCTCTAACTCTCGGCAAGAAACTGAATAAGTATATTTCCCAAACAATTGCTTTAAGGTTCCAAACATTTCAATTTCTACAACCACTTATGCTCCCAAAAACACTAAAGTCAGTGTCTAAGTGTTGTACTCCTAATGTTTCACTTGTGTGACCACATTGCTTTCCATCTGTGACGCCACCCTTGAGAAAATGCCCGAAATTTACTTCCTTCATGTTTCACAGCAAGTTAGAAAGTTAGAAGTCATATCCCTAGAACCACTACAGAACGAAACCATTACAATTAAATGAAATATTTGAAAGATTAAAGCGTGCTACAACCTCTCAAAAACAAAAATATGTTCTTAAAAACTTTTTCTTGTTGCCAGTGAAAACTGAATCCAATTCTCTGATATGATCTTGCTCCTATTTCCTACTAGAGATGTTTGAGATGTATTAAGTCCATGCCCTTTTTTTTTTTGGACTATAATGGTGGAGTAGAAAATATGATTTTTTTTTTTTCATGCAAATGTTTTAATGTGTTACACTTTATATCACACATTGCAATCATTTCAGAATCCATTAACACAGTCAACATAGCAGGGTTGGTGTGTTTTTATTTTCCTCCCACTGAGACTGAAAGATGTCAGTATTTCACTGTGGTGACTCTTCACAATGGGTTTTACTTCAAAGATCAATTTAAGTTTGGCGCCTGTTTTTGACACTGCATTTGTGTGAGAAGTGTTTCATTAGTAGTTTGGTAAATATAAACTGCTTTTCTATTGATATGGATTGTGAATTACATTAACTTAAGTGCTGACAGCTGTAGCGCTGCTTTGTGGAATGCTCACATTATGATGCTGTAAAGTGACCTTTTAGTGTCTTCTTGAACTGAGCTGGACACTTCAAATTTTGGTCTTGAATTTCAATTTCTAGAAGCAAATGATTTCTATTTTTATATGTGCAAAGAAGGCTGCGGCATGTACTGTAACATAAAGGTATATACTTTAAGGTCTATTCATTTTTGGTTCAGTAATATGAAACAAAAAATAAATAGTTGTGATTTCTCAGAGTGTGCCGTTTCTTCTTCACACTGCAGACAATATGATCCTCAAACAAATGTTGCTATTTTTGGCTGGAGCTGTGGTTCCTAATGTCAGTGTTGTGTCACCTGTAGGGGGTTGCAAGATAAATCTCAGGAGTGGCGAGATGATTTATTTTGCTGCCTTTTTAAACAAACCTCAGCTTTTCAAGTCAGACGGCCTCCATCCGTCCCAGGAAGGCTCCCGCCTGTTATCTACCAACATTGAACTGGCTTTGAACTCCTGTAAGGCTCTTATCCCATAACCTGCAGTGAGTCCATCTGAAAAAGAGTACCCTCCTGTACTCATTCAGTGTCCCCCTCTAGCTGTATGGTAGTCCCCATACAGTCTCTGCTATTCCTGTAACTACCTCCCCCTTGTGGAATGTTCAGAGTGCTGCTATTCCCATCCCTGTCCTCATTTCACAGAGACATGCACGGTCTATCGACAAATCTGCAAATAAGCAGCAGGTAGATTTTAACGCTTTACGCTCAGTTCACCTAGTACCCACTATGGTTTGTGGTGCATCTGATCAAATTGTATCTGTTAAGTTTAGTCTCTTCAATGTCAGATCTCTCAATAATAAGTAATTTATCTGTCATGATTTTATTTCCTCCTATAATCTTAATTTTCTCGTGCTGAGACATGGTTAAAATGTAATAACGCCACCTCCTTGACTGAAGCATCCCCCCTAATTACTCCCACCTATCTAAACCTAGGCCCTTGGGCCAATGAGGTGGTGTTGCTGTAATACATGGCAAGGAGTTTAAATGCTCTCCCATCTCATTTGGCAAATTTACCTCATTTGAACATACACTATTCTCCATTAACAACACACAGCACCCAATTGTCTGTGCGCTACTCTACCGCCCCCCTCAACATAAATCTAACTTCATCTCTGACTTTTCAGAGTTCCACATATGAGAGAATTGTTATTATGGGGGATTTTAATGTTCATGTTTGTTGTATAGATGATCCATTGGCCTTAGATTTTAAAAATATATGCAAATCATTTGGCTTAACACAATCCGTTACTAGCCCTACTCACAACCGGGGCCATACTCTTGACCTCATCCTATCCCTGGACAATCTTTCAACTACAGAGCTTACTTTCAACCTTTCTGCCTGCTGTCCCTTTAATGCCCCAGTCAATTGCTTAAAGAGACGTGTTATAAATTCCTCAACCTCAGCTATGTTTATTTGGGAATTCAACCTATCTTGCAAAGGCTTTACAGCTGAAAATTCCCCTGAGAGTTTAGTAAATCAGTTTAATTCACTCTGTGGGCATTCTCAACAAAATTGCTCCCTTAAAAAAGAAAAGAAAAACTGATCCAATTGACACTCCCTGGTTAAATGATCATACTTGGAAAATAAAAAGGGAATGCAGGGCAATGGAACGTAAGTGGTAACACAGTAGACTCGGGGTCAATCTTGCACAGTTGAAAAATCTAATGTCCAATTACAACTCTGCCGTCAAAACTGCAAGAAACATTTCTCCAATATCATTGCTGAAAGCCACCATAATCCCAGAATACTGTTCAGAACTGTTGAACATGTTGTTGCTGGTCCTAAAAATAACTCTTTCCCTGATCATTCATCAGAAGCATGTGAGAAGTTTGTAACATTCTTTACTGCTAAAATTGAAAACATTAGGAATCAGATTCTACCACAGACGTGTAACTTTAATATTACCCACACACCTACAGTCCCACTCACCTCTTTTGACTTAATCTCTCTCTGAGTACTGTTGGATACTGTCTGTCAACTGACCTGCTCTTCATGTCATCTAGATACAATGTTCAAAGAGGTCTTACCACATATCTCTCCAATTGTGCTTTCCATCATCAACAGTTCACTAACGACAGGTTATGTACCATCTTTTTTCAAGCATGCTCTTGTGGAACCTCTTCTCAAAAAAAGAATTTAGATCCTGATGTAATGAGCAACGATAGACCAATCTCCAAACTCTGTCAAAGATCATAGAAAAAATTGTACACAAACAATTAACTGCCCACATGAGCCAATACGATATTTTTGAAAAATTCCAATCTGGTTTTCAAGAGAAACAGCACTGAGACTGCTCTACTTATGGTGACCAATGATCTCCTCCTTGCTGCTGATGCTGGTGAAGGGTCTGCCCTGATTCTTCTGGACCTCAGCTCTGCTTTTGACACAGTAGATTACAGTACTTTAATCTGCCGTATAAAAGACATTGTGGGAGTTACAGGCACCACTCTTAAATGGTTCAACTCATATCTCTCAAACAGACAGTTTACAGTCACTCTTGGCAACTTCACATCATCTACAGCCACCATGACCTATGGGGTACCTCAAGGCTCTGTCTTAGGTCCTCTTCTGTTCTGTATTTGCATGCTTCCACTTGGCAGATTAATACACAATCATAAAATCTCTTTTCATTGCTATGCTGATGACACACAACTCTATTTGTCTGTAAAACCAGGATCCCCCAGCAGTCGGACCTCTTTAAAGTCCTGTCTAATGGACATCAAATGCTGGATGTCTAATAACTTCCTCCAACTCAATGAAGACAAATCAGAAATAATCCTATTTGGACCATTAGACACATCAGACTTCAGAAACACATTTGTCAACCTAGCATCTTCTGTTAAGCATAATGCCAGAAATCTAGGAGTTATCTTTGACTCCAATTTAACTTTTGATCAGCATGTCAAGAAGGTAGTTCAGTCCTGTTTCTATCAACTTTGAATTGTTTCAAAAATCTGATTATTTCTGTGAGGGCAACATTTCTCTTTTCCTGTTTCTAGATATGTTTTAGTGTGATAACTTGTTTTTAGTCATTTAGTCTGCATTCTACATATTTAGATAATTTCTGTCTCGGGTCATCTCTGTCGTAAGGTACATTGGTATCTTGGTTGGGTGTTGTGGCTGGAGGACAAATTGTTTGTAATCAGGAAGAAGGACAGCTGCAGTCTGGAGGACCGTCTGCCCTGGGTTTCCAGCCTTGGGCAGGAACACTTAGCTGGAGACAGACTATCTGGGTTAGGGGTGATTCTGGTATCCTTGCCATTCTCTGCTATATATTGTGAGGTTATAAATATGTGACTGCATCTTCCCTTCTTGGTCAGACGCTTCATATGCATTTTGGTATATGATCTCGGTCCTTTCAGCTGAAATAGGATTGACTCTGTGTGCTCGCCTGCTCTTTCTTTCATTTACTTTTTTATTCTTATTTACCATTTTATTTGATTGTTTCATTCTTTTCTTAATTAAATATACAAAAGACAACGGCTTGTTGGACCTTCATTTTATTTGCTCACTTCTTCAAAGGAAATACACAATTTCCACCACAATTTCTAACATTGTCTGACTTGGAGAAAGTTCTTGCATTTATTTTTTCAAGAAGTGATTATTGTAATTCACTCTTCACCTGTCTAAACAATAAAGCACTCTCACGCCTTCAGATGATCCAAAATGCTGCAGCTAGACTGTTAACTGGAACAAACAAAAGAGATGACATAACTCCCATTTTAGCCTTTTTGCACTGGCTTCCAGTTAGCTTCAGGATTGATTTTAATCTTTTACTCATTACTTTTAAAGCACTACATGGTCTAGCCCCAGCATTCGTCGGTGAACTGTTATGCCCCTATTTACCCGCATGCAACCTCAGATCTCAGAACAAAACTTTGCTAACAGTCCCACGATCAAGACTGAAAACTAAAGGAGACTGTGCTTTTTCTGTCAGGGCCCCAAAACTCTGGAACAGTCTTCCTGTTGAAATCCGTCTCGCAACCACAGTAACTTCTTTTAAATCACTACTGAAAACACATTTTTATGAACTTGCTTTTTTGCGTTAACTGTTGTTTTGTTTATGTTTTCTGTTATTTTGTCTCTCTTGTTTCTTTCTTTTTGAGTTTCTTCTGTTATGGTGTATTATGCTGGATTATTTGTGAAGCACTTTATAACTTTGTTTTGAAAGTTGTGATATAAATAAAATTTATTATTATTATATTATTATTATTATTAACATGATAGGAAAAGAAAAAATAGCCTACATTCCTGCAACACAAAATCATGTTTTTTTTCTGACTTTGCTCTAATCTTTGCTTAGCTCAAGAGTACTATAGAGACAGAGCGCAACACGTCATACTCACTGTTGCCAACTTCGTGACTTTCTCGCTAAATCTGGCGACTTTCCAAATCCTCTGGGGACTTTTTTTTGTCAAAAGCGACTAGCGACAAATCTAGCGACTGTTTCTGGTGTTTTGGAGACTCTGACGTGAAAGCACGTATCGTTCTGCAGTTACTGTCCTCAACTGATCCCCTCCCCCGTCCCAAAGCACTCACAGGCAGTCAGTCTCACAGTAGCGTCGCGCAGCAGAGAGGAGACCCGCACCACTCCAAGTGCGCAAAGCCGCCGCTGATCCCGCCCTGGCTTACAGAGCGGGATGTAAATGGAAATGTTTCTTCACTGTCACACTAAAATAAATCATTGCATTTGACTCACACAGCCTCAGTCACTTACTCACCTCGTCCTGTGTGTGTGCCTCGCTGTGACATAAGCTAAACATCTAACAACACACTAGCTTATCATGTCTGAAGCCGTTTATTGGAGATGATACACGGGCATACTGCCTGTATTGTAAGGCTGATTTCTACGCCAAACTCTGTGATATAAAAAAAAGACAACTCAAAAACATACTGAAAAGGCAAAGCCTTATAACAGTTCCACTCAAAGCAAGCTGCCATTAATGAGGGAAAAAAATGACTCATGGCATTAGCTATTGCTGAACACTGTTCCATGCTGGCATGTGATCACATTGGGGAAGCATGTAAATCTGCTTTCTCAGACTCCACTGCTGCTACTCACTTCAAAATGCACAGGACAAAGTGCACGGAAATGATTCATGGTGCTCTAGCACCATACTTTCTAAAAAAGTTGGTCGCAGATGTGGGTGACCAGCGTTTCAGCCTCCTCCTCGATGAGTCCACAGATGTAAGTGTTTCTAAGTACCTGGGGGTTGTGATAAGGTACTTTAGTGACACCAAACACACAATTGTCTCAACATTTCTGGGGCTTGTTGAGTTGGAGGGAGGAGATGCCAGATCTATAGCCTGAGCTGTTGTGGCTTTCCTGGAGAAGTGTTGTCTTAAAAAAGAGAAACACCTGGGGATAGGGACTGATAATGCCTCTGTTATGACAGGGATTAACAATGGCGTCCATAAAGTGCTGAAGGAGGAGTATGGCCTCACGCATTTTGGACCAGTGGGAGGCGCTTAAACTGCATTTCGCATTCACCAAGTCCAGTGAACACTGCTACATGGCTGAGGTTTTATACTCCATGTACAGTGATCCTCAAAACATCATGTATCTGACTTTTTTGAAGTCAGTGCTGGGTGAGGTACAGTTGGCCATCAAGGCTTTTGAGGGAGAGCAGGTAGATCCTCTTAAACTTCTTGACAGCTTGGTTAGCCTGATAAAGTCTGAGTAGCAGGGTGCTGAATCCACTGGCAAATATTGATGTACATCAGTCCCAAACCGTACCAAGGTTACCTTTTTGAGTCAAAGGCAGCTGAGCTCCACCTTGCGCCTGAGGAGAAGAACAATGTCCAAAAGCGGTGTGTAGCCTTCACCATCTCCCTCACTAACGAGTTGAGGACAACATTGAAGCATTGCAGTACATGTCAGTTTTCAATGTAGAGGAAACTCTAAAGCACAAAAAGAGCCTGGGAGAAATAGAAAAAATAGCCAAGCTCCTTGGTTACTCTCCTGCAGAGACAGACAAGATTGTCCAGCAATGGCGTGCCATCCATCTTAGTAAGTGGAATGAAACAAAAAACACAGTGGGCTTCTGGAGTGAGATTTGGAAGTTCAGGGATGCAGCTGATATCAACCCGTTTCAGGAACTTGCCGTGGCTGCTGTGTCTGTGTTGTCCTTGCCACACTGGAATGCTGAAGTCGAGAGATTATTCAGCCAGATGAGTGTGGTAAAAAGTAAACTTAGAAATCGAATGTCCTTGCAGACCCTTAACTCCATCCTGTATGTCCGATATGGTCTGAAGTTGTCTGGTGAGGCTTGTTATGAGCACAAGCTGCCTGATAATGTTTTGCAGCTTTTTGGCACATCAGCTGTTTACTCATTTAAGTCAGCTCCCTCAGTTGCTGAACCTGCCATAGAAAGCCTTGACCAAAATGAAGATGACCTACTCTTTCTGTGAGCCAGCACAGCGTGTGTGTGTGTGTGTGTGTGGAGGGGGTCTGAAAAAAACAATGAACCTGAATTAGGGCCAGACTAGTTACCATCATTTTCTCCCATTGCCATTGACAGTTTTTTCTATTGTCTCTTTTTGGTCCATTTAGATTGTTAATGTTGTCAAGTTAAAACCGTCTATACAAAAATTTTTTAAAAAATGTAGTTATGGCAAAAAATGTTCATGTTTTACTGTGACTTGTTGTAGGCTCCTAAGTGGAGCATAAGGTTAGAAACTAAACCAAACTTAGGAAAACTAAACAAAAAAAAAAGAAAAAAACCCACAAGAAAAAACTAAAAACAAACAACTTAAAAAATAAAAACCTAAGTAAGTCCCAAGCCCGGATAAAGGAGGAGGTTTGGACGTAGAGCTAGCAATTCCACCCCACACCCCATCTTTTGATTAAATTTGATATTCTAACATTTAACAATACAGGACAAAATTGATTTATGTAATGTGGGTCTAGACAAAGCATATAAGTCATGAAGTTATTTTGAGAAGTGATGGCCTATTTCAACGGCAAAAAAAACCAAAAAAAAAAACAAGAATTAACAGAAGAAAGTTCATTTGTAGTTCTAAACATATTTAGAGTGTTTTTTATTCACCTTTTGTCTCTCCCACGACGTTATTCCTCTCTCCTACAGCGTCCATTACAATTACATGCAAATTGCCAATTATGCAAATTAGGCGATGGCGTCATTTAGCGACTTCTAGCGACTTTTAGGACAGCCAATAGCTACTTTCCTTACTGAGGAGTTGGCAACACTGGTCAAACTCTGAAAACCACGCCCACCGGAGGGGAAAACAATCTGCACCACAATATGCAACCAAGGGCTGAAATGCTAACAAAATGCCTGTAGCTAGCTAAAAACATTAGATTTCAGCAGGTCAAAGGATTATTTTAGCACCCTATGTCTACCAGAGAGGACAAACTCAATATTGTCGTCTATCTCAGTGTCCCAGCCTAAAATTGACATTTGGATATTTGACTTAAGTTACCAGTGACACACGTAGGCCATGGATGTATTTGAACTGGATACGGCGCCGCAGCTCAGCCTTGCTTCCAATTTTTTCTAGTGGCCACCCGCGGTATTACAGTGAAAAATTCCCCTGTGGCCCAGAAAGCTTTTCCCCATAGGCCACCATTGTAAAGAGGTGTCTGTAAAACTGTTGACAGGACACCCCGAACTGCAAACAAGGACTCTTTCTATTATGACTCTTTCTATTATGAATTTTTGATCCATGGAGGTTTTATGTTTGCAAAACTTTCCTCGAGCCGAGAAAAGCGATTTAAAAATCTGTGACGTCACCACAATATAAAGTCTATTGCCTGACTGGGAACTCGCAGGCGGGGCCAGCGGGAGAAACACTACTGCGCATATTCAGTGGGCCGCATAAGTAAACCCGGAAGCTAGAAACGTTTTCGGCGTATGCGCCAGGCAAGCAATTCTCATTGTATTGAATAGGCACCATCTTTGGGTCCGGTATCCAGTTCTTATAATACATCCATGACGTAGGCATACTGAGTGTCAGGATCCCACAGTTTTCCCATTCCCACAAGTCAATGGAGAGTTGTTTTCCCCTCCAGTGTGGGCGGGACAACCATAGACTGTATATAAAGAGTCTATGGGGACAACCAAGCCCTGAGGAACTCCGCCGGGTTATGAGGTGATTTCAGTGTTTTGGCCACACTTGGTTTTGCAAGACCATGTGACGCACACTGATCATGTCTGGTACTACTGGTGCAGCTCTAGGAAACAGGATGTGGATGTTATTTCTGCTGAATCCAATTACCTTTCTGCTAATGCACAGTCTTAACCGTTTTGGAAGTCAAGCAGAGATTAGAACCGTATGCAGCTGAAACAGGATTTCTACTGTCAAGCTAAATCAAAGTTTTCCAACCTGTGCTTCATTTTTCACAAGCTCAATGGGATCAACCTTTTCACTGCGATCAAGTCATGGACTAAGTGCTTGTGATTTGTTCCTCCTTAAGGAGCTTTGCAGAGATTTGTGCTGTGTCATAAAAAGTTTGACTTCTTTTTCTTCTCTATTGTAAAACCAGACTTCAGGCAAAAACAAGTGTAAAGTCTACACTATATCTTCTCTGGCACAGGTTACTACTTTATACATGAAATTTCAGACCTTGTTCAAAGAGAACTTGCAAATAATTATTTTACCTCCTTAAAAGTACTAGTGAAGGGCAGTTTATTACACAGAATGGTGTAATGTATTTCAGGAAAGGCAGGATTTAACTGTTAGAGATTAGTGTTTCTGTGCCTGAAAACATGTTGGCTCAGTGTGAACTCCTGTCCTCATTTGGCAAACCTTACTACCTACACTTACACTTAGAATAAATCCTGAACTGTCTGACACAGATGCTCAGGTTATCTGCTCAGTTCATGGCCATGTGAACTAGGCTTTGATTTACAAGCCTACCTGGTCACTGGGATCCAATACTACCATAGTAAATTATCTTTTGTATCAATGGAAGCAAATATAAGCCTTAATAATTCTTATAATGTTAAAAGCATCTTAATAATTACGAAATTTAACCATCTTAATGTTGAAATTTTAACTATGGTCCATTTATCTGAGTATGTGTGGTTTGAATTTCTCTCTTTGAAATTTCCAGTAGACAATTTAAAGTGGTGATAATGTAGTAGTGCATTGATAAATATGCATAAGTATAATGATAATTTTTTTTTTGGGTTCACTATTCAGGTGATTGGCTACCGCAGCGTGACGTTGGGTTGCGTTTCTCCAGAAGTTGATTCAGTTTTAACTTTTCACCACTGGCCGCTGCATTTTTTTGCAGCACCCCCTGCAGCCCCCACCGCTGTACTCTGAATGCAGTACCCCGCTTCAAATGAATGGGAAAACTGGCGTTTTCGCTGCAGCGCCTGATTCTGTCTGAATACGGCCTAAACCTGCAATAACTTTTTTTTTTTGGCCACTTGGGGGCAGCGGAACCAATAATTATTGCCACAGATGAGGCAGCTGTTTTCAGTGAAGAAGCTCTAAAAAAAAAACACTGAACGCTCCCTGACTAACACCAAAATCAGACAAAGTTATCAACTCCATGGTGAAAGTAGCGGAGCATTTAGAAGCTAATAGAGATCCAGATATTTCCCTCAGGAGTTAGTAGAAATCAAAGACAGAGCTAAAAGAGTGAACATTGGACTTCAAAATATTGGCTCCAAATGAACACTAATGTTGCTCTGTATCTGCTGGATGTGTAAATAGGCAAAATCAGCCAAAAATCAGTTTTTGCAGGTTTTAAATTTTAGATCAGAATTTGACTAATTGAATTTGTGTGATTGATTCATTTGTGTGAACTCGTCTGGCAACAGCTTGAATGTAACGGACGTTCATTTATAGGTAAAAGTCCCACGCTCTAGTTTTAAAATTTCACAATTGCAAAAACATTCAAATTATTATGGCTGTTTGGATAGGCATGCAGCAAGAGTGTTTTTACTGCTTAATTTACTTTCTGTCATGCTATTCTGTTATCCACTTTGATACACATTCTTACTGTAGAGTCTTTTTCATTGGCTTAACTGATTCCAAAAATTAGTTATTAATCAAAAGGGATCCAAGAATTACAAGTCATATGAAGAAGAGATGCACTGCATTCAACAAAAAGTATGCCTTGGTCACTGCTGAAGGTGACATTAGGGCCAGAAGTCTGTCTTGGTTTAGGGTGATCCCTGTCCTTCCACTGAACCCTATAGACAAATGAAGTCACGTGGTTGAGAAATCCAATTTAAGCTGGCAGTGTTAAGTGCAGCAAAAGATGAAACCAGAGTGGGTGGGGTTGGCTTGAACAGTTGCACTAATGACTTTAATTCTCTAAGAAGGATATCTCTGTTAGAACAAAGGTAGTAAATGAATGTTGGTGTAAACATTGGCATGAATTTTTAAGTCTGTCATTTGTTGCATTTATTTGACATATTCTCTGTGTTTAGTGCTTTTAATATCTTGTGAAAAGAACACACTGGTTCACTTGCTTATTTTCTTCTGCTGTCCCTGTCTACAGATATTAAGAAAGAAGATTTTCAAAAGTTAAGCCATTCCCTCTGTGCTTCACTTTACACTTTATTGTATTCCAACAGAAAACATTCAAACTCTCTTGTTACTGGGGAGGGGAACACGACAGAACAGCTAGAGTGACTAAAGGGATTAACATGCGTCACTTTAAGAGAATGTCTCATCCAATTGCTGGCCATCATCAAAGGAAGCTCAGTGTTTTCCACAGGGAAACACAGGATTAGTTGCTCAGTGCTGTTAGTGGTGACTGTTACTGTTTCCTACCAAGACGGCTGCCTGTTCTTCTGCTTTCCAGGGGATAACTTTAGCTTGAACTTCTCATCAAGACTTAAAGAATTCACGAATTTACTCTGACTGTCTGGGTTCTGATGCCATGATTAAACGATGTGACAGAGGAGGCTTTTGGTGCCTTTGTGAGGAGTCACACAGAAATGGGCAGTGGCCTTCCACATTTCGTAACTCATGGATACTCTTAATTTTTATTGACTCTCTTTGGTCACTTCACTAATCCAGAGTGACTAACTCAGATCATGCATATGATCAAACTTTTCTTGATAACATTGAGTTGACGGAGGATTGAGAGCATGTGCAATGATCTCATGCCTTCCCTGTGACCCACATCTCTTGGGAAACCTGACAGAGATGGAAAGGGGTAGAAGTCAATAGCCTGGCAGGATTCAATCTTCTGTTGGGTAGGATGAGACAACGTATTGCAGCAGGCCGGTGGACATAATCTAGATCCTCCTGGCACTGCACAATAATTTTAAAAAAGTGTGAGGGGGCAGGGGAGGGTTTAAATGGTGTTAATAACAGAGGAACAAGGTGAAGGTTCAAAGGTTCGAGAGAATGGAGTGTCCAGAGGTGTGGGACTGGGTGCGATTGAGTTTAGGACCAATAAAGTGGCTATGGATACACCTATCATGTCCATCACCAATGTTGACGAAAATGGGCATGAGTATGAGATGTCAGGAGAGGACGATAACGAGGAGTATGAAGTTGATTACACACGAAACTACTGGGAGGATGAAGACGATATCTACCAGGAGTTCGAGGAGTTGGACTTTGAGTCCCTGCCGGATCGTTCGGACACGCGTAGCATTGCCTCGGATGATTCTTTCTATCCCCCAGACAATTCAGTTGTGTCCCACATGTACCGCTCACCAAGCCCTGACAGCCCTGAGCCCATTTCCTTTTTTAAGGCCTGCTGCAACAACAACTCCATCATCGTCAAGATTATGATCAGACAAGGAGTGACCGAAGAGGAAGTGAAAGAGACGGATAGGAACAGAAGAGTAGGTGTCTGGGTTCAATGCATTTTATTGAAATTGTTTTCTTTCCAGCACTTCTGGGTTTGTTTTCACAGCTAGCTTGAAACCAGCAAAGTCTACATTTTGTTTACAACTTTCCTGATGGAAACCAAAACAATCCCAATGGTTTTCCACTGGAAACTTAAGTTTGCTCACAAAGGTTATAATAGATGAAAATACATGATGTTCCATTAGCATCAATCTTAAAGGAATGTACCAGTGTTTATGTAAGTTTTAGCTCTACAAATCATGTATACTTTAGTTGACTGCTGACTATGTACCAATGAATTTTGTAGAGTTTCATGTTTTTAGATGTATTTTACTACTTTACAGGCAGCCATTGGTTTCCATTCATTTTCCAATATGATTGCATGGTAATTTAGATTAAGTGCATATTGATTTAACAGTCTGCACTGTGTGACTTTGAAACAATAATATAACTTTGACCAAAGTTTATGCAGACTATGATAGATGACAAGACTCGAGCAAGCTTTGACTCAGACAGTTGATTTTCATATTGTGTGGAAATGAATGGAAACCAATGAGTGCTTCAAATGTTCAAAGTTAGGAAAAATAAAGTTCTTGCACTCCAGAAAGTCTTATTGGCAGGTGCATCGGATCAAAAATTATGACTGTGAAAAAAGCAAAATATACACTTTGTATACAAGGTTTCGGTCCTCAGACCAATTGAACAAACCAGTGTGCAGGATTTATTTTTACAGTAGAAATACATTCAAAAACATGAAACACTACAGCATGGTTTGCAAAATAGTCAGCAGTAATGTAAAGTACTTGAAGTAAACAGGTTAAAACGTGCAAAGTCACTGGTATGGTCCTTTGAACCTAGATTATATATTTTGATAGCGTCAGTGGTAAGAGTGTCCCATTTTCCATGGACATTCACACTGTTCCATTCACAGCAGGGAGCTGTTTGTAGCACCTGGGAATATCATATTATTCTAAGTCATAATGACATTGTACTTTGATATGGGAGTTGTTGCTGTTTCCCAGCATGAATGATCTGGGAGTTGTTGCTGTTTCCCAGCATGCATGATCTGTTGTAAGTACATGTGCCTGCAATGTTGATTGGCCACTCAGTACCATTTTAGCCTTTTAAATGTTCCCCATTGCAAGCTGTTAAGTGTTATGACCACAGCTTACAGTCATCAGCCAGAACTGACAAAATGTTGAGATTTTGTGATTGTGAGTTCAGTAAACTTTCTTTAAAAAGTGTTTATGATACATATAATCCTATGATTGATAAGTCCAATAACTAACACACATCTGATATGTAACACAAAGGTATAATGAAGGATAAAAAGCATGTTGACTCTGAATGAACAGTGAGCTCTCTCACCAGCAGTCATATCAGGTTTGGCAGTCAGGCCAGCTGAGCCTGGTGCAGCTCCTGAACACCAACAAGCCACTGAAGGTCAAATCCTGAAGGAGGGTTCAGAGCAAATGGTTAAGCCTCCAGGGACAGATGGAGAGTGTAAACTGCACAGTGACAGTGTCAGGAAGCAGCTTGCCGTCATGGCTCAGCTTTTAAAGGGCTCGCTAAGACATTGACCCGAGCACTTGGTAAGAGATACTATATGGTACAGTCAGAGAAGGATTGTCCTGGAGTACTGTGACAGTAATGTCTTCAGGACACCTAGGAGTGTGTTGACATAGCATCTGCTGCCATGGAAATGAGCTGAATCAATCCACTCACTGTTTGTAGTGTGCTCCAGCAAAAAAAAACTTAACACAAATGATTTGTAGATAACTGCAAACTGGATGTCATCTTTAATATTTGTTATCTTAGAACCAGGCTGGCCTCTTGACTGTGCAGCACTAACCTTATATCAATGTTGGTGTTCACCTACCAACTGTTGCTCAGGCTTTCTGTAAGAATGCATACCGTGGCATTTGTCAGTTATCACCCTTTTCAACTTTCCTGACTGTATGAAAATTCATCTTTCTGCACCCTCACCAGTGGTTTTAGTTCCTCTTTGTTCAGGACAGACACATTCAGAGAACATGATTGTAATACTGTCTGTGTTGTTTCAAAGTTCACCTGAATCCTAACATTACCTGTAACTCACATATGTAGCTAATGTCAAGTCATTTTGGTCACATTTCAATTATTAATACACATTCTCTACTACTTGTGACCATAAAGACAAAGCTTGGAAATAACTTCTTTGAATTCGTGACATTGCCATTGTCTCTTGAGCCCAATTATCCTCTTGATCTGTGTTTAAATTAAGTTCTCGTCGTATCCCATAAAAATTTAAATGGTTCTACAGTTCTATAGCTGTACATTTAGTGGTGCTTTATTACTACCCAGAAGTGGGTAGTGGGGGAAACATAATTTATTCCTTTCATACCTCATTTGGGAATACTGGCACTACAATGGGACTACAACAAAATGGCGCAAATTGGTGGGACGGAACACAAATGTGGATCATAAAACGTTTTGTGTGGCTGATCTGATCATATTCTGTTCACAATGTGTTCTGTGTGGATTTACACCTTGCATTAAAATGTGTTTTTCCTTATCCACATAGTATATCCACATACAGATTGCATGTTAATGCCGTGTGTAAATGAGGCTGGAGTTGTACATGTACACTTTTATTCTTTGAAATGGAGGAATGCTACATGGGTGCTCACTTTAAGTCTAAATAAGTAGTTTAAATAATGTGATCATAGTGGTGGTTTGCCTGTAAACTGTGTAATCGTCTGACCACTAACAATTTGCTTTAGTGGACTTGTTCTTTTCAGCAAACCTCATTTTACTTCCAACTTTAAACCAAGGTGGACCAGAAAGTGTGCACCTCTAGATCCAGTTCAGTTTGGGCTGTGTCATCAGGTTTTAAGGTGGTCAGGGATCCCCAAAGACCTCAAGGTTGCACAGACTAATTGTGGAATACTATCCACAATTATTTGGCTCTTTATCTGTACTTGCTACATAATCTGACTCACTAACTGATCTGATGTCTTTCTTCACATTCTGTCACACCACCAGCTGGTTAAAGTCTGCATGCAGGTTGGTGGAATACCAGCTGGATTATTATTATCAGTTACCAGTCCAGGCTTATTAACTGTCTCAAAAGCTTGAAAACGCAACCCATGTCCTCCTTGTTAATGTGGGAAAAATAATAATTTACACCTAATCCAAACCCTAACTCTGATTTAATAGCCCTTTTAAATAAGAGCAAACCAGCAATGGCAATTTGGACAATTAGGTGCAGGTGACCAGTCCAGTTGGAAACCCATGCCTGTGTTAACAGTCTAGTACAGTCTCACTATCAGTCTGTTACACACTGTGAGAAGCCTTTTACTTTGCTTGTAGGCAGCATGACTGATAAGCATTATTTCTTTTTATTAGAATCACTGCAGTGATTTTCTCCTGTGAGCAAATATGGCTATGAATCCATAAAAAAGCTTCACCGTAACCCCAAGAAACTGTTTTTAAGAATCACTCACAGACAAAGAGAGAGAAAGTAACTCAAGCACTCTTGTTTTTGTGTTTCAGTCTGGCCTGATTGTGGCGTGCTACCATGGCTATGTGGATGTGGTCATCGCCCTCTCTCAGTGCCCGTATCTTGATGTTAACTGGCAGGACAACGAGGGCAACACTGCTCTTATTACTGCAGCACAAGCAGGTAAACACACCTCAGGCCTTTGAATTGAACCCTATATCATTTTTAAACATTTATTGGTATAGTTATTGTAAACAAATGAAACAATCATGGACTCTCAACTCTCCTGTTTGTTTAGTTAAAGGAATAGTTTGACATTTTGGAAAATGCACTTATTCGCTTTCTTGCCGAGAGTTAGATATAAAGATTGCTATCACATTGATGTCTGTACGGTAAATATGAAGCTACCGGCAGCAACTGGCTAATTTAGCTTAGCACAAAGACTGGAAACAGGTGGAAATGGCTAGCCTTCCACTGTCAGAAGGTAACAAAATCCGCCTACCATCACCTCTAAAGCTCACTAGTTCTTGGTCAGCCTTTGCAGATTTTATTACCTTTGGTTTGAGGTTTTCCCTGTCTCCTGTCTTTGTGTTATGCCAAGTTAGCCGGCAGCTGGTGGTAGCTTCAAATTTACCGTACAGATATGAAAGTGGTATCAATCTTCTCATCTCTCGACAAGAAAGCAAATAAGCATATTTCCCTAAATGCCAAACTATTCCTTTAAAGTTTAACGTTTGTCTGAGCAAAGGTCTAATCAGCCAGAATAATTGAAAACACCTGTGTGTGTATGCAGGCCCTTTACAGTTAATATCACGTGTGCCATACATTTTGTAATGAAACTAATGTCTCATCATTTGTGTGGTATTCATTTATTGATTAAATAATGTATTTATTATATTGACTGTAAAACTAATTATTATATACATTTTAAGTGTGTGTATTGCTGCCACCATGACAAACAAAATGTGCTCAGGTTCTTGTTATAAAGTGAACAATATCTCATTTTAACAAGATCCTTTTCACGTTATAACAAAATATTTTTCATGTAATTATGACATATTTTCTTGTTATTACTAGATACCAAATTATTCAGTTTTTACAAGAAACTTTTCTTGCAGTAACAACACGTCACTCTATCTTGCTAAAACATACTCTGCTCATTATAAGCTACAAGAGCAGATGTGTGTACACGTCCCTTCAGACGGTGAAAACCTGATTCAGTGGAGGAAAATCCTGCCGAAAATCCTGAAACTTGTGATAAATTTCCAACACCTCCTTTGCCTACAGCGGTGTATAGTACAAAACAACACGTCCGGCTCCACACGGAGCTTCAGGCTCATTACGTTCAATGCCATGGCGCTCATAACGACGAGTGGCAAAGAGGCATGATGACAAACAGTGGGGAATAACTTTTGACGGGGGACAGTGGTGTGTGTGTGGTGTACTAGCCTCTCTTCCCGCTGCTGGACGGCGTTGCAGCTGCCTCTGAAGCCTGGGGCGCTCTGCTCTGCGGCCGCGAAGCGCTGGAGGGGCGTCTTTGAGAAAACAAGTCACGGCGGGAGGGACCGCGGTCTCTGTGAGGCTCACGCCGTGGAGAGCGAGCCCTACGAGGGATACGGTTTCACTGGGGAACCGACTCCTTCTGCTGCCGGTCGAAGTTGTGGGTTTGGTGGGAGGGGCTTAGTGGAGTGATACGAGGCAGCAGAGAGAGAGGCGGAAGGTTTTGCCTAGGTTGCACAGATTTTGCCTACCCCAGCTTTAAGACAAGACATTATTTTATTTAAAGTTCCCCTCCACTCAAAAACATGCTTTTCTTCTTGTTCCTACAGCTGAATGTTTGAGCTTCACTGTACAGAATGATGTCTGTGCAGAGTTTGACACTAGAAGGATGTTTTCACATTCATCTGCTGAGAGAAGAAAGTTTTTGCTCACTGAAAATCTGATTTTAAGGGACGGGCCTACAAGCATGATTTGTGACATCACAAATAGTTTGGAAGCCAATCCTGGCAACTGGCAAAAGTGTGATGAGAAAACTTGAAGCTGCCAGTGCACGTACACTGAGAGTGGACTAAACAGTGAAGTAGGACACACCTTGTGTCCAGCAGGAAAACTTTTTAAGGATTTTAATGTGGAAATTGTACTCTTTTTTTTGTGGAAAAAACATGTCAGACACACATTATTGTTCCAAGCAGACTATTTGTATATATGTTTTAATACATGTCTGGAGGGGATCTTTAATGCTTGAGATGATACACGACAAAAGTATCATCCATCCATCTATCATATACCCACTTATCCGTTGTAAGGTCGCAGGGGGGTGAAGCTCATCCTAGTGATCTAATCTGACACCAAATCATTAGCAATAAAATTCACTCTTGCTTAAGTCAATACACTAAGGCTTATCTTAAGGCGTTTTACTGCTACATACCTATTTGGACTTAGGCTACTTGGCTAATATTTGCTAATGTTAGCTAACGAAAGATGTGCAGCTGTAGGTTACATTGTAACCATTGTTCTCTGAGTCCGTTTGTTGACTTTGTGACTCTTTACAGCAACTTAATGGAAACTAGGGGTTTATTACAATTTGACTTTTTTTTTTTTTAGCTCCAGCCATCAGTTCTAACATTGTAGAGCTAAAATTAGGTCTAAGGGGGCAACAAGCATGAGCGGTCAGACAATCATACAGGTTGTAAACTATCACTATATTTGGAAGTAAAACCATAAGTGAGCAAGTACAGGCCAAAGTTAACAGTAAACCGTGACGGATGTTGACAGTTAACATTTTGAGTAATAGTTTTACCGTTCGCCTTCTTTTTCTTTCTTCCAGGTACATTTGTCTAAACTGTTGACTTGTTTACAGCCTGTTTGATCTTCTGAATCCTTGTGTTTATTGACGCAACTGACCTATTTTTTGTGAAATTGCTGTGTTCCGAGATTCCAGTTATTACTTTGGTGAGTAGTGTTCTGTATCATAACTGATAGAACTGAGCCAAAAACAAAGTTGAAACAAACTGTGGTCTTCCTTTAATCAAAAGAATCTGCAATTGAAGGGAAGTTAAATGTGCCAGGATCCTGTAATTGTCACTTGTGGCTGCTGTTGAGTATAATCTCGCCTTAAATGGCGTTGCCATCTTTTCTGATAGAAATGAAAAGACCAGCCAAGCTTAAACTTAGACCAGCCTCATACCCACAGTCAAAGATCAATTTCTGGAATCAACATTGCAAGTATCTATTTGAGCGAGATACAGGGTTCTTACAGCTTTGTAAGTGTTAGAGTAAAATTCAAGCACTTTCAAGGTACCTAAATCAAAAATGTCCAGACTCTCGAAGCTTTTATCATCACAGCAGATGGTCGTCCTCATGATGCGGAGTGGAAAAACACCCCCTTTTCATTTCAGGGCCCATGTCAGTCAGTCTAGCTCCGGAGTATATTCAAATTCAAGCATGTTCCTAACCTTGAAAACATAACTGCTACAATTCTCCAAACTTTCAAGACTTTGTATGAACCCTGGAGACAGAGTTAATGCTGACATGCTCCCTGGGGAGCCACAAAAAGAGTCTGACGAGATTGAAGAGAGCTTGTAGAGTATCTTTCTCCTCCATTTACCACACAATGTGGAACAGTTTCATTGTTAGCTTTCCTCATTAAAATTTCAGACTAAACACCTTTGGACATGACTATCCAGACACAAATTACATGACCAAACACAAAGTATTATCACTTCAAATACACACACATCTCCAGGATGTATAATTTCATCCGATTGGCAATAAAAATAATATGTGTCACAATTGTGCATTCATAAACCCATTAATATCCTTTTTATCTGTCTCCCAGTGAGACATGTTACTTTGCATACCTTTATGTTTCTCTCCCCCACTACTTTTAATTGAATAATTTACAGTGGTAGACATTTTATTGCAGAGAATTGAGTTTCAAAATTGGTCCAAATTAAAGCACAGAGCACACATATTATAAGGTCTGGTGCTTCCAGTTGCAAGAATCACTGTTATTTGCTGGCATTAGAAAGTACCATGGTAAGTAATTTCATAGTGATGCAGCCACATGTATCAGACATGGTGCCCCGGCCTCTCATCTGCTAATGATGATGAATGTCTCTCTGTGGCCTGTGATGAATAGCTGCAGACTACTCTTCATTTTCTGCTTCATTAAAAGAAGTATCGATCCCCTTTCATGGCAAAGTACTCTGCAACACCTCGGGGGAACAGGTGCGCAAGACTGTGAGTCCACACGCCTGCAGCAGAGTGGTCGAATACATGAGAAGAAAAACTTTCCTTAAAACCCTTCACTAAAAGTAGAATGTGTCTAGTCATGTGTTGGGAATTAAAGCCAGGTTCTCAGAGGCGAACTCCTGCTATTAACCATCCTCCTCACCCTTCCATTCAGCCATGATTCTGCTTCTAGCTGTAGCTCCTGTTACGTGATCAAACTCTGCATTGGGCTCACTTCTAGGAATTTCAGGAGATCAGACTGTTTCATTAGCCTGGATTTACACTGGATTTACTCAATTAGGAACTCAGGTCATGAACGTTTAAGAAGCTGTGTTGAATGGTAAAAAGCTAGTTTGACTTCAAATCCCATCAGTTACAGTGAAAAGCCTTGGTCAATCCCTTTAAAATCGTAGACATGCACTGACATGCATAGATCTGAGGCAGTCTGAGTATGACTGTACTAGATATTATTTAAATCTTTTCTCAAAATATATAAAAAGTTACTAAATAAATTAAAGACATTTGTATGCATACATACTTACATGCAACACATTTATGCAATAATTCATGCTCTCAAATTACTAATCCTTGCTGTTGAATTACTGCGTTTGTTCTCTTAAATTCATAACTTTTGAGCAGGTGTTAATAATTTGTGCTCTTGAATTAGTCATTCGTGTGTATGGATTAACAGACCATAATGTTGTCATAATGTGTATTGCCACACATTTCCATACAAAAACCAAACCAATTAAACTGCATTAAACCCAAGTGGCTCATTCAAATGAGATCGTCCGTGGTCTGACAATGTAAATTTTTTCTTTTGCACTATATTAGGGTCACAGCGCTGAATGTGGACTGACTGAAGCTGAAAAGCTGGCCAGTATTTCTAAAACAACATCCTATGTAGCATCACAGCTGTATAAAAAAAGAGTCTAATGGAGGAATTAGCCAAATTATTCGAAGTATACTACAACACAGCTGCTAGCCTACCACTAACAGTATTGGAGCTCTTCCTTAACTCACTGGAGTAGCCACAACAATGGGATACTGATTCACGAGCAGAATTATTCATTTGTGAGCATTTAACAAGACTAAGAGTCTACAGCTATGCTAACATAAACATGCTAACATGCTCACAATGACAACTCAAACATACTGATGCTTAGCAGGTGATGATTAGAATGTTCACCATGTCACCGTCACGCCATTTGCTAATTAGCACTAAACATAACACCATAAATGTACCAAATGTCATAGTCATCCATTCAGTAGTTGTTGAGATATTTCAGTCTGGACCAAAATGGTGGACCAACATTGCCATCCCTATAGCCACACCAATGGCATGGTTCAAAATTCGCTCCTGAAACCAGTCTTCATAGTGTTCTGTGTACAGGAGGGAATTTACCGGTAACTGTACCACAAAGTTACACATGGACACTAACTCCACCTACAATATGTTTTCCTAGAAATGTTATATGGCAAACGTGAGATAGAAGGTAGAAAACAAAAAAGAGTGTTTGTAGAGAAGCAAAGACAATATGTAGCTAAACTGGAGAAAACCTAGCCTGCATAACACACGTCTGTGTTTCTCTCTGGTCTGCAGGTCATATGATGATCTCTAACTACCTGCTCAACTACTTCCCTGGGCTGGACATCGAGAGGAGGAACTGTCACGGTTTCACAGCTTTGATGAAGGCTGCCATGCAGGGCCGGGCTGAGTGTGTCAGGGCTCTCATGCTGGCTGGTAATACATTTAAATAATTAAGGTCAATGTACATCCGCTCTAGAAAATTCCATCTTGTTTGAAAAGCTTTTTTCTAGCAATGTATACTGGAAGTATTAGAGTAGAAATCTCCTTTGATGTATGGGTGAATGTACAAATGTAGAGCAGATTACAGCACAGCGTTAGTCACAGATTCTCCCTTGCATCGACCACTTCCATAACTCCTTCCAGGAGGTGATATTCAGGCATGGGACAGCGGCCGCCGTATGACACCCAGGGAGTGGGCTCTCTTCACTGGTCGATACGAGACAGCCTACCTGATGTATCTGCTGATGTCAAAGCCCTGTGCTGAGCAGTTCTGTGACTCCTTCTCCCTGGAGTGGCCCATGCTGGAGGTTAATAAATTCCTCATGACTGCAGTCGCACTATTGAATGCACCGCATAATGCTTTTTATCCCCCTGTGAGAACTTCAATACAAGGATTCAACTTTTTAAAATTGATTCCTTTAAACTATAATGTTTGATCTTATGCAGGAGCTGGTGGCCCAGGCCCGAGAACCAAAGTCCTGCTGGCGGCGTTTGATCAACCTCCTCTCCTGCTGCCCTTATAGGTTTTACATCAACAGCAAGGTAAACCCTGTGGATGATGGTGTTCTTGACCACATGGTCCGGATCACCACCGGTATCTCCAGTCCATTCATTGCCACATCTTGCCGCACGGTGTGTCCAGGCAGCCCACCGTGCATCGGGAAGCGTCGTCACGCCGTGCAGGAGATCCTGAGAAGGCAACGGGTGGCTGAGCTGAAGCGTCTGGGCCCGGACAGACTGAACAACTACAAGAGATTTTTCCAGAACTCACGGGTCCTCCTCATCCCCAAGGCAAGGGATCGGAGGGCCAGCCTCCAGCCGCAGCTGCTGAGTGACATGGCCGCGGCGTCCACAGTGGCCATGAGACGAGCAAGTCTCCTGCCTCTGAATATGATGAGGAGAAGCAGCGTGCGGCCAGGCCCAGTGGTGCCCAAAGTGAGGCTCTGCAAAGCCCCGTCTCCGAGCTATATGCCGGAAAAACTGAAAAAAAGCAGTAACCGCAACCAGCTCCAGATTCCCAAATGGAACTACAAGATGAAGAAAATAGAGAGGAGGCAGGAGGAGGAGAGGCAAAGACTGTTACCTCTGACAAGGAGGAGATGAGGGAAAAGTACTACTGTGTGTTCACATTACCTGAGAAAGCAGGACATAACTTGCTGCAACTTCAAAGAGCTTGAGTGTGTTTTGTTGGAAAGCCCTCACGTCGCTCTTACAACGCTCAGTGTTGCTGTTCTAGAAAAATGAACCTGAAGAATTGACTCTGTTAATGTGAATGTCACTGCTCATTTTCATTTTTGTTAGCTGAAATTGCTGACATTGTTGGATTTGTTGCCTTGTTTCTACTTGACGCTTCATTTGTGAGGCATAATTTATGGTGCAATGTGGGAGATACAGGAGCTCAGGAAAAAAAGATCCAAATACAGTATAGTATTTGTACATACATTTTTCCATGTTGGCAGCTTATATCTACGGTAAATTCAATGACACTTGGCAAAAGAACAAAAGACAGCACAGTGTAAGGGTTTCAGTATGCTCCAAAGGAAGTGCTCATCAAATTGTCTAAAGTAGAGGTTTAGGCGAATATTTGGGTCGCAAAGAAGGAAGCAGAATGAGGAAAGATTCAGTAAGGCCTTGTTCAGACTGCCAGCCCAAATCTGTTTTTTGGCATATCCAGATTGTATCCAGATTGATTTTAGAAAGTCTGAACAGCAAAAAAACACATGAAATGTGATTTTTGCAAATCGGATCCAAGCCATATTTGGAGGTGGTTTGAAACGTGATTCCAATCAGTCCGGACGCTCTGGCTGCTCAAATCGGATTTCAAAGTGCCTTTGGCGCGACACACAATGACAATGTCAAATCCAGACTGACGGAAGTGCAGCAGATTGGATGTAAACCTGTACATGAGACAAACTCAGCAACGGAGGAGTTCTGCAGCACGACTTGACAGCGTGATTGTTTGGAGGACGAGATGATAGATCTCCATTTCTCATTCTTCCTCGTTGGAAAGCCACGTCACCAGCGTACATAGTTACTGATGCCTACGTCGTTACCACAGCAACCCATGCAGATATGTTGGTGATGCCTGGACACACAAATCCGATCTGATCACTTGCATATAGCAGTGTGGACAGTTTGTCTTAAAGATCTGATTTGAGAAACACATCTGATTTGCCTGCAGTCTGAACAAAGCCTAAGAGAAATAGGAACAGAGGAGAGGCAGAGGTTACTAACGTAAGGAAAGGATTTAGGAAGAGAAAGACAAAAAACAGCAACAAGACGAGATGTCACGTTGAGTTGGAAAGAATTAATAAAGGACACATAGGGTAACCAAGGTTGTACAAAGTGAAATTTGACAGGAAAATTTACCAGAGAGGAATATCAAGAGGGGGGAAATGAGGCTTGAAAAGGCAGGAAGGTGACAGCAGTCGGTGGGATTTCACAGGAGGGAGAGAAGAGCTCCGACACGGCCAAATGAAGATAGGTAGCTGGCTGCTCCAGCAGATTACCACAGGAAAGCATCGCTGAGGAGGAAGCCACGAAGCCATTTTGCACTGATGCGTAGTACAACAGGTACTTGCACACAAGGGAAGAGCTTATGAGCGGTATTTGACAGCTGAGCTGAGGAGGCAGCTCAAACAGGCTTTGTAAGGGCTTTGTGGAGAATTGGAAAGGCAGAGCAAAAATAAACAGCTTAGTGCGAGACTGTAACTTGTTGACTTCCACAGTAATCACGAGATAGTCCACTGCTACTGTCTGGTACTGTATGTATCATCTGCTTTGTGAAAAATGCATTTCAGGCCCACCATTAGTTGTTCCTGTGTAAGGTACATGAGTATTTGAATTTTGCTTCGAAATGGCAGTAATGAAAAAATCACTTAGAGGAGCTAAATACAAATACATTACATATATTGCTACAAAATGTCAGTAAGGAAAATGTATCCAATATGGCACTTTTAGTATGTAAATCTCTGTAAAAGATGAATGAGATGGGTTTAGGACATACTATACTATATGGCCTATTAACTTTATCACCCTCTAGTGGCAACCAGTGGGAATTGCAACACAATTGTAAAGAAATGTTGAGAAAGTTAACAAATTAGTGCAGAGCAAACGTATATATATATATATTTTCAAGCTGTGGTGTGAGGCGTTTAGCACAGATTTGTTTCGACATCTCACTTAATGCTCCTTTAATATTTAATCCGTCATTGGTAACATGCAGACTGTTAAGGCCTCCCTCCATGGATCGCTTTGTATTTCTGCCAAAAACTGTAACTCTTAGGTAGCAAAACACGAGGCAAAATGCTGAGCAACAACATATTTCTACCACGTGTTCAACCATTTTTGGACTGGGATGGAATCTGACAGAGGATATCATCATACGTGATGTTGAGGGGATGGAGGATGGCCTGACAAATACATGTCACACCATCATCTTCTGAGGAAATACTGTGTGTGTAAGGGGCCATTTTTGCATAAAGCTGCAATGAAGCCTCTAATTATGCAACATCATTCTCTGTGTTTTTTCCTTACACACAAAGATCATCCGAATGACTGTTGGCTGCAATAAACTTGTTTGTGATGCTCTGAGGCTGCCCAACTGAAAAATCACTTTAATATTACTACTGCGATTCACGGTGTAGCCACCCTTCCACAATATTTAAATGTTAATGTTCTTTTTTTTCTTTAGTATTATGAAAAAATACTTATTCTTACCACTTCATCATGCAGCGACAGTAGAAGAAACCAGAAATGTAAAAGCAAAAAATACAACATTCTGTTGAAACTTTGTTCATCAGTGGTCTGAAATATGTGTTTTGGGAGGAAAACTGTACAGTAAGCGCAAAGTGATATGCTGTTTTCTCAAGGATGATGTTGAAATGTCATGTTCATGAAAAACTGAACCAGTGAAATTCTGGAGGGAGTTTTGTGTACTGTAGACTCACTGTTAAACCTCATTGTACTGAATCACTGCAGGGATCTCACATGGGGGAGCGTATATGTTCCCAGGGTCTTTAAAAAAAATTTGAAATGTGGTTCTGTGGATATAAATGCTCAAACTTGACTCAAACTCTTGTTTATTGGATCCACAAAACTACCCAGAATGTTTTATTGCTGCATGCCATACTATGACTCCAACCATTAAGTTCCCTCAAGTGAAGGCCCAATAAATTGAGAGCCATACAGCAGTGCTGAGGAACAGAAAACCCCTTTGACGAGTTCCCACAATAGCCCATGTCATATTAAGCGAATACAGAGCTGGGGAACGTCTTTTTCAGGTTCCCATTATGTGCTATATAGAACTGGGGACCAGAGGACCCTGGGAACATAGGAATGACCCCTCCTATGTGACCAAAACCTTGGCTGTTGCCAGCAGTAAAGTTTAGAAATAGAAATATCTGTCCTGGGACCCATAAAAATACTGTAAAAACATTTTAATGGACCCAGTAATTATACTGGGAACTTACTTTTCAATGATCAAGTACTGTGTGCTGAGGTGGAACATTTCACAAACCGCTTATACTTTACCTCAGCAGCAGAGAAACACTGTATGCTAGTAGGAAGGCAGCTTGAGGTTGGATTTATTTAAACCAGCCTCCAGAGTCTGCAGCATGTTGTTTTTAACTGTAGGTGTCCTGCAAAAAAATATTTGTGGTGTAGCTGAGATAAGGAAAAAGATGCACCTTCAGCCTACCTCTCATTGCTGGAGCTGTGACTGACGCCTCACCTGGGCTTTGTACTGCGCTCCAGTGGTGCATGTGTAATGAAAAACCCAAAGCTCTCAAAGATAGAGATCTGTTCCTGTGGTGGGGTGATCTGTCTGCAGAGAGCCATGCAGAACAGGTCTCAGAGACTAAAATGGCCGCCACCCTGACCTGTGGGGCAGTTTCTCTAATGAACACTAGAGAGCACTTGTGACCCTTTAGATGTCAGTGTAGTTGCATGTAGCGTTAAGATGAACACATTTACTCACAGGGATATACAGGCATACATGCACATGGCCCTGGACATTCAACCTTTCCTCTGTTCTCTTCTCTTCTGAAGCAGTGCAAAGCTTTCTGTGGCAGTGTCGAAGATGTGGGCCATTTTCATACCATGTCATCTATTGCCCCTATAGTTGTGGTGTCTGAAATGTGCTGCAATGGAACAGTTAAAGGAATTTTAAATGATATCTGTGTTCAAACCCAAACAGGACAGGGCTATAATAATTGAGTCTTGTCTCACAACGTTTCTTTTATCCTGATCTCTGTCTTATGGGTGTTTTGACTCGAAGTTGCCTCAGTCTTGGTCTTTGGTCTCTAGTAAGTCCAGTTGCCCAGCGTTGCTTGCCTGGCCTCGTAGCAGCACACTGGTGACTGCTGTAAGTCAGCTGTCAGTCCACCAGGATGCACAATTCTTCCATTTACAAGTGCAGGTAATGCTTATTTTTCATCATGTATCTGCCATAACGACCAAGCATCCTCATTTCAGACATGTAGCTTTATGCACAAATGTGTGGAAAGGTATCAGAATTTCTGAATCAGAAATAGTTAGCTTGTAACGTTTCTCAGTTGTAATCACGATTTGGGGAAATAATGCAACATTAAGGCTAATTTACTTTGTTTCCTGTTCCTGTCACATCTCAAACTTTTCAAAATCCAAAGAACTGTAGAATATTGAATATGCACTGTTTTGTTTTTTGGTCTCAGTCTTGGCTTGGTCTCAAACCAATTTGGTTCTCTTTCAAGTATTTGCCACCCACCACAGCCCCTGTAGCCCGTTCCGTACTCATGATATCATGCAAATAATAATAATAATAATAAAACTTGTGTTTTTCAAGATGTTTCTGCTTATGTTTTTCTCTTCCATTACATTTTCCAGCAACTTAGCTCATCAGTGCACTGATTTCTGGCAACTGACGACCAATTTCCAGATGTTGAAGTGTCCTTGAATGCACCACCCAGGAGAGGTTTGAAAAATAACTGAGTAGTCTTTGTTAGTGAATTTGCATGTTGTGCTGAAGGAGAGGAAAGCAAAGGCTGCATGGAAAGTGGGATTTTAAACTAAAAACGTAAGGTATGCTTTAGGAATACTGTAAAAATCTGCACATTATACTCATCAGCAAGACTGTCCATAAACACACTGAAAGATACCACACCACACACTTTTTTTTGGCAACAGAATAAACAACTCCCAAAGTCAGAGGTTCTTCGATGGTCTGTTTATATTTTTTGGAGCAGTTGCAATCTGTTTGAGGCAATAGAAAGATTCACAATTCTCTTTTTAAAACACGTTTGGTCTAGCAACAAAAAGGTCACCGACGTTATATCTCCATACAGGTCTTATAGTCAGGTTTTTTTCTGCTCAAGGATCACAAGGACATACATAACGTTGTCAGTTCCCAGATGCTCACTAACAAATACAGTACGTCTGTTTTTCATCCAGTGTTTTTGTGGGGACAGTTTCATTACGAGTCATTTTTCAAGCATCAGAAGATGACCTCTAGGACTTCTAAACAGCAGTGGGTAGGGAGAACCAGGGTCTCGTTTAAATTCAAAGTCAATTTAGCCTTTCTCACATAAAAAACATTTGAACAAAATAATAAATTGACCATTTAGTTTCAGATTTACCGACAACAAATAATCGTGCATTCATGGGTGCAGCTTTTGCTATTTAGCATCATGAGGCCAACTGATCAGAATTGGGGGTTTTCAACACACTTTTAGGAGGAATCAAACTTGTGATCTGTTAGTTTAAAAGGGTCACCTGTGACATGATCCGAACTCACGGCTAATGATCAATCAGTTTTGTTATCAATGCAAAGGGGGGAACAAACATTTTGTGCACAGTTAAAATACAGACATGTTGGAAATACTTCTCACTGATGTAGCACCTTTTTAGACTGCTTTAGTGACAACGTGGATCCCTGGGCCCTGGTCTACTCTACTCCACATAGCAACAACATTACTACACAAAGTCGACAATTTAGTGTGTTGACCAGAAAATAAAATGTGAACAAAATTCCTACATGTAGCTGTTTCTTTTCTTTTTTTTTTTTTTTACAAGTCTTTTTCCATAATGTTGCTGCTATAAGTGACATCCACATCTGCACATAAAAAGTATATATTTATATTTATATAATATATATCCGTACTCTATTAACAGTTTTGTCTACCATGAAGTTAGAATTGCCACCCATCTCTCAGAAAAGTTTTTTTTTGTACTTCAAACATTGATTATTTTACAACACAGAAATCAACTAATTTTGTACAACTTTGGAGGAAGTGATGCTCTGCCTGGTCACAGTCCCTCCGTGGTTTTCTTTTTGTCTTTTTATTTTCTTTTTTTTTTTAAGTTTTGTTTTTATGTTTTCCTCCCCAGTCCCGGTGCAGTTAGACAGTTTTCATCCCAGTAAAACACAGTTTAGAAAAACCAAAGCATTTACAAACTGGCATCGCTAGAACCGCAAGGATGCTCAGCTGAGAGCTTCAGCTGAACTTGGACCCTTTAACACGCCCCTATTCTCCCCCTCCCCCTCGCCTTCTTCAGCTGAGGGGGAAGTAACCCTTGTTTGGCACGGTTATATACACAATGAGCACAGTTCACTCAAAGCAAGGGGTCATGGGAACAAAAAGGGGAATTGAGGTGTTAATGTGGAAAGATGGCTGCCAAAAAAACCAAAGCTTGCCTCGAAAAAATGAGAGTTTTGTCACGGAAAAGGCTGCTCAACTGCTTGAGCCTCTCCTCAGCTATTTTGGCAGCTGTACTGTCAGCTACTCTGTGAAAACTATCTGTAGGGCAGTAAAAGGAGCACCGTGACCTACCAGAATTGATGCTTCAATACCTAACTCATATCCAGTGTTTCACATTAGCGCCGCGTTGACATCTGTCTGTAGCTGTGATATGAATTTAGAAAGACTGAGTGCAGATACTGTGTGTATTTGTGTGTGTGTTCAGGTGGGAGGTGGTTAGTGAGGAAGTGAGGTTGACCCAATGGCAAAAGGCCTGACATGACACAGAAAATAGTGCAATGTACAGTACACAATGCATCTCCGTAAATGTACAGTGTACATCAAATACTATACAACCAGAATCGAGAATTAAAAAAGTAGAAACACAACAAAAGAAAGAGAAACAAAAAAAAAACTGTTACAAATGACAAAGTCCAGAAGCGTTCTTTGCCCAGAGGAGGATACATCACGCTGAAGCCATAGAGAGAAACAAAAGTTTGTGTGACAGACGTCCTACATGTCCTACAGTTCTGCTTCTTGTGCTTCACATTACTAAAAGCCATGTTGCTATACCACATATTTACAGGTCTCTCCTGGATATCTCTCACACGTTCCATTTGCAATCCCAAACCTTCCGTCTTCGAGTCCACTGATCCATTTTTCTCTTTCATTGTCCTTCTTCATCTCCATATATTCCCCACCTTTTCTTTCATTCCCTTCATGTTCTATTTCATCATGTCCATCCCTCTCACGTTCTGTATCCAGAGGCCTTCAGGTGCAGGAGGTCTTTCTGTCTGCTGAACCTTCTAGCAGTAGTTGATCACAAACTAAACACAGAAAGAAAATGTGTCTGTCGGTTTTGTTGGTGGTGTGCATGCACATGCATGGCCGCTCCTCTGTTCGCTTCTGTTCCTCCTTTGTCCCCTCTCCCTCCTCCCTCAGATGTCTCTGAAAGGAGTGTAATGTCTTGGATTTTCTCCTCATGTCTCTTTTCCTGCACTCCACCCTCCCCCTCCGTCGTCTTGCTACCTATGATGCTACTCAGGAACTACAGGGGAGGATGGGGAGGGAGGGAAACCGTCTTCTGTCTTCCTCTTTTTAAACTACCCCCTTCACTGTTCTGTTTTCCTTCATCCATCCTTTCCTCCTCCTCCTCCTAATCCTCCACCCTCGTCTCCCCTTAGACCCAGGAGTCTGGTGAGGCTGGATAGTGGCTGGTCTCATAGTTGAGCTCGCTGTAGGGGCGCGAGGCTGAGTAGAAGTCTACATAGTTGCCGGTGGACTTGAGGCCCTGCAGGTGCATGTTGAGTTCACCCTGCGGGGGGCGCCCTCCTGCGTGAACCTGGTTCTCATAGAAGGCCTGGTCCTCGTAGTTGACGCTTTCAGGCGGGGGAGGGTTTTGGAAAGGAGGGTAGGGCTCTGAAGGCAGGCCTTGAGAAGAGATCTGTAAAAAAAAAAAGCAATGATCATTATTGAGATAAGAGATTAGATGGCTAGGCACAAATCATGAAGTGAGGTCCATTTGTCATGCACAAGTGTTCTAAACTGACCTTTAAACGATTCATAGAAATAAAGGGACAAACGATCGAGGGTGTGCACGCAGCTACGAGTCAGAAAGCACATTGCCACACAGTACCGATAGCTTTCAGACAATTTAGCATTAAGAAATAATGCACTTTGCTCAAAAACATTGAAATTGCCCTTTTAAATGTCAATCTGGATGTGAATGAATCATTTCCAAAACTTTTTTATAACACACCAGACGGGGATAGACATCTGCCAGCTCTAGCTAGCATGACACATGAAATTCCAGTGACTAATGGCAGCTAGTGGCAGTAAAAATGGTAAACCAGACTAGAGTTCTGCACGGGTCAAAAACTGAGACCCAAAGGTCCTCCGGACCTGACTCGACTGAACCTGACTGGTACTGCCAAATTTTGAGAACCGAACCTGGCCCAAACCCTATCCATGTACTATACATGTATTTCATCCATCCCTGACTGTTAGCTTACAAGGCTAATTAAAGGTGTTGGCTACACTTTGTCTCTTTTTCCCTTTTTCCATTGGGCATTGTGTATCTAGATGCAGACGAATGGCACAGTCAGAGAGAAATCTTTACGGAACAAAACTGTTGGCAGAACCCTAACCAGGCTAACAAAGTTAGCTCCTTTAGGTAGTGAGAAATGACTTGTGTGTGTCCATTAACAGGCAGAATAGGTTTAAGAGCATGGAAGGCCTCTCATGTATATTAGCAATACTAGCATTCATGCTGTTTGCCAGCAAAGTATTCATCAAATTAGATGCCTGCAATGTATATAAAAGCTTGTCTTATATGAAACTATGTCATTAGAGCTGAAATAAAAGTTTCCAGTTCATCAGATGTGAATATTTGCTTGTTTTCTTACTCTTGTGTGATATAAAACTAAATACATAGAGAGTTTTGGACTGAACTTGGGCTCTGGGGAATTGTGATGAGCATTTTTTTTTTTACTATTGTTTGATATTGTGTAGACCAAATGATTAACTGATTAATAGAAAAAATATATTTGCAGATTTATTGGTAATGAAAGCAATCATTAATTGCAGCCCTATATGTCAATACAGGATCTAACAAGTCATGAAAACAGACTGCACACCTGTTGGTGATGCATTTTCCATCAAAAGCCATCAGTCTCTCACCTCAAGCAAATGTGAATTAGCAGCAACCATTTTAGTCAGTTCAGTACCATTATTCAGTATCTGTGTCTGTGTCTTTAGCTCAATAAGTTTTGGTTTACAACAAGACGGCTGGCTGACCTCATAGCTCGTTTAGCTAGCTGGCAATATGGCATCTAAACACAAAATGGATTTGATTGATCAGGGGTGATGGCCACCAGTGGCGTCCATTGTTGTGCACTGCTGTGAGACTGCCAAGCTGTAAATTTAGAGATACAACCAGCCTCAAATATCGCTGCCAAAGGGTGTGATGGGTAATATGAAAGGCTTTTACTGGCAACAATGCAGAATCGAATGCCAAACCCTGAGAGCAATTCACTGCAGTATTCCTATAAAGCACAAATGGGGCTCTATAGAAGTTTATAGTGACCTTTTTGGACTTCATAGTATTTTTATCCCCTTTGGTGTCACTATTAAATTCCCATACAATAAAGGGACTAGTTTTGCTGCAATGTTTTGTCTCCATCTAGAACTTTTTATAAGGTTACTATACAGCTGTTCCTTCTCTTTAAGGTGATATGAGTCATAAAGAGGAGCTTGCAACGCAGCATGGAAAACCAACATCAAGAGATACAGATGCAAAGAAGGGCAAGAGACTGAAAGAAACCTCTTCTAGTCTATCAGACGCTAGTGTTGTGGGTCTCCCTCAGTTGAAATGTAATAATAAATTGGCCTTTGGTGTTTTCATTTTTAACATCTCTCCTTGGTGTGTTTTCCATGACTAATGCCTTCTTCTACCAATTGGTAGCTTATTTAAATGACAGCAAGTGGTGGTAATTCATCACATAAAGGCAATACTTAGAGATCAAAGCTCTGGTGTTTCTGCTAGCAGTCTCAATAAAGAGACAAGTGCTTTGTTTTTTTAGGGGTAAAACAGTGGTACATGTAATGTAATGATGAGCATTTTGGACACAGAAAAGTGACTTGTCGTACCTGATTATACTTCAGGTCATCGGTAGGTGACACGTATGCTCCTCTGAGTAGCGTGGAAGACCCACCGGAGATTTGACCTGCAGAGACAGAGGGGACGAGGACTTCAGATGAATGCTTGTTCTGAGCCATTTATTCAGATATTACTGTAAAGCCAGGGGGGTGTGGATATGCTGTCGGTGTTATCAGGTGGACATGACAAATCTTTCATTAAGAATAAAAATTAAAATGATGACGGATGATGATGATGATTAAGGAGAGCTTGGAACTCAATGTTTCCCACACAACAGCTGCTGTCAGTGTGTAAAAATGTCTGCAAACATTAACATAATTAATGATGAAAACAACATTAAAGCATTGAAAATATCACATTTGGAGCGAAAACTGACCTATAGTGAGATGTATCAGATTTCTAACTTGTTCACTTTTTTGTCTGATTTTAACTGATAAATTGTAGAATTTGGACTGTTGAAAAAACAGGTTGATTTCCTCAAAGTGGGAGGCGGGCCTCCCCAGGGGGGCTCCAAACAGTTTCAGGGGAGGCTCAGTGAATGGAATTGAAAACATTACATTAGTTATTACATTAGTTATCAAAAGGAGATCACATAGAATAGCCTAAATGTGTGTGATTTGGTTAAAGAGATAGTTCAGAGATACAGTAGTTTTGGGGAATTTGACTGTTTTTCCCAGAGTCAGAAACTAATAAATGCCTTAGGACAGACCTTTTTATGTATTTGGTGTGGTCTGAAGTTATGTCAAACAGCAATATTAGGCTATGTTGGCTCAATTGTCGAATGTCTATTGAATCAAATAACATAATCATGATCCCACAGGCATCCAGGAATTGAGCAAAACTAAGCAAGTAAACTGAGGCTGATGGGGCGTCTTTTTCCAAGTTTTATCTGACGGGAGGCCCACAGACAAAAGTTAACTTAAAAAGAATCGTTTGACATTTTGGGAAATAGCTTTATTTGCATTCTTGCTGACAGTTAGATGAGAAGATTGATACCACCCCCAATGCCTGTATACCAAATATGAAGCTACACCCAGCAGCAGATAAGCTTAGCTTAACACAAAGACTGGAAATGGGGGACAGCTAGCCTGGCTCTGTCCAAAGGTAACACTTCTATCAGCACCTCTAGAGCTCACTAATTAATACCTTATGTCTTGTTTGATTGCGTTTTTATAGGGGGTTAACCAGCAGAGTAACCAGCAGAGACTGCAGGAAGTCACTGTGCTCTGCCAAGTATTGGTCCAACACAAAACTCCCCCCAAAAAACACAATTTGTTGTTTTAACACTATGATTTCTCTGTGTATTACACAAACGAGATATATAAAGTGTTAATTAGTGAATTCTAGAGGTGCTGGTAACCGGATTTTGTTACCTTTGGACAGAGCCGGGCTAGCTGTTTCCCTATGTTTCCAGTCTTTGTGCTAAACTAAGCTGAGCTAACCTAACCATCTCCTGGCTCCAGCTGCATATCGACTGTACAGATACTGTATGAAAGTGGTACTGATGTTCTCATCTAACTCTTAGCAAGAAACTACTTCTTTAATATTTGTAAAACCTACACTTACATGTGGTTGCTATTCATTCCAAAAGCTACACACTAAGCTGAAAACACATTAGCTTCATGGGAGAATGTGTTTTTGTGTCAGACATGCAGTATGGAATTCCTACCCGTCATGGCGTCCTTCCGGGATGTGTGCTCGCCCTTGTTGCCATGGTAACTGGCATTGCCAGTCGACTCGTAGTCTGCCTTCCTCTCCTTCAATGCCATCATCTCCCTGGGGGAAGCAGGGGCGCTCGCTACACACACACACGATTCATCATCAACACATTATCAATTCAGTTTTGGATTCATAAGGAGCACATTACAACAGAAAAGACAAGTATTTAGGCTACACTGGAGTCCTTTCATAGAAGAAAGGCCAGAGTGATTTGAATATTGTACTTTTCACATTGGCACTGTATAATTTTATTGACAATAATGTAAATTATTGTATGAAAGTTTAATTAAGAAAATGGTACTGTAAACTGCATTACATTATGTATAAAGGCAATAAAGACTAAAGTTATACAAAAAAAGAAAATTGTACTTTTCTGAGCATCTGAGGTTTTGTATTTACCTGCCTGAATCTCAACTAAGGCACAGCACTCTTGAGACTTCACTGTATGTATTTACTTCTAACCATCACCCTGAAATGACTGAAAAACGGAGGCACTGGGTGCTGTTTGTAGTGGGTGCCAGGGTGTAATTTCAAAGAGGTAAATACTGAGTCATCCCTCCTTCATCTGATTTACTCTTGCCTTTGTCTTCTCCTTCACTCTGTCTGGCTGCAGGCCACTCTTTCTCCCTGTATTTACTACATGTACATGTTTTCTATCAATCTCTGTCTGTCTTGGCATTGCTCACCCAAAAAAAACCCACTTGTACCAAACAGGGCCAAATTGAAAAAAGTATCATAGAAAATACACACACACAAACACAGTTGGGAGAAAATAATAAATACTGGACTGAGGGGTGGGGGGTGGGATCAGAGGCAAAGATAATGAGTTAGATCTGGTTAGCCATGTTGGAGGAAACCTGGCTATTGATTTAGTGCCATATGGTTCAGTAACGTTCCCTCTAATATTCAAATCATTATCAGCAGCCTTTCACATAGAAGCTGCTGGCTATGATGCAGCCTGCCAGCCTGTTTGTGTGGCTGCATCTGTCTCTTTGCCTCTTCCCTCTTCCTCTGTATATTATAACGCAGTTAGCACTGATCCATATGCTCATTAATGCTCTGCTAATATCACCAGTCTATTGTAATGGCGGCACCTACATGGTCATTTATCCTCTGCCTGCCACTGCGGTAAACAACCGCTGTGGAAACGTACACATTCCTAAGGCTTTACAGCGGAACGCTTTCTTTTGTATGTGAAGAATTTACACAGCAGTGAAATTAAACAAATGGCTTGATGGGCCATCTGCTTGCACAATTGTGAACTGAGAAACAAAATAGAAAATGTGAAATTAGTTTCTAAGTGTTTATCATTTTGCCACTTTCAGTTGACAGCCTCATAAATCCAGTTCTGGTGTTTGTTTTATAGGTGGTCCCATGAAACCCATTCAAATGCTCTCACATACAGTAATTTCAAATTGGTTTGAATTATGTATTGGCTAACAGATACAGAACAATATATCTCCGCAATGTAGGCTTTTTTTAAAAAGCATACCAAACATTCAGTCTCATGAAATATCATGGAAACAATGCAACTTGTCTGGTAATATATTTATTGCAGAATTGATACTACAGCCTCTTTCAGGCATGCACCACGTTACGTGATGTGATGGCAATTTTACATACATGTCTGAATGAGCGCCACAACAACGTCACAACAGCAATCTTACTTTCTTTCAGTTTGTTGCATTGGAGCCAGGTGCAACACCCTATACAGCATACTTCTTAAATATGTCTTTTAGCTGCATGTACTGCAAGAAACCTGTTGTAAAGTATCAGCTTAATGAACAGTAAAATATTCCCATTCTTAACTATCTGGCCCAATTTTGGAGTTGCCATATTTCATTCATTTAAAAGTGTCTTTCCCCTAGCAGTGAGCATAGACTGTATATAAAGATGGACAACGAATCTGCACAGTCATTAGGAGCCAGAGTCTGCGCAGTAGTGTTCATCGAGGTCCCGCCCATACACCCGCCCGAACCAAGCTGTCAATCATGATGTCACACCCCCTTTTTTATAGCATCAAACTTATCAGAAAAATGATCACTTGAACACATCAGCGTGATAAGAACTACCTGAAATGACAGAAACCATCTTTGGCAAAAATGTATTTGACGTGTACTTTGATTTTGATGTCCCATCCGCTAACACGGAGGGGGCGGGGCTTATGACCTCTTCTGCACTATAAACGGCTTCACTTTTGGGGAGCTGTCATGTCGTCCATCCAGTGAGCAAAGGACGTGCCCATAGTGGACGTGAGGGAAATACATAAGAGGGTTCTGACTCACTGCCTTGTGTATGCTCAGTAGAAGGGATATTTTCCATGACGAGACAAATAAAACGTATAAATATCCGGTACCTCTAAACCCCCCTTTTCTAGACATATTGAGTTTTTTTTGTTGCATACAGTATCAAAATGATATAAGTTACTGCCTCCTTGGAGGGAAAAGGATGTATCTGTAAAACAGTGGGATTCAATTATGCAACATTCAAACTACCTATCAAGTTGTGTAAGGTATAGAACTATACAGATAATCATTTTTAGAACACATGCAGCTCCACTGAAATGAAAGAAAATGAGCCACAATATATCAGATCATTGTTGCTATAGCTGTGGCGAGACGGGCTCACTTATACATCTACTGAAGAACCCAAGATTTTGGGTTGGTGTCAATCAAACCTTAATTTCAACAACGCAAGGGCAGAAACTTTTTATGAGGCATGGTGCAAGGATTTAACTTGACAGCAGAATAATTTGTCGGTAGCCACCGTAGTGTGAAGGTTGAAGCAGGCTTCAGCTTGTTCGGAGCGGTGTTTGTTTGACTGGACTGGACTGATGGAAAGAGTGATAGAGGACAAAAGGGAAAGACAAGAGAGCCGGGGGAGGGGGGAGAGACTCACCTGATCGATTGTTGGGAGAGGTCCGTACGGGAGAGATGGACGGAGTACGAGAGGAAGAATAAGGTCGCTGTCTGTCTCTCTCTATTGTGGAGGAAGAGCCGACAAAATGGTACTGGGAATAGCCATCCTGAAGAAGAGAAGACAAGAAAGGTAGAGTAAAGGAAAAAGAAAAGAGATGATCTACATGTCTTGCAATGGTGTCATCATTAGTCCAGTTATTTCCAGTGTTAATACAGCCAGAGCACATTCAGCCATGCAGACTTTACCTTTTTGTAGAGGCTGCGGAGGTCTCTGTATTGCCACATGCTGTTCAGGACTTGAGACGCTGCTTTCACCACTTTAGGACTATGTCTGGGAATTCAGCAGAGGGGAAGAAAACACATACAGTATAAAGCTCGACTGTCTTTTGTTTCGTTTTGTGCTAGTGGGAGCTATAAAAACATCACAATGCAGAATAATGAAGAAACTGTTATAACACAGAGACACTAAACCAGCATGTAAAGCATCTTCTCACTGCAGCCTCCAAAGAAGAAAGACGACCAAAGGTGCAAAATGAAAATGTCTTCTTTATCTCCTCAAATATGGCACTTAAATTGTACTGAGGCCAAATTGCATAATTGCTTGGTTGATTGATTGATTGGCCAATATTTCATTCTGAATCCTCCAGGGTTTGACTCAGCTGACTAATGGCTGTGGGTTTAATTGGCTCATATGGCCTTATCAGCAAGACATTTTGCTAAATGTTATTGTTTTGTATTCTGTGATTGCATATCAAGGTCAGGCCTTGCAGTGATGCAAAGCAGGGAACTTCAAAATGAAGAACATTTAAAAAAAAAAAAAAAAGAAATGATGAGTTTATTAATGACTTTATACCTTCAGTATCTCTAAAAATGACTAATGATTTATACTTTGAATACTTACAGAAATTAGTTTTAACCTATGATTATTCACACAGCATTGGAGAAAATGAATGCCACTTTTAGACGGAAAATTAAGAACCAAATTTGCCATCTGCCCTACAAAGGCAAAACGCAGTAACTCCATATTTGGTAAAGATTTAATTAGCCTAAGACCTGAATTTGATGTTACTATATAAAAAAATATCTCATAGAAATGTATAATTTCTGTGAAAGCAGCTCATTAAATAAACAGTAACTACAAAACTAGAAAGCCAAAGCAAGAGAGCTATGTCAGGTGTAGCTAATGAGATAGCTAAGAATAGCCTTAGCTAAAGCTAAATAAAATGAAATTTACTTAGTAAAACAGAGGTACATTTAATTCCTAAGCTATGGACTGTAAATAATCAAAATAAAGATTATTTTTTAATGGAATTAGTTAAAATGGACAGGAAGTCTGAAGATTATCCAAAGGCAGAGTTTAGTATCTCAATTTTGTGGTATTATGTAGGTAAATTAATCAGCCTTAAATGAGTTGTTACTGCTTTCTGCTTTAGTAAGACAGAATAAATAACTAGATATAAGAGACAATATTCAGGTATTGGCAGCATGCTGAAAGCTCACTGATGAATCACAGGCTTAAATTGCAGGTAGTCTAAGACACATGCCAAGTAATCACAATGTCCCCAGTTTGATTTGGGCTGGGGACTTTTGTTGCACGTCACCCCTCTTACTTTCTCCCAATGTTTCCTGTCTGTCTCTACTGTCAACTGTCAAATAAAGGCAAAATGCCAAAAAAAATTGTAGGTGTGCAAGTAAACAGACTGGCCAAACTTTCTTTTGGACCTTATTTGGTTTGGACTGTTTTGACTGCTGAGTCATAGCTCTAAAACAAGCACACAAACCTTTACTTTCAGCCTCCTCCTGCCTCACCCCTGTGTCTCTGCTGCATGATCTCTCCACTCCTTCTCACCACAGCCATGTTCCAGTCCTTGCTTATTCCACTTACTTGTCCACTGGACTGATGAATTTGTCTACATCCCCCTCTTGGCCCACTCCACCAATCAACGTCCTTATCTTCATGCCTAAATATCTCTTTCTCCACGTCCCCGTACACCATGCATCACTCTGTTCCACCTGTTTGCTATGTGCTTTGCTAATGAGAAAATAACCAAATGTATCCTCTGTCTGATTAGCATTAATATGTGTGCATTCCACAATCAACATTCAGAAATATGGAGACAATTAAATACAGATTATCTCCAGTCCAGCTGTGCATTCTGAGATGTGGTTCAGGAGTCTGTGTGATGATGCGTGTATGCTGATGTGTGATGTTTTTCACAACATAGAATTATGCTTAGAAACATCCAATCACAGAGCTTAAAATTTTGGTGGTTGCAATTGGAACAAATTCAGTTTCTGATTCTGATCAATTCTGAATGAATTCATCAACTACATGGCAGTGTTTTGTTTTCAATTGTAACTATGAGGCAATATCAAGATGCACCTGTGGTTCTTGTCTTCTCTTTTGACATATTGATTGAGGGGGAAAAAATCCCCCCTGTGTTCTTTCTAATATCAGTTTGTAATGCTGTTGCTTGCTAAGAACACTGCCCCATGATGGTACCCACAACCTCATTTTCTTCTAAAGTTTCTTCTTCTTTCTTTACAACCTCTTCGCCCTGACAACATCTTCCCATTCGGCTTACTTGTCTCCTTTGCTGCGGGCGATGCCGATGAGCTTCTCGATGCCGCCGGCGTCCCTCAGAGCCTTGGTGTTCTCCATGTTCTTGGTGATGACCTCATGCAGTGCGCAGCAGATAGCCGTGATGGTGTCGTCTGACATGGTCTTCCCTACCAGGCTGCTGGTGTTGCCGCCTCCTCCTCCCCCGCCGCCGCTGCTGTTGTTGTTGTTGCTGCCTCCGGGCAAACGGTGCACCAGGTCCCTCATGGCGTATTTACCTGTGGGCATGGTGGGTAAGAGTGACAGGGTGGGTGGGAATGACAGGGTGGGTGGGAGTGGGGTGGAATAATGTAGGTTCAAGGTGGAAGGAGGAGACAAGGTGGAAATAGGAATGAAAGAAAGACAATATGAGCTTTTGTTATGCTAACTTTGATCATTATTGTATGTATAATGTTTTATGGCTAGACTTTTAACATTAATGCCAATAAAACTGGCTGAATTAACCTGAACATTTGGGATACTTTACAACACAACATCTATTTTGTACTAACTTCACCCATTAGTAGAAAAATGTGTAATGCTGAACTTGACTTATATCACTTATATGCCACTTTTTACTTTACTTAAGTCCCGTTTTGATGCAGAATATAGTGAAGGTGGGAACAACTGTAGGCGAATGAAAAATGACACGCTCTCTGGAGAGATAAAGAAGAAGTTCAGTAACTACCTATCTAAAGATCCATGTCAATTCTATTCTCCAGCCTTACATAGTTTTGAGAATAGCTAGTTGATTTGATCTATAAAATAATAAATAAATATATATTTGGAATCAGAAAGAGTTCAACCTTCCACTGCTCCCCACCAAATTTTAGACTACCCTCACCCCCTAATAATTGACCCAGTGACAGCTCCCAGCCACACTATATGTGTTTTCCTGCTGTCAAAATCCCGCTGGTGCATGAAGCATATATACTCCACTTTATTTTGATTAATAGCTTTAAAAAAACACAATTCTCTTCAGATAAAGTGATTAACACATATGAACTGGCTTATTACAGTAAGTTATCAAACATTATTGAACCATGTATCTTAATCGCTTAATTGCCATATACTCGCAATATTGGCAATATTATTGGCAATATTACAAACCTACAAACACTGAAAGTGAAGCTCTCAATCCAGTTTGTAACATTGCAGCAATAAAATAACAGTTGGCTCACAGCGGATCTGTCTGTGCAGACAGTATTGATATTTACTGCTGAAAGCTCTGAGGACGCAACTACACAATATGTTGTGTCTCTAATGCAATTTCATCATGTTAACATTACACAAGCGAGGGCAGGACAATATCAAAATATACATGCATGGCCTGTGGCAGCGGGATATAAGATTGACATTACAACCTACATACACTATACACATGAGTGGTTGCATTCACATACTTAGACAGCACGCACACACACAGACACGGCTTAGCTCAGAGCCTCAAGCATCAGACAGAGTAAGTGGAAGGAGGCATGAGGTTGTTGCTATGGGGACCAGCAGAAAAGCAGAGTTTATTACAGACATCACTCGGCCTCCAATGGAGAATCAAGCATCAAACGATCTGTCAGAGCAACACTACTATCTGCTTAAAGAAGGAAACTATCTGAATATCTGCATTCATACACACAGAGATTATAAAGGAGTATATCTCTTTTTTTATTAAAGACAAATCCACAAACCCCACTGCCAGTCAGCCATACCTAACAGCAATAACCCTCTACACAAAGTTAACAGCTCCTTCTAAAGAATTACTGCTAAACATGTCTACTTAAACAAGTATCATATTCAATATTAAAGCAAGTGAGTAATCCTGCAAGTGGGTCAGGATAACTGCACTTGTAAATGACATTATCTTCTGTTAAGGCAGAATTAAGCACATTACTCCACTGTATAAAAAATGACACTCAAATAAAATTCTTGAATAAAGTTGCTTTGGAAATTATGCATTAACCCATTGGAAGACAATTTTTCCGTGTCAGCTATTTTCCAGACTGTGTATCTTTTGTTTGTTGTGAATTAAACGACTCACCAATGAGCTCCTTGTTCCTGATGTCCAGGGCCATGTTTCTCAGCGCGGTGGCCACGGCACAAACCACCCGGTCGTTGTCTATCCTCAGCAACTCCACCAGGATAGGGAGGCCCTTCTCCTTACGCACTGCAGCCCGGATATACACCGACCACTGGGCAGGATAGTGGAAAGGGAGGGGTTAGAGGTGGACAGAGATTTGTTTTTTCCTTTTTTCCTTATTTCTGGTGTATTCTGATTGATCTTCCATGGCTAACTCCTACTTTATTATTATTCAGTATAGGATGTTTCTTGGTTATTCTTTTCCTATAGAAAATCATGGCACTTTTTGCAATACTAGAAATTTACATGACATAATGTAATATCACAGCTGAAGACCACTGCACTTTGAAACATGTAAGGATTGATTTTCAAACAAGACTAAGAGTCTACAGGCATGCTCTGTAAGGCTGTAATTAGGCACAGTGTGTCATGGTCCACGAAGGACTCGTGTGGACTTGTGTGTTATTTCCTGTTTTAATTTGTAGGTTTGCTCATTGTTCATGGTTTTGATTTACTTCCTGTCTTTGTTGTGTTCCTGCTACTTTTGATTAGGTTCACCTGTTTCTTTACTCACCTGCCCCTGATTCCCTCGTTTAGTTTTGTCCTATTTATACCAGGCCCTTTCCTTTGTTCAGTGTTGGTTCATTGTTTGTGTTGCGTTTCTCTGTTGCTGGTTTCCCTGCGACTCATGTCTCGATTCCTTGTGTCTTGCTGTTTTGACCTGTGTTTTCGCCTCGGGGGTTTTTGCCACACGAACCAGGATTCCAGTGACGATTCCTGTATTGTAAGTTCATCCTGAAATAAACCTCCAACTTGCTGAAGCCTCCCGGTTTGTCTGCATTTGGGCCTTTCGCGGCAGAGATGCCACGAAGGCCTTCCATGTGACACAGTGGTGCTTTGAGATCATGCTAACGTCGGCGTGCTAACATGCTCACAATGACAACGCTAACATGTGGTGGTAAGCAGGTATAATGTTTACTATGTTTGCCATCTTAGTTTAGCATGTTAGCATGCTCACATTAGCAAATTAGTACAAAGTACAGCTGAGGCTGATGGGAATGTCATTAGTTTTTCAAGTATTTGGTCATTAACCAAAGTGTTTAATTTGACCTGATGGCACTGGATGACAACTTCACAATTCAACAGTTTTTACCTAAAACCAAAAATGTCAACCTCATGGTGGCACTAGAGGAAAAGTCAGGATCGCCAAAGCATTAGGATTCATACTCTGGGAAAAATTTTATGGCAATCCATCCAATAGTTGTTGAGATATTTCAGTCTGGACCAAAGTGGTGGACCGACTGACATTGTCATCCCTAGAGCAAAGCAAGGCTATAAAAAGTATTTCTTTAATATTTTTGGATAGCATAATTTGACAGCTAGTGAACTTGAAAAAGCAGTCTGACAAAAAAATCTCAACATACTTACACACATACATACTTACGACATACTTACTTGGGTGTTTCTGAAGTTTTGAGCCACATCTTGTGGCCTTCCCCAGCAAATGGAGTTGTTTAGTTGTCATAGAGATGTTTTAGTATCTTGTTATGTAACCTACGTATGCTGAGGAAGGCCACGTGATGGAAACATCAAATATGATAACTTTTTTTGTCAAACTGATGATACTGTATTCACCAGCATTTTCTAAATCACTAATATTTCATGAGAAAAGGCATCTGGCAAGTGCAGGATTAATGTTAGAATTTGCCCAAAAGCCTGATACTGTTCACATGCAGTCTGTCTAAACCAAAGTGCTGTCTATCACGTGAACTGACACACAGTTAAATGGAAATGAGGCTGGAAATCTAAAGCAGTCATAAAGGTCCCCTGTATAATTTGTCATTATCTAAAACATATTGATGAAATTGCATTTATTCTGACTTGAGTCTTTTAGAAGCCATTATATAAAAGTGTTGATTTCAAAGAGATGTGTACGAAATGGTGCATGAGGAAATTTGAAAGGTCCAGTAAGTAAGGTTTGCCGTCCCACAGCACAAAACGACCAGATTATGGGGGCTGTTAGGGTTGTTATTTTGCCGTGTGCTGAGATTTTGCTCTTTCAGAACACTTTATGGCACCCACTGGAATTTCAATACACTTTTGCAGATGCCCTTCAGTATCACAGGAACATAGACACAGTACTGAGTCCTTACCTTCCAGCTGCCAGCAGCTAGGTTTTGCAGAGCCCCAGCTGCTCCCTCCAGGGTGTCTGGGTTGGAGCACTCAGACAGCAGTGTGAGGTAGGGCTTGACGATGGTGGGGTGCCATAACATCTGGATGCCTTTCGGGGGCTCCGCCAAGTCTGGAAATGGGCCGACGCCGTCCCACTGCGGAAGATGACACATAATTCAGAATGGAAAAGCATTTTGAATTCTGTGTGGAGGGAGGTTTGACAGTGGTGGGGTGCCAGCATGGACCCCTCAGGCAAGAACAGGGAAAGGAGTGAGAGAGAGATTTACTATTCATAAACGGTGTATAAATAAGGTGGCATTCATCTATTTGTGCATTTTGTTTTTCTATCTCCTCTGTAATTGAAATTTGACATTTCCTCCTGTGCTGATGATGCATCTTGAAAAATACACACACAAACTGTGTATCAATAATAACTGAAAGCGTTGGCTGTTGAATACAGGAGATTTGTCAATGACACTGCAATATAATTCACACAGAACAGTGGTGCTGACATTTGACTAATGTATGTTGATGAGAGGTGCATTATGAAAAAAACAAAAAGACAACTGAATTTGAATCAAAAAGTAATCATTAGTAGCACAGGCCAAGGGGCCCAAGGGGTCAGGGGGGCCCTGGGCTTCTCCTGCAAAATGTCACTGAAATAAATACAAAACAATTACAAAGAGAAGTAAAATGACCACAAAGAGATGCTAACTACCATAAAGAGATGCAAAATTACCAAAAAGAGATGCCAAATGACTAAAGAGATGTAAAATAACCACAAAAAGACACAAAATGACTACAAAGACGCACAAAATGACCACAAAGGGATGCAAAATGATGATAAAGAGACTAAATGTCAGTGCCCAGGGGCCCTGGACTAGATATTGGACTTGTTCTTATATCCATCCCCTTTATCCCCTTTTAAATGTCTGTGGTCCAAGTCAATGATTCTGATGAAGCTGGAATTAAGTTATTGAGGTTTTCGTTTTACACATATAATGCATAATGGTGGAACATTGATCATTGATTAAAACAACAATTTGACTGTTTTAGACATGATTTGGCATACATTCCATCTTGTGTTATATATTGATACAGTACAAGAAAATACCCTTTTGTGTGTGTGTGACACATACTGTTTGAAAATACACAATAAAGCATGAATCTCCTGCATGTCTAAGAATGCAAGCTAAGCAGCTAAACAGGGTTATTTTAGAATGAAATAACAGTCTGGTTGACATTTTGCATACTTATAATACTAGAACTAACTAACTCTACATTCTAATACAACAATGCTGTTTCTTTATTTCCATGTCTTCTACATGGTACTTGCATTAGTCATGTAGCTTTAGCCTCAATCTTTTTTAGCATTTTGTGTATGTTACATTTGTTGTATGTAGCCATCAAGTACATATTAAATACACCTTTTCAGGATTCATGTTCAGCTTGAGACATTAAAAAGTCAGCCGGAGACATTGTCTTCCACCAATTTGTGGAGCTAATGTTAGTTTAATTAGCTAGCTAGTGACAACTGTTAAAATCCCCTAGTGACAGTTTGTCATTTCAGCTGGAAAAAATGACGGACTCTGGTTAGAAACAAGAAGCCTGCTTTTGTCTACCGCTGCCTGAAATTAAGGACCCACTGTTTCAAAAGTCATTGAGAATTTTGAGTGGTAAATCTGCCACTTATTATCACTTGTTAGCATCTTAAACTGCATATGTGCTGTGTGAAAATGAAAGGCTTGACAGGCGTAGCTACAGTAACTAAGGCGGGATGGGACTGGCGTTAGCAAACGGACAATAGACACACATAAGCCAACTACTATACTGTATGTAGCTACACAAAATAATTTATTACACCACCCATACAAAAGTACAGTTTTATGTACATGATAGCTATGTGTTTATGTTATGTTATGCTTTTCTTTGTTAAGCACTGCTGTCTTTCTTTAGCTATATGTCTATGTATCTTCCTGTACATTTTGGTCTGTGCACTGTGTATAGGTCTATTGAGAGCTACTGAAAACTGGACAAAAGGTCCTTGTATGCTTAAACATACTTTGGCCTGTACAGTTGGTTCTTTATCCTATTCTGATTCGTAGGTGTACTGTATATATTAATAAAACTGGGACGTCCTGTGTGCTTCCTGCTTGTTATATATATTGATTTTATATAGAAAAGAATATCATCCTCCTTCCATTTGCAATGATGTAATCTCACATGACACCTTAAGGCTCTGCAATCTTGTTGTCTTCCTTGGCTTCCATGTTTGTCTTTGACCTTATCATTCTACTACTGCCTCTTTCCCCTCTCTCCTCTCTCATCCTTTTGTATTTTCTAGCCTCCTTCCATTACCCCAACTTCCCTTACTCTCCCTTTATATCTCCTCTCCACCGACACATCCTTTCCTCCTCTCCTCTCCTCATTCTCTCCTCTAATTACCCCACAGTTGATAGAGTTTTGCCCTCTCCAACAAGCTCCCCAATCGCTACTTCATGGTAATCACCCACAGCTGCACTGGAGTGGAGAGAGACAGATAGAGGGGAGAGAAGGGGGGGTTACGTATTATTATTATGGAGAGGTTATGATTTGGCCCTTTACAATCTGATCCCAGGGTTACTTTTAAGATCCCTCATCTCCCTGGTTCTGCCTGGATACACAAACAGTTTGTCTGGTTTTAGCTTGACATATAGAAGTTAAAGGCCTGGCTCATCACTAGTATTTAAAAAAAATCTCCTTTCTCTGTCTTTGCTAGAAATTATTAAAAGACAAAAACGCACGCAGGGCTAATGAGCAATTCATCCACCCTGATCCACCGGAAGTGTTTTTCAATCCCCACAGCTTCACTAGAAGTTGTAAAAGAAGTCTTCCACTCAACCAGAATGTGATGCTGATTGCTTATTAGCATGACAAGAGGTTAGAGCCTATTCCAAGGCAGCCGTTTGGTTTCTGCCAATTCTACAACTAAAAGAGCGCTAATTTTTTAACTAACCGGAGGATGAAACTCTTCCTGTTGGCAACAGATGGACAGACCCAGGAAATCCAGAGAGACATACTAAATCGGCTTTTGGTGTTTTTGATTCTGAGCACAGGTAGTCAGTTTACCGAAAGTCAAACACGGCTTAATCTGTAGGTAAAACTGTAATCTTCCGATCCTGCTGTGTGAAAACCTTGTAGCATGTGTTGGTAATATTGCATAGAACAACAAAAAACAACAAATTAAGAAGATGCATATCATCACATCATCAAGCTCTTCTTTATACATGTAGCTGTAAGTCACCTGCAAACGTGAGCCTAAATAATCCGGGTGGTGGGTGAACATCAATAGCTGACGTGGAAAACAACTCTGGCTCAAACATCATGAATATCAAAGAAAGCTGTAGTGCACCCATAAATATTCATTAGAGACTCGAGATGGTGTGAACCAAGGATGAACTGAGCAAATGTTTCTGAACTGGAAAATGCACAGAGCTGCATTACAAAATGAGATACTGAATTGGAAAAAAACAAAACAGAAAAAAGATGGATAACAAAATCATATAAATAAAAACATATAAAGGTAGGGATAGTGTCTCAGCATATACACACTATATGCTCTATAATAAAGAAAAGATGAGAAAATAGAGTGCAAATATATAGAGTACAAAAATGAAATATAAAATATCAATAAGGTGCTATCCAAAATATACACAATGCCAAAAATATAAACCTTTGGTGTGTAAACGTATATTTTTATGTGATCATTAAAATTCTATAAGATACTATATTGTTGTGAGATAAGAGAGAAAGTAAAAAGGGGCAAGAAAGAGATTAAAGCACAAATTAAACACCACCAGAACACCATAGAGCCTAGAAAAACAAAAACTGAATCGGTTACGTCCTCTTAATGAAATTGCTCACTTCATGGTGAAGGTGCTATGGGTGTCATATTACTGATTACCACGTTAATTTAGCAACAAAAGCACAATTAATATAAACAGTCAGCAACTTCAGGACCTGTGTAAGTGGTTAATACTAAGCTAACAATGTACACAAGCAACAGTTCATTATGTTCCGCAGAGAGAGTGTCCATCTGCCACCTCTGCATCTGGCTGCCATGTCCCTGCTTGTTGATGCCTCCTTTGATAAAGTAGTGCTCACACATAGAGACTCAAAGTCGCAGGCTCTCTCGTCTCTCATGAGCCCCGAAGCTTGTGGGCCCGTTAAGCATCAAGCCAGTAATTTGCATACCCAGCTTTGATTGGGCAGTTATTTTCGTTACGAACGAGGAACAGCAATGGAGAAAAGTAAGAGCATAGATGTCTGTGCTTAGACCGACGACCAAGTGGAACTGTTACTGAAAGTAAGTGTTGTAATTCATTATCTATGTTGAATTAACCGCTGGTAGTCAAGGCTAATGTCGTTTGTTTTTATCTGGGAAAGAGTCACGTGATAGGGGCGTGACGAATCGGGGAAGGACATGTCGTGGCTGATAAGACCCCATCAGGAAGCGAACGTGGCTGTCTGCATCATCTGCGTAAAACGCAACCTGGAGTTTTCAAACTAAAATGTGGTCAGCAGCGTTTTCAAAAGTCTCCATTTTAGGGGTTATAAAACGCTGGAGCAGTGTGGACGCTAGGCGTAAACGTAGCAAAAGTTCTGCGTTTTAAAACAGAAAACGTAGTAGTGTGGATGTAGCCTGAAAGATATGTTGCCATGCATCGCTTTCTTACCCAAATCCCGGTAGAATGATCAAGTTATATCAACAGGAACTGGGAAGCCTGATTCGAACTAAACTAAACTGATGTTCACTGGCATCCTGTCGCTTCTTCAGGCCTTTGAGTCTGTTTCGTTTTATTTGTTCTAATTGACCACTGGAGTGTTTTTGCAGTGCAAATTTTTTCACTTCAAATACTTAATGCACAGATAGGACAGATGCTAAGTGTAGCTAGCTAGCAACATACGCCCACTCTGTGTGCCTTTGTGTGTGTGTGCTACAGATTGGGCATATCAAAGGTTAGCATTGCTCCCTACATATGGCTGAGAAACCAGGCCCTGACCCTCTTTTTGTACAAGCAAGTAGAGGGCAAAAGCATTCAGCTAAGACCAAACACAGTCCATTAGCTTGTCTGGATATTCATCAGACCCCTGTTTAGAGGCATTAGACAAAGATGAATTCCACCATATTATTAACTACATGGAGCTGCAGCACTTTGGGAACACTCTGCCCACACAAGATACCCACTGACTCTGCCAGCCATTTTCTATCTCATATGAAGCACCAGCAATAAGTATTTGACTGAATCGAGAAAGAAATCAAAAGAAAAGACACTGAGAGAAAATAAGAAACGTGAAAAAGACTCCCTTCTTCCAATTTTCTGTTTTCCCACCTGGTCATGTCCCTTCTTTTTCTTCTTCTTCTTTCCCCAGCATCCGGAACTCTCGGCGTCCTTCCCGCCGGTGTCACATAGCAGACCGTCCAGCTCCTCCGACCCCCCCTGCTGGCTTTGAGACGTCTCCGCAGCCAGGCGGTACGACAAGTTCCTCAGGATGCACACACAGTTCTCTACGGTCTGATGGTAGAAGAGGAAGGAACAGAAAGAAAGAGGGAGAGAGATGGGGAGAAAAAGTGTGGAGAGAGAGAGAGATAAGACATGAAGGGGGGACAGATGGCAATCAGGCAAACAGACAAACACACACTAAAAATCTGTAGACAAACACACACACACACACACACACACACACACACATATATATATGACCATACTGTCAGTGCAGACTGTAAAATATACAATATATAAACATGGACAAACAGACACACACATGCTGTGTGCAAAATGTAGGCAGACACACACACATTAATCCTATTGTTGTGAGTGGCTATGCAGTCAACAGTCACAGACTTTGATCTTGTGAAGGATTTCTAAGGATTAAAAACTTCACATCTCCACTCGACACACACACACACACACACACACACACAGACACAGTGGCAACACAGCTAGACACTCATAACACATCAAACACACATCTATGCGTGTTGCAAAGCACATCTACACAAACAGATGCACACGGTTGCTCGCAGGCTCACATAAAAGCACAGACACACACACTCTCACTAGTGATGTTTCTGTGTCACTGGCCATCTGGGTTGGGTAATATACGGTGCACTGTGAAAAATGACAAGCTCAACAAGCTTGGGATTTTATACTGTATTTTTGTATATACACTAGCTTTAATCATTCTTTTTGTAAAACTTTTGACATTTCTGGACAATAGTGTAACTCATTTCAGATCTGTACTCGGTATACTTTATTTCCTCAAAACAAAACCGGTAGTCAAATAAAAGCTGGGTCTCCAGTAATGGCTGGGGGCGTGGTCGACACGAACAAATACAGGCCAGGGAAAAAACAAACAATCATACTTATCAGACAGAGGGAATTATAAATAAAAGTCTGCCTCTAATACAAGCCTGCTTCCTATAAAGGCCTGGTACCTTCTGCAGTTCAGGTAAATAAAGGCCCCAGTCACTATTTCAGGAAATACCATAAGTGAAACTTTTGTTTGTTGTTTCAAGATATGATTAATTTAGTGTTTAACAGCAGATTCATATCTGCCAGCACAGGAAGAAAATTTGGCTATAAATGTGTATCCAGAATACTTATCGCTCAGTACTGTAGGTCTACAAACAAATCAACTTACCACGCTTTCATTTTTAACAGTGTGTAGTTTGTGGTCTGCAAGCCATGGGCAAGCAACTTATACAAATTAATATGCATATGTGGTGTATATATACGGTCTGCAAAGTCAGATAAAACACATTTGCATATAACTCATGTAAATTTATGTAAATTATATATATTGCATAGTAATCATCATGAAACACATGTTTACAAAATAACCACTAAAATTTGAGTTCTTGGACAGTAACACACACACACACACACACAGGACCTTTCAGCAATGTCATTTTCTATCACTGTATGTATGTGCGTACGTTTCTATTCAGGTGATTTTGTGTGTGCATGAGCTAGAGGCTATGAGAGTTTGTGTGCATGGCAGTTGTTGGCTGCATGTGTGTGTGACAGAGAGTTACCTTGCTGTCAATCTCACTGCTCCCCAGAGCAGTCTGGATGACGTAGAGCAGAGCGTCTGTCAGGCCCTCACACTCCCTCATCCTCCTCCGGGCCTCCTCGCCTGCAGAACTCACATTCCTGTTACACACACACACACACACACACACACACACACACACACACACACACACAACTCATCAATGAACAATCCAACTGAAAAGTGAACATACAGCACAGTTTCAGAATATCCTACACACTTCTGCAAAGTAATACTCATAACTTGAGTTGTCCAGTAGTTTCTCACGCCTCGTGTGTGTGTGAGCACGTGTCTGTTGAAGCATATGGATATGTATGCCCGTCTGTGTGACAGAGAGGAAAGAGAGTCTGAGTGTAATGCCCTTTAAATGTCAGACTATTAAAGATGGCTAGGAGATGCTTGTGCCCTCGGTGTCAGTGAGAAATGGCACCAAGCTGCCAAAAACTCCATTAGTCGCATTTGTTTTCCCAGGTCCTTAATAACAATCTACACCATTTTAGTCTCAAACAAATCTGTGATTTAAAAGTACAGGGTGTGGTGTTATACAGCTGCAATATGACACATGTATCATGTATTTTAAACAGCAAATACAGTATTATACATGACCAAATACTCCATCAGCCTTAAATTGGCTTTTTACTATTATTAAGATTATAGAAATGGAGTGACGCCTGTAAGCTAGTTCTGTCAGTCAACTCGAGCTGCACTGCTATACACACGTGACATACCTCACTGTCCACAACCATCTACCAAACACACCATCCCAATTTGGCGGCCTATTTAAGCTGCAAAATTTCCCATCTCCCCCTCTGCCTGTCAATGCCACTGCTGCCCTGCATCAGTATTGCTGCCTGTTCTTTCAGCCCCACCACCACCACCCCAGCATCCACCTGCAGGCTCCAGCTGGGGGGTTTAAGATATTTGCTCATCACTCCCCAACATCTCTATGTAAACATATCTGCGGGGAGTGATGAGTTTGGAGCCTAGATGGCAAACTCTAACTCTGTTCTGCTGCTGTAATAAACATTTCAAATGTGAGTTCTCTGACTGAATACCAGTGATGTCAGTAAGCTGTAAGAACAGCAACGCTACATATGTCAGACAAAAGTCCATTCAGTATTTTATTGGTGATGCTTGTTACCTCAGCTTTAACAACATATATATTAATATTAATGCTGAGACATTTCAGCTCATTGTTTTAGTTTTGGCAGAAAATTGACTGTTTTAGTCAGTCGTCAGTCTCGCTGCTTACACGAAGCACGTTTTCAGTTAAAAAAAAAGCTCTGATAAGCCCACTGTACACCACCTGCCCAGCCCCAAATGGCAGACAAACAAAGTTAGCGGCTAGCTAGTGAACGTAGCGTAACATTTAGCAGCTGAAGAGTCAGATATAGTGTATTTCATAAGTGACCAAAACAGAATGAGAGTGAATATATGAGTGAATGTATTTCTTACAATTTCTTACATTCATTACACGACCAGAAACATGCTAACATGTTAGCCATATTAACAAGGCCACATGTCAAGTGTGTATGTGTGTGATTTTCAGCTTGGTGTGGACGTCTAACAGTTTTAAAAGAGGTCTGACCTTAAATGGGATGCTCTGATGCATCTGTGCAACAGTTTGTTTTATTCTGACCCTCAGTGGAGTCCCAGTTTTATTAAATTACAAGAGCTTCATGTTTTAAATATACAGTCAAATAATCGTGTTCGTGATGTGTTCTAGTCTGCACCTCCCCTGGCTTTTGTTTACCTTGAGCCTCGATGCAAGGTTACAGTGCACCATGTGACTAAGGACATAAACAGATCAACACCAAAATAAAAGCACTTGAATGGTACTTTAAAACCACTTTATATACTTCTTTCTTTCACCCATTTCCTTTATTTCGGATACCACCTGTTAATGGATTCAATTCAATTAACTTCAGTCAATTTGGCATAATTAATCCCTCTGAAGCGTTCTCCTTGCAAGGCAACATGGCTGCAGATTATCTCTCATTATGATCTTTTAGTGTGAAGAATCTAAATAATGAGAGAAAAAAAATCACACTGTTGAAAGAAAGGTTATGTGTCTACTTGGGGAGCTTTCAAACGGAACAGAATTTGATTAATCCATAGTGTGCCGCTGCTGTGAGAAAAACTGTACAGACAAAAATGTCAACAGGGAGAGACTTTCTTTGTCTTTAATTGTATAATCAAAAGCAGGATTCTGCTGGACGCCTCTGCATGAGTGTTTTTGTTAGATCGAATTTTGGGAATTTTATTTCTTATATTAAAAGGAACAATCCAGCCATTTTCAATGATACACATTGTCCTTTGCGGCTCTCAAGACCAACATAAGAGTGGTTCAACCAGTTCATGAACACTTTTAAATTAGCTGTTAGTGTCACTCTAGCTGTGTCTAAATTCTTCATACAATATAGAAAATGAGCTAATATCTCATTATACATATGTAAGTTTTAGTATGATCAGTGTTGGTACGTACATTAAGTATGTGATAGGTGCCAGCATGCACAAAGAAATGGATGTATATAAAAAGCATCATGAGCCCATTGTCCTTACATGTTCAAAACTGTCTCCAGACTATATAATGGGACAACAAAGGAGGAGTGGCAGCTGATGTTGGTTCAAATTTAAAGTGTAACTCCACCCTCAAATTCTGCTAGAACCCTCTCTCCCAGCATATTTAGAAAATGAAACAGAGGGGTGAGGGACAACAGCTGTAGGAGGCGTGGCTACGTAGTGTGTGGCTGACACACTGACTGACACTGATATAAATTTCATGACATAGACAGGTCCCAACAAGTTGACTCTATGTCAGCATTGGCCTTGCAAGGTTCAGGGCTGATTTAAACAGTAGATGGCGTGTTGAACCGTTTTCAAACCATGAAATGCCGATTTTTATAAATTTGTTAAGAAATGTCAATCTTAACACCAGCATGGATGTGTTTCATCACAGTACAGTCATATCATTTAGTTTACAGCTCAAAAAACATGTTGTGTGCAACAGTGTGCAATACCTCTTTAAAAGGTTCTTGCTTTGGCATCGTCATGACAAAATTCTGTTTTAGCAGAACAAAAGAGCTTTAGAGAAACAGCAAGAAATGACTTCTGTTGCTGTTATGAAGAGTCACGTTGAACCATACAGAAAAGAACCCTTGGCCCAATTTACACTTGCCCGCACGGATTACGTTGCAGCCATTGCAGCCCGTTCGCGATGCCGGTGGAGGCGATCTACTGGACCAATTTCAAAACCTTTGGTAACTATTAGTCATTTAGACCCCAAAATTTGTAAAAAAAATAGGGCCCAGGATTAATAATACTAGGATTTCCCTTTAACGCCCTCATGACATCAGTTGATACTTGGCTTTAGTGGTGCATTTTCTCCAACAAATGTTCAAGTAAATTAGCACAACTAGTTGACGTATGTCTGGACCTTACAGGCCCCTGTGTTCACTGTGTTCTCTCACCCACACAGATCATTCGATACATGTACTGAGGATGGCTCAGATAAATGCTACAACAACACCTGTTTCCTTAGTATGTATGACTGCAAGAGTTGCAGTTGCGGGGGATGCTTTCATGTCATTTCAGTGAGATGGGGGGAAATGGGTGATTTTAGTGTAATTTCAGTTGCCACTATCACAGGGCAAGTTCCTTTAAATAGATAGCATACTGATGTAGTTGGAGAGCAGGATGCATTTATACTTTTTAAACGTCTTGGTGGTATTAATGTGTTTGTGTTCCTGATCAGCTTGTTAAGTACAGTAAATGACAAACTGGGTTAACCTGCTCTTCATTAGTTGCTGTAGAATATGTGTCACATCTGCAAATTCAATGCACATAATTCATATTCAGCTTTCTAGCAGCATGAGTTTCAGCACTTCCTGTTAGTTGGCGCGACGGCATATGCACACATGGGGAGCGAAACAAGCAGTGAGTAAGCAGAAGCAGAAAATGTGTGTGTGTGTGTGCGTGTGTGTGAAAGTGTGAGACAGCGAGGCAGAGACAGGGTGAGAGAAGAAGAAAGGGATAAAAGAGGGATAATATGATGGAGAGAGAAGAAATGGAGTAATAGAACGAGATGGAGACAGAGCGAGGGAGGGAGAAGAGAGCGACTAAAGGGAAAAGAGGGAGAGAGAGAAAATGAGAACGCGAGGAGGATAATGGGAGATGGGGAGAGAGAGAGTGAGAGAGCAGGTGGCCGGCGATATACCAAACCCACCATGAAATATTCAATCTTTAATCAGACTCCCAGCATTCCCTAACGAGGCGTGAGAAAGATGAATTAGCCCTTCGAGTTTAGGGAGCTGATCCACACAAAGCTATCTCCTGCAACACACACACACACTCCACCAGACACACACACAGTATCAGAAGCGACGAAAGCCTTTGTTAGCACCCAATATGTGTTTAGTTTATTTTCACTGAGAGCAGGTGAGGACACATATTGCGGCTGAGATTAATGGCCCACACATGTAGTTAGATGGAGAGACAAACAGCGGCATGCACAAACAGGAAGCCGGACAACCTTGCAGACAGAGTTGCAAATGCTGTCATGGCAGCAATCCAACTCTATTCCCACTCAACTCAAGAAATGCCCTGTGTAGCCCTGTTTCAGATGTCAAAAGTTACAGTGAATTGTCACATCATTAAAGCAAACTTAATTGTTCTATTGTGTAATATGTACGTCTGCAGAAATAATAAGATTGATGCAAGATAACTCTATGCAATGAGAGACAGATAAAAAGACAAATATAAATACAGTTCGTGGATGTTTCAGGCTAAGTTGTCATTATTCTATTTTTTTTCCTTTCTTGTAATCCTGAAATGTTTGATGGACAGGAACCAGCAGCACATCAAAAAATGAAATTTCATCACGCAGTCCTGGTAATACTTGCAGAGTTTGGATCAATTCTGTGTGTAGAAATATCTAATTATTAGCTATATCTAGTTAAAGGCCCTGAAAAACTGTCTTCTTAATTAGCTTCTTACTATGAGTGATGGATGATTGACTATTCATTCAGCCCGACATAGTGTTCATTTAAGCTAAATTCTTGTTGGGAGTAGGTGTGTTTTGTTTTCAGTAGCAACTTCAAAAAGAAATAGTTCCGGTATGTAACCCCTTGTGAAAGCAGAAATTGTAGTTTTTACAATTCGTTGTTTGTACGTATAAAACAGACGAGATGTAACTAAATTAGTGAGCTTTAGAGGTGCTGGTAGAGGAGCCAGGCTAGCTGTTTCCCCCTGTTTCATGTCTTTATGCTAAGCTAAGCTAAGCTAAGCATCTCCTTGCTCTAGCAGCTTCATAGTTAGCGTACAGATACGACTGTGGTATCAATCTTCTCATCTAACTCTCAGCCATTAGCTTAGAGGAGGCGTGCAGCCTCGTCCGAAACAAAGACCAGGAAGTTATTACTTTTATGAACTATAACTTGACACTTACAGGAAAAGCAGCAGGACTGGGTTGCACCAGCTAGTCATAAATCCTTTACTAAGTTTGTGTGTAGTCTTTAAGTTCTTCGTTCTTAGTAAGAACCAGCTAGTTTCAACCCCAGTAATTTACCTAAATCTGAATTGCTGGAGGCGATTCAGAGGTCTGGAACCAGGCTAATGGGGTCCTACATGAACACACAATTTCCTGTTTGTTTATGTTGCCAGTCCACTGTCAATCAAACCTGATCAAACCACACCCATACAGTCTCGATGAAGCAGATCAGTTGAGGTCTTGAGTGATAAACTCTTAAGAAATAATACCTAAGGATGTTATTTTCTAAACTTTAACTTTGATTGCTGTTTATTTAGTTATTTAATGTTATAGAGAAATAGTTAAGATGTGGGGTAAAAAAAAGTTTTTAGGGGCTTCAAAATTACACTCTCACACCGGCGTGTGTGTAATTAGAGACACTAAACACATCTGTCCCATTAATCCCAAAATAAAGTGCTGTAAATTTAAAAGGGTTATAACTCATTTAAAATTTAAAAATCAGTATCATAATTACCTGCATGGGATACCTTTTTGTGCCTGTATTTCTTTAAGGAAGACAAAACATTATTAAACTGTAGTCTTGGACATAAAATACTGGAACAAATTTTTAGATAATACTTGAAGTGCTTCCATGTGACTTCTATTGAATTTTGCAGGATGGAGAGCACAGGAGCTCTGAAATGAAGGCTAGACAAGTTGCGTCTGTGTACCTTTAAGGCAGATGCCATGAACACAAAATAATATTACGATGGATTCCTGGAGATGGAATACTAGAAAGCATTTAGAAAACAGAATTATAAAAGCTAATACTTCTATACATTGCTATTAGAGCTGCGGAACATTTTTATTGAATTTAACAGAACGGAGAGCTAAGAGGGATTGCTGTCTCAGCATCACAATTCACACACACACACACACACACACACACACACACACACACACACACACACACACTATGTTTAATTATGGTGTTTAAAAGGCAGATGATGTATTAGTTTGTGAGGTTAGCCTGACACCCCGACTAGCAAACATGCCTTCATTATCCCTACTTCTCATCCTCTTGTATTTTATATTCATCATTAGCCAAGTCAATTAATACCCACAAGTACAAATAAGCTAATAATAGGCATATTTATACATCTTAGAGAAGAAGGCACAAGGTACATTATAGTTACACTGCACTGTACATTAATGCAATTAATCAGTAGCCAATGTTGCTCATTTTCTGCATTTTCTGAAACTTTGTATAATATAGCTGATATATTGTAAGTGTTGTATTATAATTAAAGCTGCTATGATAAATATCTTTATATTAACAATGATTCAAATGACCCCATGCATATGAAAGGGGTCACTCATAGTGACACACTTTTCATCTGAATGCAGTTCCCCGCAGCTCTACAGAGCATTTTAGCAGCAGACCTACAAGTTAGCAGCTACCTAGTGAACATAGTGGAGCACTTTAGCTGCTAAAGAGCCAGATATTGTTTTCAGGAGTTGGTGGTGCACCAGACCAGTGACTGAATATTGGACTTACATTCGTCACGTGGACACAAACACAACTCCACATGAATGTGAATGCTACTTACTATCAGTGAATGAGTTACTCCATATCAGCTAGGCAACTGTTTGCTAACATGTTTGTCATATTAACTTTATAAGGTGAATATATGCCAATGTTGTGTTTACAGCTTGTTGCGCTGCCCCCAAGTGGCCAAAAAAATCAATTAATGCAGGTTTTAAGTAAGAAGTGTTTAGTAAACTGGAGAACTAGGGCATTGTTTTTGTTTTTTTGTTTTTGTTTTTTTTTACCATAATTTGAATTGTTTTAAAAGAATATGTTATTTCCCCACAAGGGGACAAGAGCAAATGATGAAAAACACAGACAATAACATCTGATGCTACATTGCTAAAAGTGTCAGGGCATGGATTGAAAAGTCTAAATTCCAATCTAAAAACTAAAACTACAATCCAGTACTGTATTGACCACAGGATGTGGAATGTGGAAGATGTCTGGCCTTGTTCCTGTGCCTAAGACGCCACGTCCCAGTGGATTGAAGGACTACAGACCGGTGGCTCTGACCTCCCACATCATGAAGACCCTGGAGAGACTGGTCCTGGAACAGCTCCGGCCCATGGTCAATTCACACTTGGACCCCTTACAGTTCGCTTACCAGCCCCGACTTGGAGTAGAGGATGCCATCATCTACCTGCTTAACCGCGTCTATGCTCACCTGGACAAACCAGCGAGCACTGTGAGGGTCATGTTTTTTGACTTTTCCAGCGCATTCGACACCATCAGGCCGGCTTTACTGGGTGAGAAGCTGACAGCAATGCAGGTAGATGCCCCACTGGTGTCCTGGATCGTTGACTACCTGACTGGAAGACCACAGTACGTGCGCCTGCAGCACTGTGCGTCGGACAGGGTGGTCAGCAACACCGGGGCCCCACAAGGGACAGTCCTCTCTCCCTTCCTCTTCACCATTTACACCACTGATTTCAACTACCAGACAGAGTCATCTTCAGAAGTTTTCTGATGACTCTGCTGTGGTTGGATGTATCAGTAACGGTGACGAGGCTGAGTACAGGACAGTGGTGAGAAACTTTGTCACATGGTGCAAGGATAATTACCTGAAACTAAATGTGACAAAGAACTGATTGTGGACATGAGGAGGAAAAAGACTCAGGTGACCCCCGTTTCCATCCAAGGGGTCAGTGTGGACATTGTGGAGGCCTACAAGTACCTAGGTGTGCACACTGACAATAAACTGGACTGGTCTACAAACACTGAATCCCTGTACAAGAATGGACAAAGCCGCCTCTATTTTCTGAGAAGGCTGAGGTCCTTCAACATCTGCAGGACGATGCTGAGGATGTTTTATGAGTCTGTGGTGGCCAGCGCTCTCCTGTTTGCTGTCGTTTGCTGGGGCAGCAGGCTGAGAGTGGTGGATTCCAAGAGACTCAACAAACTGATCAGAAAGGCCAGTGATGTTGTTGGGGTGGAGCTGGACTCACTGACAGCGGTGTCAGACCTCAGGAGCACTTTCAGTGACAGACTGATCCCACCAAGATGCACCACAGAACGCCACAGGAAGTCATTCCTGCCTGTGGCGATCAAACTGTATAACTCCTCCCTCAGAGTGTCAGACACCTGAACAGAACTTATTTACGGATTCATGATGTGCAATAACGCATTCATAACTACGTGCAATAACGGATTCATAACTATGTGCAATAACGTATTCATGACTTATTCTTATTGGTACTTATTGTATTTTACTCTTATATTTTATGTCTGTTTATATTTAATTTAATTTTATTTCCTTTCTATTAGTACTTCTCTATACATGAGCGCGACTGTAATCGCATAATTTCCCCTGAGGGGAGTATTCTGATTCTGATTCTGAGGATACTGGCCCTAACCCTGACCCTGGCCTACATTTGAATATACACTGCAATGTATGTATTTCATTGATAATATATACATGAATTCAAAACAGTGAGTACCTACATTTTATAGTCACTGTTTTTCTTTTAAAAAATCCAACGTGCTGGAGTACAGAGCCAAAACAAAAAAAAATATGTGTCACAGTCCTACTACTTCCAGACTGCACTGTATGACTAGCATCATGTCTACTAGCCACAGCAGCTCTAAAGCCAAGTTGTGAGTCATCTTAAATGCAGCTAAGTCTGTCAGATCTCTGTGTGTACAGTGGTAAAAATAACACAGAATACTATAAAAATAACAGACTGTTTTGAACTAAGAGAGACTTATTTTTCTGTTTGTATGTGGTTGGTAATAGCAGACTGTGAATAGCAAAACATCTCTGGGAAGTAAGTGAATATGTAATTTCTCTGCTGAAATAGTTGCAACAATAAACAATCAGCTAATATATACAGCATATTAAGCTAATAAAATGTGATTCTAAAAATGTCCGTACAATGACAAAGAAAAAAGATGTTAGGAATAAAATATCCCTGTCTTCTTAATGTTGGAAAAGACATCAAAGCAGTGGAGAAACAGATAGTGACACTAACCGGAGGCAGCCTGTGGCGTTGCGGAGGACCTGGGAGGAGTGTAGGTGCAGCTTGCGGTCCTCCTGTGTATGGGGGGAGGTGTCCCAGCCCGAGTGGGGGATGATCACAGCGTTGGTCAGCACGGCCAGGGCATCCTGTATGATGGGCATCTTCAGGGCGTCACATGACGACAGGTTCCACAAAACACCTGAAGAGGACAGCAGGTAGACAGGAGGTAAAAACCAATCCAGAGTAAAAGAGAAACAACAGAGCAGGTAGACAGGAGGAGAGACAGGCACAAAGACAACTCTAGGGCAAAAAACATTGAAATATTTAGTAGGTTTTAGTGCGCATCTTGATCAAACACACACAGCAGCACAGACACTGCAGTCTTGACTTACTTGCTTTACAGCAGTCTGAAAAGCCAGACATATGTTCTCAAATCTAGTACCATGGAAGACATTTTGGCTGAATTTCATATAGCTACTTCAGTTTCAGGGTCCCGGTATTGTGCATGCTGGCTCACTGTCACACTGTCATTGCTTACTGGGAGACCTGAATAGAATGCAGCCATGGTTAATATTATTAGTTACATAAAGACTGGATTATCAACTAGGAAAAGTGGGCAACCACCCCAGGCCCCAGACCCTCAGGGCCCCCAAAGGCCCAGGCTCACTGTGTCGACAAAGTTTGTGGTGGGATATGTGGGACAAAAACAAAGAAAAAGCTTGTTTGTTTGAGGTTTGCTCAAAGTCACTTACAAAACAGCTTAAAAAAATATCCAAATGTAGTTTTAGATAAATTTCAGGTTTTTCATATTTTAGCTAACCCAGCTGCAGCAGAAAGCTGTTTTTAGCAAAAATGTTCTGATAAATCCACTGTATGCCACCAAAAGATGTGAAAAAGATAATTTCACATGTGAACTGAAACATTCCACGTGATGTTGTGATTTCACATGTGAACACTTTCACATTTGGAAAAAGTTAATTTCACATGTGAAATGTACAAGGTCACATGTGAAATTAACTTTTCACATGTGACCTTGAACTTTTTCCACTGAAACATTTCACGTTTCACATGTGATGTTGTAATTTCCCATGTGAAACCAAATTTCACATTTGGAAATGACATGTATCTTAAAATTCACATGCATGCATGCATAAATGTGAAAATGACATCACGACATCTCATGTATAACATTTTAATGTGTATGTAAAATGGAGCTCCCGCCTCTACACTTCTGCTTTCCCATGCTGCCTTTGTAACCGTCATGGAAATATTACAATTACTGATTGTAATAAACAATCCAATAAACACTATAAATAATGCATCCCATCTCCGTTTCTGATTGTAACTAAGGAACAATGGGGTAGGATTATTTTTGTAATACCATCACGTTTACATATTCCGTAGTTATTATTTGATCGGCCAAAAATATACTTTCAGTCCATTATGTTTGGGATCAGAGATGACATAGAGGATTTCTTTTTTAAGAAGAGTTTATTTCACATTATATGTAACATACCTTGCGAGCCACGGACTTTGATGCAAATCCTTCTGGTTTAGAAATGTCCATAAAAGAATGTAATCTCCCTTCTTCCCTTTTATAAATACTGACTTAGGGCCTGTGTCCACATAGTGTTTTTTCTGAGCACCAGCGTCTGTTCTCAATTATTCCCAATAAGAAGCGAGCGCATGCGGCCGCCTAGAGAAAAAGCACTGCACTGAGCGTTATTCCTTTTTCATACGCCTGCTCTGAGCGCTTCTAGTCAAATATCTCTGAACTTTTCAGAAAGGTGCTGGTGTTGTCACTAATAATATATTAGATGGGGCTCGTTACTCTGTTAACCAAGAAAATGGGGGAGCAACTTGTTCTGGCCGTGTCTGTCTGTCCTGAGCTTTATGATATGTCAGGAAAGCCCGTTTATGGGAGAAAGGCCAGACACTGAATGTTGCTGGTGAGTGTTTTTATCACCCTACGCGTTGTAAGCTAGTTGTTAGCTGCCCCTTAATGTAGAATGTTGTTGTCATAGAAACAAAACCCACATGTAGCGTTTTTTTCTCTCACCACACAAGCGCTTCATCCCAGCGCCCTCCGAGAAAAAAACACTATGTGGACACAGGCCCTTACTCTCAAACTTTACGATACATTTTGAAAACATGATTTTTGGTTTCACATATTACAGTAATTCAAATGTCGATTGTTACTTTCTAATCAATCTGTCTATTCTAGATGCAAAATATTTTTTACATAAATCCAAATTCTCCCATCTCAAACTGCTTTTCTAAATTATATGAATGTATACACTGGTGCTATTTCTTTCTCATAATAAGGAAGGTATAAAAACATATAATTTATGTTATAAGCATAAGGTATTTTTAAACATGTATGTCTTTCCTCCAGGCTGTGAAATGTATTAAAAACTGTAAAAAAACAAAAACGTAATCTGGCAGCCATGCTTCAGTAGCTGTCATCACATCTGTCCTAATTTAAAAGTAAACAAATAACACATTAAAAAAAAGAATGTTATAGAACAGGAAATGATTCCACAGAGGAAAGGATCAAAGTCATTTGCCTTTGATACATCACTGTGATGTCATCACTGTGATGTCATCACTGTGATGTCTGAAACATAACGATGATGTCACCATTGGAATGTTTATAAATACAAATACAGTGTACTAGCATTCACTTTCAGTTACAAGTACACAATACTTGTACGGAGAAACACAACACAAACTATACTTTTACAATTCATTCATTCATTCATTCATTACATTGCAAACAGGTAATCACAATGAAGGACAACACTCACCCTAAAACCATGAATATGGCCCAACTCACAAATGAACTACAAAGGGCAAAAGCAAATGAGAAACGGCTGATGGATAAAAACAAGGAGCAGAAAAGAAAGCTCTCCTCCCTCATTACAGCTGAGATCTCTTTGAAAAAAGAACAGCTTGAGGTTACTAGGCTAAAGAATAAAGTCATGGAACAGGACATTCATCTGGATAAGCTGAGGAAAGAACTAGAGAAGGTCAAAATTAACCTAAAAAATGAGGAGACCCAGAGAGCTTATGAGAAGAACATTTCAGACCAGAGAATTGTGGGTCTCGAGAAAGAGCGGCTGGAATTTCAAAACAAATTCTGCTTGGAGAAGATGCTGAGGGAGCAGAAGGAGAAGGAGTCAGATAAGATCAATAACACAAAGGAGGAGAACAAAAAACTGACCATGCGTGGGCAGACATTGCATCATCAGGTGCAAGATCTGACAGGGTATAAAAAGTATGCCACCAAAAAAATAGAAGATCAGTCCCAGCAGTTAAAACAGAAGGACATAGAACACGAACAGACAAAACAGGAGTTAAATAAAATAAAACACACTGCAAAACATTTGAAGGAGTTAGTGGACGAGCAGAACTTTTATAAAGACAGACTTGAGAGCGTACAAAAAGAAACTGAGAAACAAATGAATGAAATTAAAAATCATAACAAACAAGTTGACACTTATAAGAAAACAATACACAAGTTGAAAATTGAGACAATGACCTTGACAAGAACGACTGACAACTTTACAATTTTAAAGAGCTTAATGGAAAACCAGGTGGACAGACTAGAGCAAGATAAGAATTCCCTAACAATGGAAGCAGAAAATCACAAAAAAGAGGCAGAGAAGCAGCGTAGCCTAATTCTAAACCTGGAAAATGAACTTAACATCTACAGTGATCTGAAAATGAAACTCGAAAATAAGGAAAAAGATTTCTTTAAGCACACTGTGGCCAGAGACCAGGAGATAATCAATCTTAGGAATTTGATAAAGGATTCAGAGAACATGCAAAGAATGCAAATAATACAGATTGACGCTGTCAAGGCTGAAAAAAACATAATCGAAGAAAAGTTGTCAAAGGTTCAGATGGAAATAGGTGTGCAGACCAAAACAATTCAACAACTGAATGATAAAATCAAAGAGCAGAGTCTTGAGATCAATTCAAAGAACACAGAGCTGGTCGTGAGTAGGAGGGAATTTCGTTCTGTGAGGAACCAGCTGGAAAAGATAAAGAGGCAGATGGCAGAAACAAAGTTAACACAGGAGATCTCTACAGCTTCTGTCAGTAAGGACAAGGCCCTGATACAGAAAAAACTGGCCCAGGTGATGGAAGAGAAGGACAAGTTGGAAGCAGAGTTGCAGCACTTCAACGAAGTGGTAATGGTGCAGCAACACAAGATCAACATCCAGGAAGCTGCGAGGGTCAAACAAGAAGACATGCTCAAAGAATATGGAAAGGAAATCAAGACACTCAGTCTGGAGAACGAGAGACTTAAGGTCGAGCATTACATTGATGGAAAAAAAATGTTGCGGCAGTTGGCCAATATACAGCACAACTCACGTCGAGTGAGAGTTAGGATTACTAGGAACAATCTTCACCCCTGTCTCCAGAGGATGTACGACCAGCACCGTCAGTACCAGTTCTTTGGGATAAAACTTATGGAGCAAAAGGACAAGGAGATTGAGCAGCTGAAGTGTAGGTTGGCTCGGCGGCCGACGGACGCAATACAGAAGCTTCAAGAGAGTCAATGGGATAACAGACTCCTCAAGAAAAAGTTCATGGCATCACAGGGCCTCCTCATGGCGTACAAGACAAAGTACAAGAATGTGAAAGAGGAGAACCAGATGCTGACAGATGAGGTGAGGAAGCTCAAGTTGGAGTGTCGAGACAAATTAAGGTACACCCAGTTGCCCCCTATTTCCAAAAAGTCCCAGTCCCCCCTTGAGAAGAAATCAAAGGACCAGCACGCTTGCTTCCCACTCATCTCCACTAAGTCCCAGGGTCAGTCTGAAGACATGGGTAAGAGCGTCCCCCTCCCTCCCATCGCCATAACAGTCTTGGGGAAGGCAAATCACACCACACCCACCTCCACCCCATCTCAATAAGTATCAGATGCCGTCGATAGAAAAATGAATCTAAACATCCTACCTCCACTTTGAATTGGCCATTCCAAATTAAGACAAAAACATTCCCTATCTATGGTTCATTTTAGGGCAGCACGGTGACTCAGTGGCTCGCCCTGACCTCTCACAGAAAGAAAATCCTGGGTTCAAATCCATTTGGCTTGGGCCCTGTCTGTGTGGAGTTTGCATGTTCTCCCTGTGTCTGCGTGGGTTTCCCCCGGGTGCTCCGGTTTCCTCCCACAGCCCAAAGATATGCAGGTGTGTGTGTGAGAGAGAATGTAATTTGGCTGCTATCACATATAAAAAAATAAACAAATCAAAACATATCAAATAGTAGTAACTACTTGTCTAATTTCATTGTGGAATTTTTTAGGGCACTATTGACCTTATGTGGCCCGCCCCCCTTTTTAATTTATTCCATTTCTGGCATTTGTCTCTTAGTCTCCGGTTACTATTGTAGTACACATGGGTGTAAATGGCCCTTGACAATAACTTGATATCATCTAAAAATGGCTATTTGTTGTGAGAAAAATTTTAAAAAGTTTTATGACTGACATCATTACGTAACGTCATAAACCATCACATTAATATTGTCTATAAGTGTTGCTATTACACAGATATTAGCCATATTTTAAGACTTACTGAAGAAATAAGTTGATGTTTAAGCCACGGGTTGATTTTGGATTAATTCATTAATTAATTAATCCAAGAGCAACCATGTTGAGACTCGAGTAGCACCACATATGGGATAATACTGTGTATACACTCATATAATCAATATATTCTTGCTATTGAGTTGTGTAGGGGGAATGGACAATAAGTATTAACGTTATCACTGTTGCCACTCCATTATAAAAATGCCAATTAAGAATAATAACACCAATATCTATTGTATGCAAGAGGGTTAACCTGTGTGTGAAATCGATTGCAATAGTCTAATTCTGTGCTTGTACAAACACTTGCAGCATACATTTTTAAGATATTTGCATTGCATTTCATAGTCGCTCAAGAATCCATCAAATATACACGAATAATATACACAAAATATTGTTTGATATACACAAACAGTATTTCCATGAGTTGTTGTACAGGTGATTTCTTCCCTGTGTGTCACAAATCAAACAGCAGTGGGTCAAGACTGGATTGCCAACTGGGCAACTGCAAAGTGGGCAACTTTGCTGCCCCAGGTTTACTGTGTGGCAATTCATTTGTGCTAATTTGAATAACTAATTAATGTCAACTGAAATGGAAAGGCATCTGCCTTGTTACAGTAAAGTCTATTTAATACCTTTAATATTACAGTTGATGTTATGCTTATGGCTGCATAATCTTAACGTCTGACTCAAATCTGACTTCTCACTTTCTGTTTAAGGAAATTATAATGACACTGATGCTATTGTGCGTAATTTACTATTTTAAAAAACACAATAAATTAGTTTTTTGACATATCAGTGAAAGTGTCTAAGCTTCAGGCCTCTGGGTGGGCAATTCCCTTGGCAGCTGTTGACTGACATTTGAGGAGATGCGCTGTCAACTTCTGTGGTGCACTACTGACTGGAGCACACGATAGCTCTATCCAAAGAGCACTGATAGAAGACCCCACCCCCCTTTTCAACAAGCACACATAGCGTTTGTAACACCGCCTACCTGAGCAGCGCAAGTGCGTTGCAGAACCTCTTGCTTTTCATTTTGGTGCCCATGTTAACAGGTTAGAGCAGACACACAAGCCCGCGTGAGACGGCTGCAGCTATGCTCATCTAGGGATTCGGTGTTGCCTTTTTCTCTCTCCGCATGTGGTTCTCAGCAAAAATAGACAGTGAAAATGATCTGTTGACAGTCTTTGTGACATCAAACCAGCAACATTACACCTTTCAGTGTCTATATCTGTAGAATATGTCAGACATGAAAAAAAATCAAAATGATTATTTTTTAACTCCCAGTTACAATTGAGCTCAAGCCTCTTAACCTTTTTCTGTCTAAACTAAATATAAATGAAATGTATCATGAAATGAAATGAAACATTCTTTTATTGATGGCCATTATCAAAGGCAAACTCAATGTAGAAAGACAGGGCTGGCAGCAGCAGCACTGCAGCAGGAACGCTCTCTGTGTGGACACCACGTGTGTGTGAGCCGCAGCAGTTCAGCGAGGTAGCCGTCACGCACAGGTAGAGGTAGGTGGTGTGGCCCGGGTGTCATGTCCCATTAGTGATTTAAGCCATCTGTCCCTTTACAACATCAAACATTTGGGTGGACCCATCATACAGTTTAGTTTATATTTCACTCCACTCCGAGTGGAAGCTAGTAAGCCTATCTTGCTAACGTTAGCACTGATTCCAACAGATGTTAGTTTTCATTGATGCTGTTTCAACACCAGTGCTGTGTTCATTATTATGAGCATTAGCAGTCTCTGTTGTATGGGTCTAGATAGACTGTCAAAACTCACAGCTATGTGTAGTCCTGTAAACACAGCTCGCTTTCTGTCCCAGGGCTTGCTAGCAGGTTAATCTGGCCCTGAGTATCACCTGTTTAACAGTTTACTGTTTTACTATTTTTATAGATACTACAGATAATACCATTATATCATTTATAATAACAAATAATTGAATAAACGTCTTATGTGATTTTGATTGAATAATTGAAAACGTGTGTACAGATTTGGCATAATGATAAAATAATTAGAAGGGCAGAAATACACAGATATACAAATGCACAGGAGTGATGCATTCAAATGTTGTTCTATTATTTCAAAATATAACCTTTAATTTATAGCTCCAGGTCGCTACTGTGCTGCTGTAATTAATTGAGAACGTAAAAAAAAAAAACACTTTAAAGAGAAGTACTGAAGGCAGTAAATCACACAAAATTCCACTGCACCTCTCCCCTGCTTTTAATCCTCACCTGAATTCAACATACAGTGACCAGCCAACCAAGAAAATGGAGTGAGTTTTCTCCTGCCTACCAATTACTGTTCACTCTTTTTGCCAGTCGCCACAAACACGCACACACACACACAGTGGCCATTGAATAGAGAAAATCTCTCCCTCTCTAGAGACTCACTCTCCCAAACACACACACACTTCCAAGAAAAGGAAAGAGAGGGTCAAATCATCACATTTTGCTGCAAAACACTTTGATTTCTTGAGTGGTTTTATACACACACACACACACACACAAATTGTGATAACCTTGAGGATCTATGCAACACATCATAATTGTTGTTGACCTTCGTCTTGCAAAGTGTCTATGTCCTAATCTATGTACTCATATAATTACATGTTTGTGCATTTGAGAGTGTCCACCTCTAGTTGTATGTGCACTTATCTATCTCTCTCCTTTATGGTTGTAATTATAGCTGTAATAGTGGTAAAACATCCTATCCTTAGATCTGTGTGTGTGTGTTTGGAATAAGGCGTCCTCTCTTAAGTGCCGTGTTGTTCACCCTTGGCTGAACAGCGACTGTGTAATTACAGCTTCTGTTATCTGTCTTTGTGGGTTTGTATGAATTTGTTCTTGTGTGTGTGTGTGTGTGTGTGTGTACATGTGTTTGTGTGCGCGTGCATCTAAGCCCCTCGACAAATCAGTCTTAACTCCGTCAGCCGTTTGGACTCTGTATGTTTATGTAGGGCGTTAAGGCGGCAGTCTCTGTTTGTGGTCATAAGGAGTTTCTAGCTCCTGGCTTCATGACGGTAATTAGCTGGGCCTGTCACGTTAGCAAAAGTATCTTCTCTCTGTCTCATCTTATCTGCTGCTCAAGAGGGCAAAGGAGGCGTGCTGGTTTTTTGATAACCTTGACATTCGATGTGACACGTAATAATTCCAGCTGACCTTGATTGCCACATCTGTGAGTCAGCGAATGTTGCTGTGTTTTTTCTTTGTTAAGAGACTTAAGACTTGAAACAGATAGATCCGCACACCAAGTCGCTCCCGTTAAAAGGATTTGTATTAGCTGTGACGTTTCAAGCGCAAGGCCCTTCCTCAGACTTCTGATAAATGAAAATTAAAGGTGTAATTTCATGCTCTACTGCTAATGTCATATACATGCTCAAATGCCCGTGTGGATTGGTGTACACCAGTAAGACGGCCAGATCTGTAAAAATTTGTATTGCTGAACACCGCAGTACTATCAGAAACAATGTAACATCTAGTCCTGTGGCTGTACACTTTTCCAAGACAAAACATCACACTTCCACTCTCAGATATGTGGGAATTGAAATAAAAAAAACATCCACGCAGAGGGGGTGACTAAACTCTATCTGGACACATACACTGGGCACTTTGGCCCCTAAAGGCCTTAATGAAGACCCTATGTCATGTCTCCAGCAGTAACACTGTCGTGTATGTTGTGTTCTTCATATATGCTATTTTCCCTATAATAATAGATAAATAGACAGAAGCACCTCTAATAGATAGTATATATTATGAGCCCCTCCGACAGTTGTTCCCTCACTCCTGTGTTGTATTTTTTAAATATGCTGGGAGAGAGGGTTCTAGCCATAGATATAAAACAGTGGATGTCACGTGTCATAATGACTTGCCATTCTGGGATGGAACCATATGGCAGCCATCTTAACTGGGTCTGGTTTTAAACTTGCTGTAATTGGAACCTGTGGTGAAATAGGCTTATGTTGTCTTTATAATCCTTGTATACACCAATACTGTTTTTTATTCAAAGTAATGAGTGTAAAACAACTGTGCTTGTCTAGAATGAACCAAAAAAACAAAGATTCTGATAGAACTTTGATTATTATAGCTCCACGAGGACAAATCATGCTTTCAGTCATGAAGATAATCTCATAATTGTGCATTCATACTGCAGACAGTGATTTTATTTTTTCAATTTTGCCTAACTTAATATGTAAGAAATGTCTTTGGTATTCTGAATGGCTAATGTATTACATTAAGCCATATCTTTTATGTGGAAATCCTAAATAGATTCAGTATTATTCCCTATATTGGCAGGCAATTACAGTCAGAAACACAAGAGAGAAACACACCTATTGTAATATATTAATACAGTCTTTCCCAAACTTAGGGTCACGGACCCATTTTTATTGGGTCGCCAAATGCTGTGTGCTATGCACATACTCATAGAACTGGAGTTACTTCTAGTAACTACTTTTTATGCTACGCTGGTCTGTTCAGCTGAGATGAAACTGTGATGAAAATAATGAATCTCATCCTGCAAAAATCTGAATAAATCAATGAATAATGCATTTGACGTCCTGTGGTTAAATTGTTGGAGCACAGCATGCTAAATTCCATTGTTATGAAACTGTTTTTCCACACATTAGCTATATCCTGTAAACATGCATGCTAACGTTACTCTGCCTTTTCTAATTTGTCCACCACACATTAAAATCAGCACAATCAGAAACAAATGCCATGAAAAAACATGAATGGCTTTTGCAATCAAAGAATGCAATCATCCATTTTTATCTCCTGTAACTAAGGGGCATCTAAACAACATTTTTTGTTGTTGTTTTCAGTAGCGGTCCCCATAGAAAACCTGCTCTAAGGAAACTAAAATATGTATGTAATTAAATAGCACAATTCTCATACAAATAATAAAATCTCCCACTGAGGAGGATGTGCGTATTATGCATAAGTTGCATCATTTTTTTAAAAGTAAAAGCACTGTGGTTTACTGAGAAATAACCATCTACTGTATATGGCAAAATGTAATGCATGACACATGATGTCATGCTGCAGCTGCAAGAAAAAGATGATTTTTTTTTTATTATCTTGAGTAACGTCAGCTGTTTGCCAGCACCACTTCTTGCTGTGCAGAGAATGACATCATCACCCAAAGGCAGTGGGATTTTATCTTTGATCGGAAACACACAAACTGTTTCATGTGCACAAAATCAACACTAAATGCACCCTCACATTAATGCACGCTAATACACATGAACATACAGGCACGCACAAACACACACACACACACACACACACCCAAGCTCTACGAAGTACACACATAAAGCCATGAGTGTATGACAGATGAAGGAGGTTAATTGCCTCTGCCTTACATCATGAGTGGCAGCAGGAGGGTATGAATGCACTGTTATATGGAGGGAGGGGAAATTAATACGTTGGCTATCTCTCTTTGTCTCTGAAGCCATTTCCTATCTCTCATCTGAACCATATTCATTCCCATCACATTTCTCTCTTCTGCAATACACATGCACATCTCTTTGTTTGCCTCTTGATCTTTTTTATTTTTTTGTTCTCCATTTCTCCTAATGTATTTTGGACTGGGTTTTTTGTGGACTCCTGTCCTCGTTTGTATATGAGACCTTTACAGAGGACACTTTGCTGACATTTTTACAAAAGCAAGCTGATTGGTTGACCCAACTCCTGCCAACATGTCGGTTCGCAACGTAGAAGAAAAAACCTGGGAACATTACAGTCAAAATCTGTAGATGTATAAAAGCTGAAATCCCTAGCTCCAGCTTTCTGTGTGAGTGTTTGTGTGTACACCATGGACAAATCAAAAACCTAAATACTCACACCAAATATACAAACTATAACTACTGTAATTACTGTATCTCTCAACAAGCAACCAATGGCGTAAGCACCTTCAGGAGCTGCATGTATTCAAGTTACGTACGCAGCATCTCTGAGGAGCCCACACTGATGGTTTGACATTGAGGACAGCAGGGTCGTAAGAGAGACCACCTTCCTATGACAGGCATTGTGTATGCCGCATGGCATTTGAGCGTGTCTGTAGAGGGCTGATGATTCCTCTTAACAACTCAACGGATGAATCAGTTATCACCTTTTGTAATTGCTGTCATCTTTTGGCAGAAACAAAATGTAGAAAACAGTTGCAGCGTTTTAATAAAGGAGAAGAGAGTCAGTTGGATATAACTGTCACAGAGAAAAGCATCGCACATTGCGACTACTGACATTGCCACATAATGGCAACAGTAGTATCCTTCGGAGTCCCAGCACTGATGATATTTTTGCAGGCTTCTGACAGGATAACCATAATGTGGAAGCTATCAATATTTGCACACATTTATTGTCCTCAAACTAGAAGCCTGGGTGTAAACCTCGACCATAGCGTGGAATCATGCTTACTCAGTTTGGGTCCTTTAATGACATTGTCATTAAAAACAGGAAACAGTGTAGCTAAGCAGTGTACTGTAGATCATGTCAAGGTCAACCAGAGCTGGTTTGCTCTCCTACTGCACTGTTATGTGTTAACCTATTCAGTCATCATTATCTGATGTCTGAGGCAGTCATAAAGAAAAGTAAAAGAGAGACAGACACAACTATGGTAATACTGCTATAAACAAATTTGGAGGTAGTATCACTTGCTTCCGCTACAATGAGTTTCAATCTGGAGTTAATGAATGAAAATATTATTTACCTGCAATTATGAAGCAGGTTGAGTCTGAGAAACTGCATTAAAAATCCTGTTTAAATGAACTGAAAAAGAAGTTAATGAGCACCGTACAACTTAAGGGAACACAGCTGCTGTATGTTTGTAGTTATCACGACGAGCACGGACTCAAGGATGCAGACCCCAGACACAGGAGTACAAAAAGATAAGATTTTATTGCCAAAAAAGGGCAAAAGGCAAAAATCAAAGTTGGAAACCAAAATCAGACTCAGAAAACAAAAAATCACTTCACTAGGAAGGAGCAAAAAGACTATGGAAAAAATGCCAACAAAGTAACAAAGGAAATCCCAAAAGCACAAGAACACGGGGAAAAACTATTTAGCTGTTGTAGAAAGAGCTAGCACGCTTGGACAATGGGACAAGACGAACTGGCAAACAGACATGGGAGCACAGAGACTAAATACACAGGTGGAGGACGCTAACAAGACACAGGTGAGAGACATCAGGGTAATTACACCAGGGGAAGGCACACAGGGGCGGGGAGAGAGGTGCTCAGGAGGGACAGCCAGAGCATGACAGGTCCCCCCCCTCAATGGCCGGCACCGGACGGCCCAGGCAGATCTGGATGGCGGCGGCGGAACTCCCGGATGAGGGTAGGGTCCAAAATGTCCCGAGGCGAGACCCAGGACCTCTCCTCCGGGCCGTACCCCTCCCAGTCCACCAGGTACTGGCAGCCACGGCCCCGGCGGCGAACCGCCAGCAGCTTCCGCACCGTGTAAACCGGGCCCCCGTCGACTATCCGGGGGGGTGGGGGGGGTGTCGGGGTGGGCACCAAGGGACTCTCCCTGACCGGCTTGACCCTGGCCACATGGAAAGTGGGGTGAACCCTCATGGTCCTTGGGAGGGTAAGCCGAACCGCTGCTGGGTTGATTACCTTCGAGATCGGGAAGGGGCCAATGAAGCGAGGCGCTAGCTTGCGGGTGACTCCCTGGAGGGAGAGGTCCCGGGTGGACAGCCAGACCCTCTCACCCACCCGATAGGAGGGCGCTGGAGTGCGTCGTAGGTCAGCGGTCCTCTTGTAATTGGCAGAGCTGGAGAGAAGGGTTTGCCGGGCCCGTAGCCACGACCGGCGACAACGGCGGACCAGGGCCAGAGCGGAAGGCACGTTGACCTCCTCCTCCAGGGCTGGGAACAGGGGGGGCTGATAGCCGTACACACACTGGAAGGGGGATAGACCAGTGGAAGAGCAGGGCAGTGAATTATGAGCATACTCAACCCAAATCAGCTGCTTGCTCCAGGAGGAGGGGTTGCGGGAGGCGAGGCAGCGAAGCCCCGTCTCCAGCTCTTGGTTTAGACGTTCCGTCTGGCCATTGGATTGTGGGTGGTAGCCCGAGGAGAGGCTGGCTGATGCTCCCAGGAGAGAGCAGAAAGCCTTCCAGAAGCGAGACAGAAACTGGGGACCCCGGTCGGAAACCACATCCCTAGGGAGACCATGGAGACGAAACACGTGGGACAGAACTACCTCCGCCGTTTGCTTGGCTGAGGGGAGTTTGAGAAGGGGAATGAAATGCACCATCTTAGAAAACCTGTCAACAACTGTGAGAATGGTGGTATTACCGTCTGATAGAGGTAGTCCTGTCACAAAGTCCAGGGATATATCGGACCAAGGGCGATGGGGAATAGGGAGAGGATGCAGGAGGCCAGAAGGAGGGCGTCGGGAGGTCTTGTGCTGGGCGCAAGTGGGACAGGCAGCCACATATTCCCCCACCTCCTTGACCATCGCAGGCCACCAAAAGCGCTGCTGCACAACGGATTGGGTCCTCTTAACCCCTGGGTGGCAGAAGAGGGGGGAGGCATGAGCCCAATGGATGACCTGGGAGCGGAGAGAGGGAGGAACAAATAGACGGTTCGGTGGGCAGCCGGCCGGGGGATCAATGGATCTGCAAGCCTGTTTGACCCTCTCCTCAACTGCCCAGGTAACCGCCCCTGCCAGGCAGGAGGGGGGCAGGATGAGGGAGGGTGCTTCGGGGACCGAGGAGGAGTCAAACTGGCGAGACAAGGCGTCGGGTTTTTGGTTCTTGGTGCCTGGGCGATAGGACAACACAAAATTAAAGCGGTTAAAAAAAAAGTGCCCACCTGGCTTGTCGGGGGTTCAACCTCTTAGCTGTCTTCAGATACTCGAGGTTCTTATGGTCAGTCCAAACAAGGAATGGATGTTCTGCCCCCTCCAGCCAGTGACGCCACTCCTCCAATGCCACTTTGACTGCTAGTAACTCCCGGTTTCCCACGTCATAGTTCTGTTCTGTGGGGGAAAGCTTACGGGAGAGAAAGGCGCAAGGGTGGAGCTTACCATCGAGGGGGGAGCGCTGGGAGAGGACTGCCCCTACTCCCACCTTCGAGGCGTCCACCTCTACGATGAACTGGAGGTGGGGATCAGGGAGGGAGAGGACAGGGGCCGACACAAAGCCCCCTTTGAGCTTTGTGAAAGCGGTGTCGGCCTGCGGGGACCATTGGAACTTGACCTTCACAGAGGTCAGAGAGTGTAGGGGGGCAGCGATAGTGCTAAAGTTCTTAATAAAACGCCTATAGAAATTTGCAAAACCCAAGAAGCGTTGGAGTTGCTTACGTGAGGAGGGTGTGGGCCACTCCGCCACTGCGCTGACCTTTGCCGGGTCCATTTGAAACTTCCCCTCCGAGACGATGAAACCAAGGAATGCTACAGTCTTAACGTGGAATTCAGACTTCTCTACTTTGACGTAGAGGCGATTCTCCAGGAGACGCTGGAGTACTTCGTGGACGTGCTGGACATGGGTCTCCTCATTAGGGGAGAAGATAAGTATATCGTCCAGATACACGAAGACGAACCGGTCCAGCATCTGCCGGAGAACGTCATTCACCAAGGCCTGAAACACAGCTGGAGCGTTAGTGAGACCGAAGGGCATTACGAGGTACTCGTGGAGTTGGAGTTGGGTTTTATCTTTCTTTTCAACGAAGAAGAAACCCGCTCCAGCGGGCGATGAGGAAGGGCGGATGAGGCCAGCTGCCAGGGAGGAGTCCACATACTCCTTCATGGCTTGCAGCTCAGGGGCCGAGAGGGAGTAGAGCCGACCTCTCGGAGGGGAGGAACCAGGGAGTAGGTTAATGGCACAGTCGTATTCTCGATGGGGTGGCAGAGAGGCGGCCTTGGCCTTATTGAAGACCTCCTTGAGGTCATGGTAGCAACTGGGAACCTTCGAGAGGTCAGGGTAACTGGGATCCGTTTCCATGGCTGTGGAGAGGGCGAGAACAGACCCGGGGGGAGAGAGTGGGACAACGGGAGATGACTGCTGCTGGGACACGGGAAAGCAGGTCTTCTTACAGTCAGGATGCCAGGCCAACACCCTGCCAGCTCTCCAGTCTATGTGAGGATTGTGCCGAATCAACCAGGGGAACCCTAAAATTAGGGGGTGTTGGGGAGAGTGAAACAGGTAAAAAGGGAGAGTTTCAGTATGCTGGTCGGGGAACGCGATGCGGATGGGAGTGGTTTGGTGCGTAACCGTGCATAAGAGACGACCGTCTAAGGCCGTGGCTCGCCGGGGACCGGGCAGCGGAACAGAAGCCAACCCCAATCTACCAGCGAGGCCCTGGTCCATAAAGTTGGCATCAGATCCTGAGTCCACAAGAGCAGAGAGAGTGAGGGATACCGCAGAGGAAAGAGTCACTACAGGGAGGGGCCGAGAGGGGGAGGAGGAAAAGGGGGTCCTACTCACCAGCACCCTCCCCTTTCCTGGTGAGCCTGGTCTTTTACCGGGCAAGAAGCAATAAAGTGTCCCTTCTGGGCGCAGTAAATGCACCTCCCCTCCCGCAGGCGTCGCTGTCGTTCCTCCGGAGTTAGCTTGGCTCTCCCTAGCTGCATGGGTTCCCCCGGGCCCGAGGGGGGCGCTGTAGGCGCCGCCAGAGAGGAGGGCCGAGTCGGGAGACGCCACGCCGGGAAGCGGGATGAGGGTGACGGCCCCCTGTGGTGAGGAGGGGAGGTGCTGGGCCGGCGCCTCTCTCTCTCCCTTTCATGGAGCCGCTTGTCTATCTTGACAGCAAGGGAGATGAGAGTCCAGATCTTCTGGAAGCTCGAGGGGAGCCAACTGGTCCTTGAGGGGGTCCGAGAGTCCGTGTAAAAAGGCATCGAAAAGTGACGAGTCATTCCAGCCACTGTCTGCTGCAAGGGTGCGGAACTCTATGGTGAAGTCCGACACACGCCTCCTCCCTTGGCGCAGGTTTACCAAGCCCCGGGCGGCCTCCCGTCCCGGTAAAATATGCTGGAAGATCTTGGAGAAGGTTTCAGTGAAGAGGTGGAGGGAACCACACACCGGGGAGCCTCTCCTCCATTCGGCCGTAGCCCAGGCCTCCGCCCGGCCGGTAAGGTGCGAGATGATATACGCTATCTTAGCCCGGTCGGATGGATAGGAGGCCGCCTGGAGCTCGAAGTGGAGGCTGCATTGGGTTAGAAAGGGACGGCAGTCCCCAGACTCCCCGGAGAAGCTCTCTGGTCGGAAGAGGTGGGGAGATGGGAGGTGATGCACCGGAGCTGCTTGTGGCGCCGGTGAAGCAGAAGGGACCGGGACAGGATCGCCCCCCGGGTCCGGAGCGGATAAACCAGACGGGCACCGGGCTCCCCGCAGTTGGCCGACCAGGGCTTCCAGCTGCCCACCGAATGAAGAAAACACACTCTGTTGCTGCTCCATCAAGCCCCGCATCTCCAGGCGAAGGGCGGCAAGCTGTTCCTCCTGCTGGTGCAGGCGTCTCCCCTGGTTCTGAATGGCGGCCCGTACCGCGTCAGGGTCTGCAGAGTCCATTCTTCTGTCCAGTTCGTACTATCACGACGAGCACGGACTCAAGGATGCAGACCCCAGACACAGGAGTACAAAAAGATAAGATTTTATTGCCAAAAAAGGGCAAAAGGCAAAAATCAAAGTTGGAAACCAAAATCAGACTCAGAAAACAAAAAATCACTTCACTAGGAAGGAGCAAAAAGACTATGGAAAAAATGCCAACAAAGTAACAAAGGAAATCCCAAAAGCACAAGAACACGGGGAAAAACTATTTAGCTGTTGTAGAAAGAGCTAGCACGCTTGGACAATGGGACAAGACGAACTGGCAAACAGACATGGGAGCACAGAGACTAAATACACAGGTGGAGGACGCTAACAAGACACAGGTGAGAGACATCAGGGTAATTACACCAGGGGAAGGCACACAGGGGCGGGGAGAGAGGTGCTCAGGAGGGACAGCCAGAGCATGACAGTAGTTAACTTTGGTTATGTGGCATCTTAGCTTTGTACATTCTGAATCTTTTTTTTGTATTTGAATACACCCCTTATTTTCTATATTTGCTTTATGTTATTTTTTTAATAAAGATAATGACTAGTATCCGTTTTTACATAGGTCATCCCTGTTAATCTGCGTTTCCCTTTCAAGCTGTCGATCGCCATCTCTTTGCTTTGCTTAAACTGGATGAGCATTGTGACTGGATTGCACCCAGACCGCAGAGAGTTCCTATCACAGTGTGAGCCTGACAACTTCCATATCTGCTTCTGAAGAGCTGACACCAATGTGAGCAATCCAGACCTGTCACTTACGATGATGTGTGCTGCTGTGACTGGATGAAAAAGTGGCATGGTAATGATGCGTGGAACCACAGCTACCGATGGCATGCAGACTTTAAAAGGGAATAAAGAAGTTAAAGAAAGTGCAGCGCTCTGTGAGTCAGAGAGGGCAGATACCATGGCGCTGGCATTTCTCTGTAGCTCCCTTAACCTCTCTTCCTCACAAACGCCTTCACTCCTGGGTTAAATGGGCCCCATGTGGAATCAACACGACAACAATAAAACTAAAAGAAAATCCACCGAAACAGGGCTGTATTTGGAATGAATCGTTTTTAAGTTTCTTTGAGGATAGAAATGTATACATCAGTAATTACTCCTTTCAGAATCTTAATGCATTTAACTATAAATCAGTTCCTAGCTCATGTAAGCCAGGATCAATAACTGTAGATCAAAACTGATAAGACTGTCCTCCCCAAAACTACAACCGTATAGGCCATAGTGCAGCAGCTTATTACAACCCATATTTACGTTTATTGTTAGGTGGCTACATATAAAGAGCACCGAAGTACATGTAGGGTGGATGGATGGGTCAAACAACACAGGACTTTCACCCAGGAGACCACTGTTTGTGTCCCGTGTGAAACCAAAAGTTAATGTTGACTTATTTTAACTTACGTAGCCTACGTAAGTTAAGTTACGTAACAAACATAGTTATTTTAACCCAAACCATGATCTTTTCATAAACCTAACCAAGTAGTTTTGGTGCCTAAACCTAACCAAACTGTGACCGTTTCACAACGTTAACCACGTGTTGTTGTTGTTACCATGACGACGAAGATCCGGGACGCCTATAGATGTCGTTTTGGGAGTCATTGGAAAACGACCTATTCTGTCGTTTAGGTTGGAGGACTTGTTGAAGCTGAGACATACAAAGTCTGGTCTGCTGTAAAGGTTTCTGCAGACAGATGCATCACACCATCGCAACAGTTTCCTTCAGCCCAAAACAGTGAAGCACAAACAGCCTGAGCTACATGTTCGCTGCAAAAAAAATTAAAACTGTCATTGACATTTTCATATTGGTGCTTTACAAAACAATAAAGATGAATATTCAGGTTCTGAAAGCTTTTACATTTGCCGTTCTAAACGTCAGGTAAAGCTTTCCAGGAATCTCTGCCACAGAATAGGTAATGTGCTTTCAAGTTGTTTAAGGTAAACAAAGTTACTTTTTATATATAAACATCTCACTACTGCTTGCACTTGCACAGTGGCATTTCTGTCATTTAATAAAAATTGTTAATGTAAAATTGTTGAATATGCGTGTAACTAGGAGAAGACAGGTCCGACCTGTGGTCTCAGGAGAAGAGCGACCTCTCTGTAGAGACAGTCCCAACCTAACAAGAGTGCCTCAGGCCAGAGGAGTCCAGGAGCTGAGAGCCACGTGACATGCCATTCACAACTAAGAGATGGCACACTCTCCTTTGTGAAGAGCAGCCAGATTTTTGTCTGCCTTTGTCTGCGTGCTAATGGACAAGAGCTGAAAAAGGACCTGAAGTGAGGTTAAATTAGACACAAGGTTGGCACATCCTTCACCTACTGTACAAGATCATACAGACTGATGACAGTTTGATTATATGAAATGACATTAGAAAATGATGTGAATTATATCCTATGGCCTTCACAATCACCTGATCTCTAACCAGTTGAACACCAATGGCAGATTTTGGAGCATTGTATTAGACGGCGCTCTCCACCATCATTATCTAAACAACAAATGAAGGAACATCTTTTGGAAAGATGGTGCTCATCCCTCCAGTCGAGTTCTACACACTTAAAGCTGTTCTGGAGGCCTGTGGTGGAACGACACTTAACATAATTTAAGTTTGTTTTACCTTTCACTTGTCATCCATCTGTAAATACTTACAGCAAATAGCCCTGTGCACTGCAGGAATGTAACAGTCTTCCCATAACCTAAACGTTTAAGAAGGGAGTGAGGCTTTGGTACTAGGCTCTTCCTGCATATCCACTATATTTTACAAGTACTTACAAAGACATTTGGGAAATACATCATTAAAAAGGCGACAGTGGGACCAACCATACTACACGTTGTGTGTTTGGTATGCAAGCGAAGTAAGCAGTTGTGGAACAGACAAACAATGGAACACGCAGAGTTTATATTATTAATGTTTTTCTTTCAGAAACACTGAATCCAAGGCAAGCCTGTCTGTTGCTTAAAATGGCATCCCGTGTGTCGAAACACTTCATGTTTTGGTTTGCTCCACTACACTACACGCATTGTGATCCTTTATTTTTATGTAATGTTGTTTCATGCTTTTTTTTCTGCACTGTTTGGCTGTATGTTGTATCCTCAGTTTTGCCAGACGCTGAGAAATCTTGTGGTCCACCTTTTGGTTTCTAACCACTGACTCCAGCTGAATAGCCTCCTCTCCCAAACTACTGATGAAGGCCAAAACATCTTAATTGGTCCAACAAGTGTTCTCCATCATTCTTTTTTAGCCACGCTAGCTGCGTGGCTCTAGGGATGCTAATGTAAATCGGTCAGTTCACCACTTTGGTCTGGACTGAAATATCTTAACAACTACTAGATAGATTGCGAGGAAATGTAGTACAGTTCATGGTCCCCAGATGATAAGGCCTTCTGACCATGGTGATCTCTTGACTTTTCCTTTTGCCTCACCGTTACTGGTTATTTGGTTGAAAATATGCCTACTGATAAAAGCGGCTAACAATAATTATCCTCTCAACTGGAAAAGATTTGCGGTTGCAAGAAATAAAAACCTTGTAGGCTAGCCTACATATTAACAGAACATAGGCCATGGTTTTGAATATGTTAACTGAATATAATAAATGTCCTCACATGGCCACAGTTCTTATTGACAGCCAATAGTTGCCTACAATAGCCTAATCACCCTATGATCAGTTATTTAAATCTCGTCAGACATATCTGCCAAAACAGAAAGCTCCAACCATCAAAAGATCAATCCCTGACCACAGAATAAGTAAATTGGCTAGAAACAAAATAATTACACTTGATTATTAAACTTGATACTGGTTCACTGTGTGTGTGTGTGTGTGTGTGTGTGTGTGTGTGTGTGTGTGTGTGTGTGTGTGTGTGTCTGCTGCTACTCTGGCTAAAAATCATAGCTACATAACAATGAATGTTTCCAGTTCACCTTCTGATAACGAAGATAATATAAAATTGCCTCAATTTTGCATTTTGTAGTAGCCTAATGGAATGGTTTGACTCACTATATGAAAATCTGTAATAAGGAAACAACACAAAATTCTATTTTGAGGAAAAAATGTTACAAACATTGATAATTTAAAAAAAGCCCCGTTTTTCATTTTCCGATTTTCGTTTCAGAATAGGAAATTGAGTGAGACGAAGGTGCACCGATCGTGACAGAGAGAGAGTGCGTGTGTGTTTGTGAACAGGCCCTTTTGTGTATTTGTGTGTGTAGCTGAATCTGTAGCTAGCAAAGCAGGCAGCTCGACTTCCCACTGTGATCCTGATTCAAAATTCTCACCAGAGAGAGAGGAAGAGAGGGTAGACGATATGGAGAGTGAAAAAAGGGAGACAGAGAAAGGCAAAGAGGACAGGAGAGAGACAGGAAGAGAAGGGGAGACCAATTACGAAAACCCAACCACAGAGGGATAAGAGAGCTGAGAAACAGAGAGAGAGAGAGAGTTATTTCCTCTGGGTCTTTGAGAGAGAGAGGAGAGAGGGTAGTACGGTCTGTCTGCGTCCGGTCGGTCGTTCAGCTGATTAATTTGTGACAGGAGGGATTTCTGTGCTCCGTGCCTTGAATTGCTGCTCTAATTTATATGGTAATCTTCTTTAAGACTCTAGCAGCATACAAAAAACCTTTTATTTCCATCTCTGCTAAGCCTAAACCCTTTTCTATACTCACTACACACGTATAAATATACATAAATGCGCAGAACACACGTGGGTCATATGGCCAAATGTGATTGTATGAGGGACATGTGAGGACACCTCTCAATTTCACTTTCCTGATAAGGTTTTCCTGTGCTGGGAGACCGCTCGGCTTGGCTAGTATTCATGACTGTCCCTTATTACCACGAATAATGCTTAAAAAGTTTGTCCCTCACCAGAGTACTGCTGTAAATAATTAGGAGAGTGGATAACAGCTCAGGGGCAGCCTTTGTGGGATACGGGGAACATAAGTTTGGGTGTAACAGCTGAGTTGGACACTCAGTAGGCTAAGCCTGTATTGACATCATGTGAAATGGAACGTAATGGTAGGAAAGAGTCCCATGTTTACAGCTTGCAAGTATTCATATCATCGGACCACTCAAGACAGTCGTGCGAGGACTAAAAATTCTGTGAATTGAAAATACAGCACCATATCTAGTCACTTTGGGTTTACTTACCTTGAACGATGGACTTTGGCTGACAAGAGGTGTCCATATCCTATTGCCAGACAAGAACTATACTGGATATTTTCACAGAAGCAAAACCCAGAATACGTTCAATGACAACATTGGGTATTTTTATTTTTTTTTCATCTAATGCCAATGTTTTTAAAATTCGTTAAAATTCTTGCTTTCTACAGTATCTGTTCATGGCAACTACGTTATGCCTAAGGTTAGGAAAAGCTCAGTCTTGGGCTGTTGGGAATTTACAACCGGATGTTACACATAGCTGCCTCACACAAGGAGAAAACATGGGTGATCTGGACGACGAGGAGCTAAAAACTTCTCTTTTTCGTTAGACAAACATAAACAAGGGATACAAGTGCAGTTCTCCTTTTACTATCCATGTTGGAAATTAATTAATGACCATACGTTTTGATGGGAATTTAACATTAATTTTAAGTTTGCAATAGAATATTAAATTAAGAGAAAGCTGAATTCTACAGCCACATGCATTACTAGAATAATTACATAAGATAATAGACACAAAATACTTTTATTTAATATATTTTATTCCATCAGTTGGCCATCCTGCCATTCCGTCAGACTGTTTTTTTGTTTTTCCCGGGCCGTCCAGAAGGTGTTGTCTGTCTGCCGGCTACCGTCTGCCTGATTCCATGTGAATGCAGAATAAAACACACTGATTAAATTGTTCTAGAAAGCAGAAATAACTAAAATCTCGGTTTCTGACATGTGGAGTCTCGAAATATCATGCTCCTTACAGGCCTAGAGTAGAGATGTTTTCGTGAGGGTGGGTGCTGGTAGGAGAAATCCATTTTTCTCATTTGGCTCCAGTATTGGAATAAACCCATCAGAGGATTCTGGACGTAGATCAGTTTGAAAATTGAGTGGTATTCCTCTTTTAGCTCTGTCGTGTCTGCATCCCCCTCCAGAGGTGAAAGTCCTTTTACCGTGGCCCTCCGTGTGAATGCTAATTAGAAAGGTATTGCCAGTATATATACAGTAAAAACTATAAAAAACCACTGGTAGAGGCACAGCTGGTAATCCTTTAATCCTTTCGGCCGTGAGTTTACAACCCAGACCTCAGTGGGTTTAGAACCTCAAATTAATCAATCCTGAATACATTTTTACAATGTGGATGATATTTGTGTTTACTGACAGAGAATACAAAGCTGCTGTGGAAACAAGTGCAGTGCAGCCCTTTGCACAGAATCTCAGTTTGACAAGTCAACAGCACTTGTCAACCAGAGGGCTGGGAAGCAATCAGGTGGTAAACAATTCTCTCCTTTGTATGCATGTGAACGTGTGCATGTGTGTGTGTGCACGCGCGCACATCTCTGTATTTGTGCTCAAGTGTAAATGGAACAGTGCATATACAGTATTAGTGTGTTTTGTGTGTATAGCCGGATATTCAGAGAATCTTCCTCTTCTGAGTGTGTGTGGTTATACATGAGAGGCAACATATGTGTGTGTGTGCACATTAGGGCTGAGGGTTTTCTTGTAATTTTAAATTATTACTTTCCAGGAATATAACACTATAATTTCTCACCATAAATGAAGTTTAATTTTAAACACATAACTGCAGATAATTCATCATATAGTGACCTTTATTCTACTTATTATTATTCCACTGATTCTGATGTTATTCTTTCATATATGTAACATCATGTTGTAATATTTAGTACTTCTTAAAGTATGCTATCTTTATGCCAACCATACAGAATCATCTGATTCTCTCTCAATATACAGTATACTATTATTATCTTTATAACATCTGAGTGGTTATGTGCAGGGTCCCAGCCAGGCATTTAGAAATACTAAGGTCATGAGTTGAAGCCCCCCCCAATAACTGCATCTCTTAAATGATCTAAATTTATTCAATTATTTGAGTTTTACAAATTTACAAATTTAGTTTGTTGTTCAGTTATATTTTGTGCAAGTTTCCTGTGGAAAGTGCTTATAAACGAAACACAACTAGTTCAACTCTAACTAAAATAACTGCCATAGAACGTTAAACTGTAGACTATAAAATCCCAAAAGGTTGCTGAAATCCCCTTAAAACTTAAAGTTTACAGGAAAAAAATACAGTGTATGGGAGATTTTGTTTATAGATTCTGCTCGCTGTTGCCATTTTAGCAGAAGTAATTAGAAGAAACTTCTGCACCTGAAAAGGTGATCAAGTTACCAGAATAACGCTTTTCAATGCTGGACTTTTTGTATTTTGCTTTGACAGCTGCATGGTAGTGTTAAAGGGTTGGAAAAAGGTGTCTTTGTTTCAGTGCATATGAACAATTTCAGTATGTGAACACACAGGTGCACACAGACACACATGTTAGAAATAATCCTGGTTGAGGGTCTGAGGTATTTGTCCTGGGATTATGGAAAGAATTCAAGGGAAATACTATGATCTCAATTTATGATATTGACCCCTGCTGAACATTCAGCAACATCAAAAATATTTGTAAATTTTGTTGTTTTTTTACCTGTGAGCAGCTCTCGGATCTCCACATCTGTGGTCTTCCGGAGCAGTCGGACCAGAGCCGGTATGCCTCCGCAGTTCTTCAGGGCGATCTTGTTGTCGTCGTTGGCTTTGCCGTACACCAGGTTCCTCAGGGCTCCGCAGGCGCTGCGGTGCACGTCGGTCATCCGGTGGTCCAACAAGTCCACCAGGAGCTGGATGCCACCCTGCCGCCGGATCTGAAGACAGAGGGCGGAGGAAGGAATTAAGGGGACAAAGGGGGGAAATTCCTGTATAACATAAGTGTTTCCATGCATTTCTGCCAATCCCACCCCCACCCCCACCCCCACATAATAGGCCTGTTGGTGTCTAAACAATATCAGACATTAGGGCTTGTTTACCTCAACTAGAGAAAATAAGATTTTTTTGATGCTGTGGTTGTAGAAAATGTTGTCATGTAAATAATAATTTCTTAGTTTTCAACACTTGAAAATAAACAGTGGCTACTGTGGCACTGATGCAAGATTTATTTAAATGCCAGCCACTGCACTTTCTGTCCCATCACCCCCTTTATGTGTCTGCAGCCCTCCCTGCTTTCCTCTGTCTAGACAAAGAGAGAATGTAGGGCAGACTGCCTGCTTCATATAAAAACAAAAGAGGCATTTTAGTGAAGGAGATGGCACAGAGATGAGGCCTGGTATAGTGTGTCTTTTGTACTCCAGAAAAAGGTACATCAGCATGAAGCCTATTACAGCTGATTGACTTTAGATGACCATATCTAACCGGAAACTGATTATTTAGAAACTAGATGTTAGATTCTTAAGAAACAGACTGGGTTGTTAAAAAAAAACCTAAAAAACTCAACAAGTGCATTTAATTTAATCAAAACACCCAAACATTACAATCAGCAGAATAATTACTGCTTTACCTCACTTGACAAGACAACAAATACAGGCATTTGTCTTAGAAGGCCTGCAAATAATGACTATTTTAATATTAATTTATCTATTGATCAGTTATCATTGTTTTGAATTAATTGAAGTATTGTTTATCTGTAATTGCTGGAAAAAGTGACAAATGCTTATCGCAAGGTCCAAGAGTCCAAACGATTGTCTTCCAATTGCTTATTTTGTCTCGAAGGGATTCACTTAATAACAATATGAGATGGAGAATAAACTGGAACTCATTCTGGCAATCATTTCAGAGAAATGAATTAAAACTATTGGTAACACTTTCTATGAAGACCACATCTATAGTGCTAAATACTTGCAATGCGCTGGTCTGCAACGTTCTGAAACCTGCCAGTTTACACCAATGCGACTCGACAAGGCGGTGTATTGTTTCCATAGCAACGACTCTCTGTACTTCCGTTCTAACTGCCGGCTTTTCAGGGTTTTTTTTTTGTAGCTGGATATAATTTGTAGCGTCTTAAAATATGAGGACAGTGATAGTAAGTTACTTGCTACAGTTGCATATATAGTATTGATGAAACGGCGAAAACATAAAAAATCGAGACGAGATGAAAACAGGTGACGTGCCTTACGTTCTAAAACCAGCCACTGGCGACTTGACAAGCTGAGCCATCAGCCGCCTTCTGTCTAGCTGATACGGGCCAGTTCGCACCACTACAACTTTTCCCTGTGGCGTTCTGAAACGATTTTGTCGCGAATCTTTGGTCTGAACTGGCCTTTACTTTGAGTACAGGTTTTAAACCTTAAGGTTCTATTCCTAAAGCAGACAAATTTTACTTGTACTTCAGCATTTCTCTTGTACTTCATATTCTTACATAATAATCTCTTATGATGCAGCATAGACTCTTTAAAATGCATGTCTAGGTGAGTATAGGTAGTCATAATGTATTGTAAGCCCCATCAGCCAACCTCTAGTCAAGAGCATCCATAAGACACCTGAACTTAGAATTCATTATAAGTCACATCTATAGTGTTTTATGATATAGTGCATCAGAAAGCATTGTGGGTGTTTATGAGAGTAGTCATGAAGAATTATGAATGCATTATTATTCACTATGAATGACCCCATAACGCACTATAGATGTGGTCCACATAGAAAGTGTTACAAAACTATTAATCAGTTACCAAAATAATTGTCAGGTAATCTTTTTTCCAGTCTTGTCTTGCCATAGTGACACAGTCAGAAGCAGAGAAATGAGAACTAACTCAATAAATCAAGCACCCATCACATCACAGACTGAACAGGCAGTAGGCCATACATATCCCTCAGCATCCCGTCCATTATTTCAACAGAAGCATCTCTCTCAAGGGCAAAGAACTATTTGGCCTGTGGGTTGTACTTTTGGCAGCCCTGCTCTAAATACTACCATACTTCATTCCTCAACACAATTTCGACATCAGTCATCTCTCCCACCTGTCTCTCTCTCTCGCTCGCTCTATTTTTAATGCCTGTTGGCCGATTGCTGTTTGAAGAACTTTGTTTGCCCTCAAATCCATCGTCTCCATGGGGATTAATAAAGTCAAATCGAGCTGAATTGAGGTGACATTGAAGAGACAGACGGAACCGTTTTCTCTGAGACACTGAGTGATGACGGCTCTAAAGGACAGGACAGGAGGACAGACTGCAGGAACGGGGCTATATTCAGAGTCGGGTTAAGTGTGCGCAATGAGGAGTTAATGCCGTCTAATATGGAGCTTGGTGGAGCTCAGACAGCTGCACACATGGGACGGAGTTTCCCCTCAATAAAGATCTGTGTCAAATCTTTCACTACTCAGGCGATGTAACGCACACTCAATAACACCTTCACATATTGCAGTGCAGTGTTTCTTGTGGCTCTATTTGTTAATAAGTTTCCATCCATCCATTTTCTTCCGCTTATCCGTGGCCAGGTCGCGGTGGGATCAGGCTAAGCAGGGTTTTCCATATACCCCTCTCCCCAGCAACGCTTTCCAGCTCCTCCTGGTGGATCCCGAGGCGTTCCCAGGCCAGATGAGATATATAATCCCTCCAGCGTGTGTCCAGGAGGCATCCTGATCAGATGCCCGAACCACCTCAACCAGCGCCTTTCGATGCGAAGGAGCAGCAGCTCTACTCCAAGCATCTTCCGTATGTCCAGATGGCTCCTTACCCAATCTCTAAGTGTGAGCCCAACCACCCTATGGACAAAACTAATTTCAGCTGCTTATATCCGCGATCTCATTCTTTCAGTCACTACCCAAAGATCATGACCATAGGTGAGGGTTGGAACGTAGATCGACTGGTAAATAAAGAGCTTTGCCTTCTGGCTCCGTACCCTCTTCACCACAACGGTCCAGTACCACTTCCGCATTATTGCTGATGCCGCCCCAATCCGCCTGTCCATCTCGCGCTTCATTTTACCCTCAGTCGTGAACAAGACCCCATCACCGCCTAAATGTTGGGGTGAAAATGCCACTACTTACATTTGCAAGATCACAACAGGACTAAACAGAGTAAGATGAAATTGGCCACATTTACAACCTGCCTGCTGAATGGCCTTCCGAATTAGTTTAACCAACTTGACGTATACAAATTTACTGAGGTTTTTCTAATGTGTATATTTTTGGCATTTATGTTCATAAAAAATATTTATATTGCCAGATAAATAATGAGTAAGACCTGGGAGAAGTTTGCCTTCAAGGCTTTCTGCCAAAAAGCCTTTAGGAAGTCAGGTGGCATAATATAGAGCCACAAAGTCCGTGTAGCAAGGAGGTCAGGGTGGATGGATATGTCAAACATCAGATTCTCATCCAGGAGACTGCTGTTCGTGTCCTGTGTGAAACTTAACTTATTATTTTAACCCAAACCATGATCTTTTCCTGCGACCGTTTCACATTAACCATGTGTTAGAAAGGCTTTCTTTCAGTACTACGGTCGCAGTTTGGTTAGTTTTAGGCAGCAAATGTCAAACGTTTTCTTTAAGTGGTTGGTTTTAGCAAGACTACTGACCAGGTAACTGACACACTGCAATGCAAGAATGATGTTACAAACACTTACAAAACAAACAGAAAAAGCACTGTGGAAATGTTGCTGTATTTCTTCTCCATTAATCTGTTGTGTGACCATCTAAAATATTTTCAGGTGAGCACACACACACCCACACCCACCCACTCACTCTTTGTTAAGCACTGTGGTACTTGAAGCACCGAAAAATCCCACTTGAAAAACTCAACAGCAGCATACCTTCCCAGAAACCATGTTCCCAAAACCACAAAACTTCCGCAGAAAAATCTAATACCACAGTATCTGCATTCCTATCAGCATACTAGAGGGAATAGTGAAAACATATTTTTTGTGTTGTGTTTTGTTTAAACTCTTTACTGGAAGTCACCAATTCTGAATAAGAGCTAAAGTATGCATGCATGTGTGTGTGTGTGTGTGTGTGTGTGTGTCTGTGTGAATGTATAAGCAACAGGGTGAGTTAGGGCCCCTTCAAGCAGAGTTTATAAGCCCTCCCTCTTGGTGAGGTTTCTCTTCAGGGATCAATACCTCAGACTTGATCTTGTTGTCTCCAAAGCAGAGGTGCTGAAGGTAGGCAGCAGCGTTGGACTGGACTGATGGGAACTGATGCTGCAACATCTGGATCACCTCAGGCAGCTCTGGGTCCCTCCAGCCAAACTCCCTACAAAGACACACACACACACACACACACACACACACACACACACACACAGAAAATACAGTAAGTTTTGATGAGATGTGTGTATGTGTGTGTGTAGCCCTGTAACCCTGATTTAAAATGCTCACTGGAGAAAAAGAAAGAGGGAGACAGAAATGGAGGTTGGAGATGAATCAAAAGAAAGAAAGACATTAAATACACAGATCTGTACATCTATGTTCTGTTTAAAAAGTAACTACACCCATAGATATATCTATATCTAGAACCCTCTCTCCCAGCATATTTTAAATATGCAACTTATATATATACATTTATATTATATATTATATACATTTGGTAAGAAATGTCAGTATTAACACTAGTACACAGTACAGTCATATCATTTAGTTTACAGCTCAAAAAACATGTTTAAATGTGCAGTACCTCTTTGAATGTATTATTATTATTTAAACTGTTCATTTGGGGTGACCATACACAAACAAAACCATAACTATGATTTTGTATTTACTGTCTGCCAGTAGGTGGAGGTTTAATATTGTATAATTGTTCAGACACTGGTCCTCATATTTGACCCTTAACAAATTGCCCCACAATGCTTACTATATAACTATATATATATATATATAACAACTTTAATTAATGGCATTTCTTGAACAAAAAAAAAAACGTTCCTCTTAAAGAAGGGATCAAAACGTGTGAGTTCCATTATTTTCATCAATGTAGGCCTAGCTAGATGACAAAAGTGTTTTTCCCATATGCATATGTACTTGCACTGTTGTGTACTTTTGTTCTGGGGCTGCGTTTCATGGTTTGGCTAGGTCCCTTAGTTCCAATTAAGGGACATGTTAATCCTACCGCATACATTGATATTTTAGACAATAATGTGCTTCCAACTTTGTGGCAACAGTTTGTGTTCAGCCATTTCCTGTTTCAACATGACAGCACCCCTGTGTCCAATCCAGCTCCATAGTGAAATGGTTTTCCCACACAACCTGACTGGCCTGCACAGAGCTCCGACCTCAACCCCATCCAACAGCTTCGGGATGAACTGCGTCAGTGTCCGACCTCACTAATGCTCTTACTGAGGTTCTAAAATCTCACCTGACATCCAGTCTGAACTGACACTCACAGACCAGAGCCAGGTTGTTGTCTTTAAAGTGAGCAGGTAACATTGAAAAAGTAGTGTGTTGTTTGAATAAAATTAAATCATCTAATTTAGAATCTTCACCTGCCACCTGTTTCTTTATATTATAGACATATATCATATCAATAAGTACAAACCCAATGAGTAACTATCAACAAGCTTATTAGGAAATGACATCTACATTGAAACATACAAACAAAAGCACACATAAGATGGATACAAATACACAAAAATAATAATAATTATTCTTATAATCAGGGTTCGTACAAAGTCTTGAAAGTTTGGAAAATGCTTCATTTTAACCGTTATGTTTTCAAGGCTAGAATTCAAAAATACTCCTTGAAAAATGCTTGATTTTCAACATAATCTGGTGTTTCATCAACGATCTTGTCATCATATTTGTTTGTTGTCTCCTGGAATTTATAGTAACAATTTAGATGTGATGCTAACGCCTTTGAGAGTCCAGACATTTTGGTTTATGTACCTTGAAAGTGCTTAAATTTTACTCTGAAAATCTAAATTTGTATGAAATGACAAATTTTGTCAAATTCTTGGGTTTCCCTTTGATGTTATATTAAGCTCAATGCAGTAAATGATAATGCATTTCCAAGCTGCCAATAGTGCAGCATCAATATATATTTTATCATGTGAACTCCAATTGTCTTGTTTAGTCGTAAGGATGCATACACAGGGATAACATATCAACAACAGATTTCCAAAACAAGGTTTGAATGTCACAGGGCCAAAACAATCTCATTTCATGCATCCTCTGTGGGCTATATTATATATATACATATATATATACAATATAAATAAACATTCATGAACTTTGAACAGAAATATGTCCACGTGGCTTATACGCCATGCTAAACATATAGGAGACCTTTTCTAAGCAAAACCGGTTTTCCATGCATTGTTTAACAGCAGCAGCCATCTTGGATACACTGTAAGAGCTTCCTCCTGCTATGATGAATCCTTTCTTCAAAGTGCCCCAGCTGCTTTGGTGTTAGCATATAACCAGGGTCTACCAGTGCTTTTGCCTAAAGGCATGCTTTAGGCATAGACACACACACACACACACTAAGCTCACTAACCCTATAAATGTGTGTAAGGATGTGTGTGTGTGTGTGTGTGTGTGTGTGTGTGTGAGAAAGAAGAAACACTGATGATTAACATGAGAAAGATGTGATGTGAGAGAATGAAGTCACGGTGAGGGATCAGAGCGAGGAATGGAGGGGGGAGAGGGAGACAGGGCTTTATCGATATAGATTATCTGTAGCCAACGGCAACAAAATATCACGTTTTCTTGGCAGCGATGGTTTCTAGGGAATGACTAAAACTGGGGCTGGATCTTTTATTGGTGGGCAAAGTTTTATTCCCACATGTGATTTGGCATTGTCGTTTATAGACCTGTGTGTGTGTGTGTGTGTGTGTGAAGAAAGAAATGATACTTCCTGGATGTTAATTCTGCTATAATTTTCTTTTACTATGATCTGCTACTTTTGAGACATCCTCAACATGCGGTTTCTGCTTTCAAATCGACACTTTTGCGCATTTTGATTTCAATTTTTCGGACAGTGTTGTGAGAGACGTTTGGGCTGCGTTCAGAAGCCCCGTTCGCTCCGCTCTTATGTAGAACCCATTTCTCTTTGATGTATCTCATCCTTGATGCAGCACCAGTCCGACGTCCCCGTGGACATCATTTCGGTTCAGTCTAATCTAACATAAACACATGAATGCACAAAACACTCGCAGGTTTTTGCACAGATGCAAACACACGTACGCTGTTGGATAACTCAGTATGCCGCTTAAAGCAGCAATAGCTAATGCCAAGCACACACACACACACACACACACACACACAGCACAATCCAGCACACTAATAGAGTAGTTAACACACACACATACACACTCATTGACTTGCATACACACCCAGCCATCAAAGGCAGTGCAGAAGAGCCAGGATTAGAAAGCTTTTGTCTCTAAGTTTCATAATGGGCCAATGGGATGAAGCCAGTATTTGAAAATGGGGAAATTGGAGAGTGAATTATTTCAAAGGTTATTTTTTCTCTCTCTCTTTGAAATCCCCTCTGTCTTTAACAATTTCTTCTTCTTTTTTTCTTTTTTTATTGCTCTTCTGTCTCAGTGTCTCCCCCCTGTTTCTTTTCCCACCTCGCTCCTACACAAACACACACATTAACATACATAACATTGTCATGCACATACAGTACCACGTGCCTCAGCAAATATGATCAGAGACAACACAACCTTGTTTAGGTCACCTTGTGGGTTAATTGGCTGATAGCATAATTTAACGTTATGGCTGAGCGAGCTGTCACATGTGTTCGTGTGTATGTGTAAATATGTTTTTTTTTTACATTGTAATCAGAAGGTAGGACACCAGCGATAACAACGCCTGTAGACGTGCAGCTTCTTTAATAACAAGTATGGCTTCACTTCTCAGACAGATTCAGCTACTTATGTAACCATTTGGTGAGTTGAAAGGGTTAAACTGATGAACCGGTACAACATATAATTATATTAACTATAAAAAGGCTAATGGAGATAGAGGTGTGAAAGAAACCTAAACACACTACCCACGTTCAAATGAATGGGAGGCATTTTCTGTCTGAATACGGCCCCAGAGTGAACAGTTGAGTTCACCCGCACGTTGTAATTGTTATAGTTTTAGCCACAAGAAGAGACATTCAACAGCTGGCAGGAAGATTTCATATGAGAAGTCCATCAACACTGACTTTAAACTCTTTCTCCATCCTTTTTCTTGGAAGGCGCAACGACTGAACTGGTGAAACGAGGTTGCAAAAGTGCTTTTCAGGTCATTCAGTGGCCAAAGAATGAATACTATTTGAAGGCCACAGCACTCTTTGCACTCATCTTGTCCCCTTCTTGTATCTCTCCATCTTTTCTTTCTTACAAAATTTCTGTTTCAGATGTGTGGGGTCAAAGTGGGGGCACACACATGTAACTACAGACACACACACACACGCAAACAAAAAAAAAACACAAACCAAAACCACACACAAGTGGTAGCCTACTTTATGCATGTAACATAATGGACACTTAACACTTGAATGAATGATGGGACACAGTCTAATTGTTGTCAGCCCGCAGGCACAGAATATTTGACGCACCCACACACACCCACACTCACGTACAAGTATGCTTCAGAACACCAGGACACCACTATGCACGCACACACTTTGAGATGACAGGAGCCATGAATAGGTGAGAAGCAAACACAAACGTGCAAAAAATGAAATGAGTTCACACACACACACACACACACACACACACGCGCACACACACACACACACATGCACAATGACAGAACCAGGGCCTAGAATAGTTAGGGCCCTGGGGAGAAAAGTGGCACATCAAGGCGGATGAAACTCAACCCGAGGCCTCAGGCTGTGAAGCTCCGCAGGCACACACACACACACACACAGAAAAGAAATGTACATATTCAAATGCACAGCTCCACATGCACACAAACACACACACACACTAAAACACTGTACAACATGCTGAGATAAACTGAACATACAGTTAACATGTTGTGCAATATGTTGCTGTCCTGGGATGAATCCCTGTAAAATTATAAAGCAGACAAACACTGAAATACAGAATTTACCTACAGTCGCAGTGAATCTAAATGAAATGAAGAGACTGTCTGGCTTCTCTCCTGTGTGTGTGTTCTGCCCCAGAAATCTGTACTATAATGGTTCATTCATTCACTAACTCTAGCCTAGAGCTGTACTACTTTTCACTCAGCTCTCTCTTTAGCTGTGTGTGTGTGTGTGTGTGTGTGTGTGTGTGTGTGTGTGTGTGTGTGTGTGTGTGTGTGTGTGTGTGTTTGTGTTTCTGTCGTTCCAGAGCGAAGGGAACACAGGAGGATATGGCGCTCCCAGTCCCAAACACTGTGTGACAACATCACAGCAGGATGAGCAAATACTACCGAGCCATCTGTGAACTTGGGGCAAAAGTGTTCACTCGGGGAATGTTTGCACTGTTTTAGTGTCGGGAGTTAAGACAAGAATATGCAGCGTATTTGGAGAGCAATGCCATGCAACAATCCTACTTGAACTGAAAAATGACAATTGTACTGCATGTGTATTAGTGAATTCTGTGGCCCTTGAGCGAATCAAAAAAGTAGGGTACTGTAAGATAATTACAAAAGATGTTAAATTATGTTTAGCCTTTAAAGAAAACTTTAAAAGGTGAGCCCATTTTTAGTTCATCCTTTATGTAGGTATATTTCAATATACAGGTCACATAACCAGGTTGTTATCTTTAGCAGCAAATAACACATTATTATAAAATTGGTCTTCCATAAGTCTAATAAAAGACTTAAAGGGAAACTCTAATATTTTTAAACCTGGGCCCTATTTTTTTTTTTTTTTTACAAATTTTGGGGTCTAAATGACTAATAGTTAGCATTAGTTTTGGAATTGGTTCAGTAGATCGCCTCCACCAGCATCCACTAACGAGCTGCAATGGCTGCAACATAATCCTTTGGGGCAACTGCACCCGTGAAAAGTACGTCCTGTAAAAGTGCTTGTTTTTGCCACTGACAGGCTCAGACTGTTATTCGAAGTGTCTGACAACATTATGGAAAAAATCCCTACAGAGACAGACCATTTGTTAAAGAGTAAGATCCTTTCATCTTCCTGCAACAACTCAACTTCTCGTGAGATTTCAGAGCGAAACTTTTCCTTGAGCGAGACTTTCTGTTTCTGGTTAAACAATAAGGATTTTACTCTTTAACAAAACAATATAAGATCAGATAAGATGTGCTTTTATATGCCTGAAGCATTTAATCAGAATATAACTCTTTTGACATGCGCACTGTGGCTCCGCCCGCTGTGAAGCATCTAATCTGCCGGAAATATAAAAGAAGATTTTTTTTTCGACTTTTCAGACACTCGTTTGAACACTTCATTGTTTCGAGCTTTTCGACCTTCGAGGAGTTCAACAATCCTTAAATCTTTTAAGGTCTCCAACAAAAAAGTTGTACCAGACAGAGTAGTTTTGTTTTGTTCCTGTCCCTCCTGGAACCTCGTTCATGTCACCTAATGTTCCCTCCACGTGGGGCAAACATGCGCAGAAAGAATATATTTATTCCAACCAGAGAGAAGCGATCAGATTAAGCGTTTACATGGTTATTAGGTGCTAATATTTTCCTGTTGAGTGGATTATCAAAGGTTTACACCACCCCTCTCAACCTGATTGAAAATTCCTTCTGATCGGGTCAGTCTCTTCAGACTGAGGTGGTTACATGAGGCACGTTTATTCTGATTGGGTTAAAAAAGACTGAGACATATTAGTCACTTAAGATCTATTCTTCTCTCTGGAACACTGTCCTTTGCTGCCTTAGCTTTGACTGATGTTGACAAATGTATTGTCTTTTCATTAGAATAACATAATGACACATTATCATTTGATTAGACTATTTTTCCCAATCACAGGATTAGGGCAACTTGTATTTATAAAAAAAAGGGCATATAAAAACTCCCCTATGCTCTACGTGCTCACACACGTAAAAATTAAAGGTGACCCGGATGAAAGTATGAACATTTTTATCAATTGAGAGCTTTCTTTTTTTTATTGGCAGCATTGAAAGGGAGGGGGCTTTTCCTGCTCCCCCCTTGGATTGCAAAAAACACGTCAATCATAACATCATATCTACTAAAAATAAGATAAGAGCCAATATTTTTAAATACTGAAGTTTAATTATCTCACCCCAGTTGCAGATATTTTCACATAAAAGGCACTTGAAAGAAATTACTGATCCAAATGTCACCTGTTTTGTTTGGTTTTCCCAGTTTCTTCCCTTTTTCTGCTACTTTTGTGCTTCTTATAAATAAACCAGTTTTGTGTTTAACAGCAACCTCATCCCTTTAACCTTTTGTCCTGCAGATGGCTCCAAGCTTAGGAGGTTAAGAGGAAAAACACTGTCAAGGAGAAAAGAATCATTTTATGTGTGAGACAGATAGTTACTGACATATTTCCTCTCACAAAAATGTGCATATATGTAATAGTGTATATGCATGTGTGTGTGTGTGTGTGTGTGTGTATATCTAGAAGTCAATCAGTCTCACCAGATATTGAAATCTAAAAGCCATTGAATTTCTGGCACTGAATTTTTTTCTTCCGGTAATTTGAGGCATCGGCGTCACATGACCAATGGAGTGTAACTGATTGGCTGGATGTTGATTCGATTTGAGACATAATGGCCTGCTTATCCTTGGGTAATCTATGTTTAATCTGAAATTTGTAACTCAAATTTTGGCCTATCAAATTTGAGCAACTTGAATATATATTATTAGAATTTTTTTAAACTTGAATTTTTTATTCTGAATTTGTGAACACTGAAAAATAAAAATGAAAATGAGTTATTAAAATTTTGAGTTGAATTCAGAGGCAAAACAAATTCACATACATAATTTCAACGCAAAAAGAATTCAGTGCTAGAAATTCAATGGCTTTAAAATGTCAAAATCTGGTGGGACAGATTTCCTTCCATATGTATCTGTGTGTGAGTCTGAAATCCCCCAAGAGAGCCTAATGTTTCATTTGGCGACTCAGTGGACTGGGACAAAGTACTGACAAACTCAATCCACTCTTTGTTCCTAAGCAACCAGGTGGGCTATCTCGCATTGCCACTTGTCACCCACAGCCAAAACATTTACACCACAATACGGGATGCAGGCAAACCAACAATTAAGCCCAGTAAATAAATAAGCTATCTATGAATTATGTATTCAGAAAGCAGGGCGAGGCGCTGTAATGTGAGGGCTGCAGGCAGATGATGCTCGCTGCTATATCGGGCTGAAAGGATTTCCTGTGAGTCAGGGTTTTTGGGGAATAGAGCGATTTGAAACCAGATTTGTGTCGGGTATATTTGTGTGTGTGTGTGTGTGTGTGTGTTGCCACCACTGTGGACTGTGGGACATGGAGATGTGTATGATGACTCATTCCCCGATAGACAGACAGAAATACAGACAGACACAGAGACAGGTGGGGTAAACCTTCAGAGTAAACTGATATTAGAAGAAATGAGGCAGGAATAAAGGAAGTCAAAAATAAATTGACAAGGGTGCTGACTCACTGCATTCACTTTCCAGCAGCCCATCTAACAACTTCAGGTGGCTGATTAACAACAAAACATTATAGAGTATTTATAGCAAACTAGAAGAGAACAGAATACAATAGAAACGGTCCCAGTGTTGTGTTGGGTAGTATCACAAAACAAACTTATCTATCTGTTAACAGACCAGACCAGCAATAATCTGTCTACAATTTGCACAGCTGATGGATACAGTAATCAGCACAGTAACTGATTAATGATGGAGATCAATGGTTAAACTCAACAGTCCATGTTAATTGTCCTTGCAATGACGTTGTAGCATGAGCTCTCTCTGTTTTCTTTATCCCCTCTCTCTCTCTCTCTCTCCTGACCCACAAGTGTCATCCATTCTTTACTGAACAGCATGTTATTGGGATGCTGTGATATACTGTATGTAGTAGTAAAAAGCCTAATTAAACAGTTTAGTATACAAACTATAATCAAACACTATATCAAGTATAAGCAAACAGAAGCAGTGCCTCGTATAAAAGTAGAGCATTAGGAACACCACGAAAAAGCAAAACCAAAGAAACAAGCCAAACTTTTGATGATAAAGTCATAATTTTTAGTAAAAAAAACTAACAAAAAAACGTTAGATTGCAGAAAAAAGAGAGGAATCATAATATTTTGAGCGGAAAAAATTATGTTTGTATATAAGCAGACAAGAGTGGGCAGTGTGTCATCTTACGTGTCAAAATGAGAATGTGGAGGACCAGAAGTGATGAGGAAAAATTATAAGAGAAAGTAAATGCCTATTCTGACAACTTAGCACATCATTAATATATGTTTTAGGTCAGATTTAGTTTAGATCGGATGGTGTTAGGTAGCATGATATCTGTTCTCAAGCAGTTTAAGATCAGTGTCCTACTATCAGATATAATAAACTGACCCAACTACATCCTGAATACCATAATCAGACGTGTTTTGAAGCAATGGTTGGAGGCACAGAGGAGTTAATAAAAGGGTTAAAGCTGCATAAATCTTTGTCTCCTCTACTACTGAAATAAAGTTGTAATATTATATAAATAATTATATAAATATAACGTTTTTCTCAAAATTATAACTTGTTCAGACAGTAGTATGATTTTTTCCCCTCAAGAAATTAGGATTTCATACTTGAAATCTTCTGTCTTCTTCATCAGTGACCCAAATACTATATCATGTCAATGGTTAAGGCTAGTCTTCGCACTTGCTAAAAGTTGCTCATGTTACAAAGGAAGCTAAGTAACTTCACATTACTTTATTCTCTGTAGAAGTGATGAAGGCAGAAATAACGCCAGGGAGCAGAATTTCATTTAATTAATTTCTCAGGTATGGAAGTCATTGTATGTTCATGTTTTTAATGCCCCCCTTTTGTCTTTCACTGTAGATAATGTAAAGGGACCTGTCAACATGCAAGCAGTCCAGAGTTAAAATCAAAGCAGTTTTAGAGCACTATATCTGTTATGGACTATTGCATGAGCTACAGTACTGTAGGGGGAACGAAGAAGTATTGATCACTGCTCGCTCGCTACTGAGGTTTTTCTAATATATTACGTTGTCAAAATACAAAGTATTCATTGCATTTTCTGAACATATTTCTTTTGTAGATTTTTTATAGGACAGGCTTCCACAAGGTAACTGAATTTTACAAAACAAAAGGTCCAGAATTTTACTTACTGTTTTAAACTCTATTGTTCTACCCTGCAAATAGTTTATAAAACTAAACTACAAATCCAATCGACACATATGAAGCCAGTAATATTTTGAATTAACAGTGTGTGTTGAGGTGACCCCACCTAGGCCTCAATGTGGGAAGGAGGTTATAGTGAGAAAAGGAGAAAGAAAGACTGAGGCAAAGAGAAAATTAAAGAGAAGAAAAAGTAAACTGTGTGTGTGTATGCATATGTTTGTGTTACCCAGACAGTGTGTGTGTCTTTCAGGGTGTAATGGCATGGCTGACTGACTGGCCCACTGAGGCCGGAAGAGATAAACGAAAGGTCAGAAGATGTCAGGCGGAGCTGAGAAACACACAAACACACACCCCACGGAGTCCATCTCAACCCCATGACTGAATATGGATCAGAGATTCTCACTGTGCTTATGAGCATGAAATAAAATGAGGCACTTTTATGATCGGGTCAGATCCTGTGTAGCACAAATCTTTCTTCATGTTAGCGGGAACTTTTCCATAAATTACCGGCAGCCTGAAGTAGGAAATGCGTTGGAGTACATAAGAGGCTGTCTCCACAGTAATGTGCCTTCATTTGCCAGATTGTGTGTGGCTAGACAAATCAGCTAAATGATATTTGTTTGAGGCTTTTACAGGATAAAGGTGTCATTAGGGAGCCATCTGCAGAAGGTGGCAAAGACCTCACACTTCTTCAGCTATCATCTATTTACTGTGCTGATGCAGACAGTGTCTGTGAAATAAACAATTTTATATATTTTATTTTATTTATATCCCCACATAGAGTCTATATCTACTCCTCCATTTCATCAGAGACATTTGAATGTTACTGTAGGTCACTTTGTAGTGGATGAAACAAGCCTAGTGTCAATGCGAAAAATATTCATTTCCTTTTTTCCCAAGACGACAGCAAGACTAAACTAAATTAAAAATAACGTTTGATAACAAACGAAACATATTACAATTTTCATAAATGAATAATAATAAAAGTAACAATAATGTCAAAGACGAACGGATGAAAGAACTATAATGCAGCCTAATTATTCACTGACCTGCAGTCACCCCAGAAAATCACACAATGTAGTTCCTGATTGGTGAACCAGTATCGTCCTCGTTGCCTAAATCTCTTCCTCAGTAACTGATTTAGCTGCTTGACCTGTTGCACCAGAAAGCAGCACCTCATATTTCAGGAATGTTATGTCTCTGCCAGTAATGTTAACTAATGTCATGTCTCTGCTACTATTGTTAGCTAATGTTATGTCTCTGGCACTATTTATGTTATGTTTCTGCCAGTATTGTTTGCTGATGTTATGTCTCTGCCAGTACTGTTAACTAATGTTATGTCTCTGCCAGTACTGTTAACTAATGTTATGTCTCTGCCAGTACTGTTAACTGATGTTATGTCTCTGCCAGTACTGTTAACTAATGTTATGTCTCTGCCAGTACTGTTAACTAATGATCTGTCTCTGCCAGTAATGTTAACTAATGTCATGTCTCTGCTACTATCTCTGCCAGTACTGTTAACTAATGTTATGTTATGTCTCTGCCAGTACTGTTAACTAATGATCTGTCTCTGCCAGTAATGTTAACTAATGTCATGTCTCTGCTACTATTGTTAGCTAATGTTATGTCTCTGGCACTATTTATGTTATGTCTCTGCCAGTACTGTTAACTAATGTTATGTCTCTGCCAGTAATGTTAACTAATGTTATGTCTCTGCCAGTAATGTTAACTAATGTTATGTCTCTGCCAGTACTGTTAGCTAATGTTATGTCTCTGCCAGTAATGTTAACTAATGTTATGTCTCTGCCAGTACTGTTAGCTAATGTTATGTTTCTGCCAGTACTGTTAACTGATGATCTGTCTCTGCCAGTACTGTTAATTGATGTTATGTCTCTGCCATTATTGTTAGCTAAGGGTTTGTCTGTGCCTGTATTGGTAACGTTCTGTCTCTGTCAGTACTGTTAGCTAATGTTATATCTCTGCCAGTCCTGTTAACTAATGTTATGTCTCTGCCAGTACTGTTAACTGATGTTATGTCTCTGCCAGTAATGTTAACTAATGTTATGTCTCTGCCAGTACTGTTAACTAATGTTATGTCTCTGCCAGTACTGTTAACTAATGATCTGTCACTGCCAGTACTGTTAACTAATGTTATGTCTCTGCCAGTAATGTTAACTAATGTCTCTGCCAGTACTGTTAACTAATGTTATGTCTCTGCCAGTACTGTTAACTAATGTTATGTCTCTGCCAGTACTGTTAGCTAATGTTATGTCTCTGCCAGTAATGTTAACTAATGTTATGTCTCTGCCAGTACTGTTAACTAATGTTATCTCTGCCAGTACTGTTAGCTTAATGTTATGTCTCTGCCAGTACTGTTAGCTAATGTTGTGTCTCTGCCAGTACTTTGTTAACTAATGTTATGTGCTCTGCCAGTAATGTTAACTAATGTTATGTCTCTGCCAGTACTGTTAACTAATGTTATGTATCTGCCAGTAATGTTAAGCTAATGTTATGTCTGCCAGTACTGTTTAGCTAATGTTGTAATGCTGCCAGTACTGTTAGCTAATGTTATGTCTCTGCCAGTACTGTTAACTAATGTTATGTCTCTGCCAGTAATGTTAACTAATGTTATGTCTCTGCCAGTACTGTTAACTAATGTTATGTATCTGCCAGTAATGTTAACTAATGTTATGTCTCTGCCAGTACTGTTAGCTAATGTTATGTCTCTGCCAGTACTGTTAACTAATGTTATGTCTCTGCCAGTACTGTTAGCTAATGTTATGTCTCTGTCAGTACTGTTAACTAATGTTATGTCTCTGCCAGTACTGTTAACTAATGTTATGTCTCTGCCAGTAATGTTAACTAATGTTATGTCTCTGCCAGTACTGTTAACTAATGTTATGTCTCTGCCAGTAATGTTAACTAATGTTATGTCTCTGCCAGTACTGTTAACTAATGTTATGTCTCTGCCAGTAATGTTAACTAATGTTATGTCTCTGCCAGTACTGTTAACTGATGATCTGTCTCTGCCAGTACTGTTAACTAATGTTATGTCTCTGCCAGTAATGTTAACTAATGTTATGTCTCTGCCAGTAATGTTAACTAATGTTATGTCTCTGCCAGTACTGTTACTAATGTTATGTCTCTGCCAGTAATGTTAACTAATGTTATGTCTCTGCCAGTACTGTTAACTAATGTTATGTCTCTGCCAGTAATGTTAACTAATGTTATGTCTCTGCCAGTAATGTTAACTAATGTTATGTGTTCTTGGATGGAAAATAGTAACAATTTATAGACAAAATGCATCATCACTCCCACTGAAATTAGACAAGAAGCCGCAACAAAACAACTGGGAAAACAACGAAAACATGCAAGCCAACACCCCCACATTTAGAAAAAGCTAAGCTGACTCTGGCGTGATTCTGCCGTAGACTAGAAGATCAATACCACTAAATCAAAAACCAAAATCAGGTGCCAAAATTAACACTGGGCAAGCCACATGAATGAACCGTCACAAAGCACATTCAGAAATCACCAGGACAGACAGACAATGGAGACAAATGAATGACAGAATAGATAGATAGATAAATGGATGGAGGGATGGGTGGGTGGATAGATTGAAAGTCAAAAGAGAGAATGAGGAATATTTACACTCTAAAAACAAAGGTTCTGGTAAGCCATATTGCTACAATAAGCAATCAGTAATCGATCATTAGTTACTTAAATTTGTCATCTAAAACTGATTTAATTTTTACATTTTTTTAACAATTATAACTTCTTTCTTGGTGCTTTCAGGTCACAGAGGATGCCATTCTGATGTTATGCAATGGCGTATTAAAATGCAAAGTGCTTTTGAAAGACAGTACTCTGATCTCATCTCCAATTTAGAATCCATAGAACTCTAAAATAAAAGTGAGCCCTGTTTAATAAAGCACTGAATGGGTGACAATACAAATGGGAAATGTCATGCTGCCATTAACATTAACATCTGCGTCTGATATTGGTAGAAGATGGAAAGATTCAGTGAATGAGACAAAGATATGATAGATAGACAGAATGTGTATATGTACAAATAAATAGTTGGATTACTTTGTCATTCTTTGCTCGGCTTGATTTTGATTCCACACAAGGAATTCGGGGTCGTACCTATCGAGGGGGGACAGGCAGAGAGAAACAAGAGAGAGGTATTTGTTGGCTGTCTGGCAACAAATTATTCAATAACCGTCATGATAGTGATGATTAGTAAATAGAAATCAATATGTAGCCACTAGACTCGTCTTTCTCTCTCAACATTTGGTTGTCAGGCAATGGTGGAGAAGGTGGGCAGGGTGAAGGACATGCACTTAAGAGCGGGTGGTGGGGAGATGGTGGATATGTTGAATAAAGAGAGGGTCTTAGGATTAAAAAAAAAACTGGGTACCGATGTTTAGGTCCTGGCTGCTGCATAGTGGAGCATTTTGTAAACATTCAGATCTAAACTGCAGAGCCAATTATCAGAGTATTTTCAGACAGCAAGATGAAAGTCAGCAAAGATTTACTGCAGGTTTTAAATGACCAGGGTTTATCTGTGAGTTTACACGGTTATGTCCTGTGCACAGTACAGACCTTACTTTAACATCCTTATTAAACCTAGATTATTTTATTATGGTATGCGATATATGTATGAATGTGCTGTATCTGTGTCACTCTGTTTTAAAGGAATACATCAAGTTTTTAGGAGGTTGGCCTGTTAGTCGACTTAGCTGTTGAATGATAACACAGATGACAAAATCATCAATGTGTAATATATTAAATTTATTTTGTGTGACTGAAAGTGACTAGCTTTATCTCAGAAAAGCAGGACAAACTAAGCTGCTAAGTCTGTTATGTGTGGGCTAAATTTAAACAAGACACAAAATATCTACATGTACATTTTTAGCAACTCCTTTTTTCTGCATTGAAACGATGAATAAATGGTTGCTCACCTGAAGTTGTTTTAATAAAAAACTGAAGCTACAGTTGATCTTTAGCTTCATCGACTACACATAGATTTTGCCTAAATATGTGAATGATTGTGGTGTTAGCACTTAACAGCTACGTTGACCAATTGGCCAATATCCAAAAAACTGGGCGTTTGTTTAAAGAATAAGGCAGGTGACAGTCTATTTTTTGTTGTTGTCAACAAATCCCATGAAAAGACAAAAACCAACAATTAACTGATCCTATTAACAAGTATTTCTATATATTTCTATAAGTATATTTCTTCTGTAGCCAAAATCAGTTAAATCTTATTCCTCTGTGCCATAGAGCTCTGTTGTTCTCCAGAAAAGAAAAAAAAAGAAGAAAAAAATCAATGGGCTACACCATTACTCTGATGAACATGGGCACTGTAGTTTATCTCAATCTGACATACACCGTCCTGGTGCAGTAAATACCCAATAGAGCACCAAATGCAGATTGATCCGCAGCTGAAAATAGTCCCCAACAAATGCACTATTTCCTCCTGTTTGAGTAACATTTGCTTAAAACTACAGCCTTTTTTTAAGTTAACCTACATATCCAGACCAGTTTTTAAATATGTCTTCAGAAGGAACAAATGGGCTTGGGGCTAAGTGCTACACACATGATAGGGAAGCTGGAAAGTATTGACAGATGGACTAACACATTGCTGGTTTTTGTCTCTTGATGGGATTTGTTGACACAAATATTAGATAATATATAATAGCATGCTTTTTCAAACAATTCCTCTTTGAGCTGCAAGAACAGCAGCAGTGCAGAGAGCTTGTAAACAGTAACACTTGACAACTGCAGGATCAGAATGTTCCTGTAGAGTTATAATCTTGGGGGACCCTCCCTTTATGTGGACGACAAGCTACTCAAATAGCACTGTCTCATTCAGACAGTGCTAGCACTGACTTTGACTGTGCATGTTGTGAAGGTAAAGCAAAATGCCATGCATCACAAGTCAGTCCTTTACATGTAGCAGTGCAGATGTGTGGATGCTGGAAGCTACACAACAATGATGCCGGAGCTAAAGATTGAACAAACAGACAATGTGAGTGCAATGTGCAAAGAGAAATAAACACTTGGACAATGGGTGGAGGAAAGAGCAATGGCAACAACAACAAGAGTCACCTAGCCTAACGACACAGAAAAACACTCTTGTGTTTCCAAATGTTACCATATAATAAGCAGTTCAGCACAAAGTGACTTCCTCATTAGAAATATTAAATTTGAGCAAAAAAATATATCTCCTGTTTATTACACCTGAGCTGAAATGTCACAAAGAGAGACACTTCAACTTTAATTAGGCTGCTTCTACCTGTGACAGTGTGTCTGTGCGGTCGTTAGTCAGAAGAAAAGAGGCTAAGAAAGAAAGATCCAAGACACAATTGGAATAGTATTTCAAACTTGATTGTAACTAGGATAAAAGAATGATAAAAACAGCTATTACGCTGTCTCTGTATGTGTCTCTCTTACTCTTTTCTTGACTGTCTGTCAATGTCTCTCTCTCCCTCATTCTCACACACCCACGCTCGTACACAGAGCTCTCTTGGTCTAAAAGCAGACTTCATGCACTTTCCACATTTACTGTGTCTACCTCCTGCACAGAATGTGACTGATTGTCACTGACAAAGAGACACTCCATTCTTAACAGCGATAGCACATTTTTAAATTGGACCTAGATGTGTGCCCAGGCATTCATACGGCAGTGTGAACAAGCCCCAACACCAGGCAAACTAGAGGACAGTGAAAGATGTGGCATGATGTGTGCCTCATACTAAAGCCCAGATTCAGCCAGCCTTTTACTGCACTGGACCGTCAAATCCTGACAGTCAATTATCTGTTGAGATGCTACAAACTGTTTGGTGTCACCATGTTACTTCCAACTTTGACACTCTTTTGTGGATTGCAATTCAACTCTCTGTTAATGTCTACATGGTATTGATATTATTTATACCTTCTTGCGTAATTATGTTTAACTTGGTGAATCTGGCCCTCAGTAAGTTCAGTGAAAGTGGAAAGGGAGCGGAACAAGGGGCTTCATCAACAAGCCAGAGCTGATTGTTAATAAAAATGCTTTTCCTCACCTTGGGTCCTTCTGGATACTGTCTACTGATGGAGACCGGCCCAGGGTGGCCTCAGGGGGGAGGGTGGGGCCCGACTTGCTGTAAGGCGATTCGGTGGACGGGCAGAACTGCAGAGTGCGGTACGGGTTGGCGTAGTCAGCCGCCCCGCCTCCTGTGGCGAAGCTGCCTCTTTGAAAGGTGGCCGTGGCGCTCTGGCTTCCCGTTCGCTGCAAGGGGATTGGGTCGACACCAGGGGAAGGCGGGGCTAAAGCAGGAAGAGGAGCGTAGGGACAGAGCAGATAGTTGAGGACCTCTTGGTACAATTGGTTCACCACTGGGTTTGATGTAGCCGAGGAGGGGCAGGAAGTGGGCGAAGAAGAAATTGCAACCAAACACAAGCACCAACACGAGGATGCACGTACACACACAGTGAGAAAAAAAGCAACAACACCAGCACCAACAAAACAAAACAGAAGAAAAAAGCAGAAAGGGAAGAAGCAAATAAAAAAGTTATGAAATAAAAAACTCATACTTAAATAAATATGGCAAACTGCAGTGACAACTTACAACTCAACAGGTGGGGTAACTTCAGGTGAAAAGGTGAACTCACCAAATAATCTAATTTTTCATTTGAAAAATATGATCACAAAAAACAGAAGCAGTCAAATCACAGACATGCAAAAAAAAAAAAGAATAATAAACTTCATATGTCACACATATATCTTACAGGTACCTGTAAAAAGTATTTTCCTCTAAAGCACAAATGGATTACCCGGGTTACCACATTGCTAGGATGGCCCAGGGGCAAAAATGAGCAATACGCCCTCCATTCCTCCCACTCTGTTTACACCTGGCATTAACATGTGTCTTGGGTAAACTGATCACGAGTGGACAGCTCTAAGTACAGGTGTGAATGCACCCAAGACGCATTAAGGACACATTGATATCTGATCGCTCAGACCACATTCGGGAGGGGGTCTAGGCCACATATGGCCACATTCTTTTAGCAGTGTGTACGCGAATGTGCCCTGTGCCCTGGGCCACATTGAAGGACCACCTACTCAACTGACGTCCCCTGCTTAAGCAGAAGTACATAGTCATTCGCACGCCAACGGCATCGTATTAAAGTGTGAAACAACAAGACGAAGCCCCAGCAATAAAAGAAGAAGAAGAAGAAGCCACAACAACAGGCTAAATAGATTGTCACAGATGGCGTACACACGAAACACACGGTCTGATTTCCATTTGGGCCAAAGAGTCAGTACAATGAAAACTGGATGATTTTTATTGCAATGGGCAGAAAAGGCACGGGAAGTGCATTGCTGCCTCCCGCCAGTTAAAAACAACCACGCATTTGGTCTTTGCAAACAGAAATGACGTACGTGTTTATTTGCATATAGAGCAAGGACGTGAGATCCGACTTGTGAACTGATCATCCCAGACGTATGTTAATGCCAGGTGTAAACAGGGCAGACTTTCTTACCGTCGGATAGAGCAAGGCTAGCTGTTTCCCCCTGTTTTTGTGCTAAGCTAAGCTAACCAGCAGCTGACAGTAACTTAATATTTTACATACAGACATGAGAGTGGTATCAATCTTCTCCTACAACTCTCAGCAAGAAAGTGAATAAGCGTATTTCCCAAGATGTTGAACTATTCCTTTAAAGCTCTTATATTCTGCTATAGTGGTGCCAAGTACCAAACATATTTACCATTAATCAAATTACCACAAACTAATTGCCACACAGTGATGGTTTTGGACCCAAGGGCAGTTCCCCACTTGGTGATCCATTCTTGCTGTAAAGACATCAGAACACCATAATACACAGCCCAGTGAACCCCCTTTGGCAGTCTCCAACAGAGAGAGGAATTGTGGGCATGATCGTCAACACGGTCAACACGGAGCTGGGTCAGTCTGTGTGTGTGTGTGTGTGTGTGTGTGTAACTAAATAACTGCAGGGACCTTGACAAGGCCCGAGGAAATTCACCTGTGATGTGAAGCCGGGTGTAAAGTGTTGTCTGCTTGTCTTCCAACTCAAAACTTCAAAATATTTGAACCAACCTTGAAACATAGTCAGGCTTCAACAGCTACTTTGTGTTGCACAGAAAAAACGAAAAGCTCTAAGTCAATGTAAAAAAAAAAAAAAAAGGATTTGACAATCAGAGAGGTGCCGTCGTGACTTACAGACACAAGGCTGGAGATGATGATTGAGTTATTTTGATGCATCAAAGTGACCTGTCAGTGTGTGCGGGGAGCCAGCATGACAATGACAATCAAATCTTTTAATCTCTCTTTTTTGAAACAAAACCTCATGGAAAAAGTATGACATTTTCTTTCATATTTCTCTGTCTGTGTATTTCTCTTTACAGCAACATTCATCGCTCAGGAGACCAAACCGGCCGCGCAGCGTCGACAACATTTCAGGACACGGTTTGTTTGCTTTGATTTCAAAGCACCCAAGCTAACACCCATGGGATTAATTGAGATTAATTTCCAGCCTTGAAACTAATTAGTTAACAGACTGTGACTGAGAGACAAATTGCCATTGAGACCCCAATTGGATTTGCCTACCTGATCTGGTAAACAGCGCTACATGATCAGATGGGACGAGGAAATCTCTTACGTACAGCAGCCTTTAATAACATAACACCATTAAAAAACACCTATCCTTTAAGTTGGACCAGACTGTGTCTATTTCTGTTCTACCTCTCAGTATGCTGTACAGTATTTCTTTGATCCATCACTATTATTTCATGTATCATGTGATGTCTTCTTCTACTCACTAATTTTTAAATTTAAATGGGTTAGTGGGTGATTTACAGTAACCTGCAGCTATTTATAATGTTGGACTATTTGAAGCACATTTCTGTGTTTACAGCTGCACTCTAATCTACTCCAAGTGTTACTACAGGTTTTTATGATTTTCCTTTCTTTCCCCTCCTGTTCCACTTAAGTGTAATAAGATGCAACTAATGGCTTTATTAATGGTTAACAAGCAATAACGTTTGGGTTGCCAGGTAAGAAAATGCATTTGTCTGGTGTTTATCCTCCAGCTTGACACTTGCTTTGCCTTTATAGCTAGCTATTAAAATGGGCACTCCGGTGATTTAGTGCTGCAACTCCACAAAGTTAGGAAGCTTACAAGAGATGCAAAAAAAAAGAAGGGTCATAACTGAAGCAGCACAGGCTGAGATATCTGAGTTTTAGTCCCAAGCTCCAACAACGCTGGATCCTATATTTCCTGTAATGCTCAAAATCAATAGCATAGTTCATTAGATGTAAAACAGGGTTTCTGATAACTGTTTTTCTCAGACTTAACCGTTTTTCACAGGTTGAGTAGTTCCCTATGGGGAGTGTAATGAACTTTGTATGTAAAATTGGTGGAGTGCCCCTTTTGGAACAGCTGTGGAGAATTTGAACCACAATCATTTTATTAACAACTTGTTAATATTTAAAACTGCAGACTTAACCAATTATTGTAAGAATGCTTTATTAATGACTTATTAACATTTATAGTTGCAGATGACTTACTACCCTTTGCTGTTTCAAGTGAAACCCTTTCTTTTATGACTTTATTAATGTTTGTAACTGCAGAGGTTATGCTTTATTAGAGAATTAGACCCATGAACCTTTCATCAATTCCTAACATTAACTTCTGGCTTGTTGGCTTATTAGAAAGTGGGAATATCCTAACACTATTAATGACTTGTTTATAAATGACCCAGTAAGGATATTTTTCACAACCTGACAACCCAACAGTTCGTCTTATTAACTGTTTCTATTTGATCAATAGAGTGAATTGTTAATTAACCATTAATAATAATTAGTAACAACCTTATAAACGGTGCCTTATTAGGAAGTGATACCTCATTTTTCAACTCATCTCCTCTGTCTCATTTTATTCCTAAAGCCTTCTGCTTACATGTATTAACCCCCAACCCATTATAAACTCTGGCCCTCTACATTAACTCCTTGTGCCCATCCCATTCCTCTTCTACCACTCCTCACATATCGTCTTTAACATTTACCCAAATACCTTAGTTGCAAAGCTGCTACCATGCCACTTTATCCTTCATGAAAATGTTGCGCACCTCTCGCATACTACTGTCAAAACTTCCTTTCCTCGCCTCTTGCCCTCTGGGATACAGTTATGTAGACTCTGTATTTGCAGATCCCCTTTACACCTTAAATAAATAACCATCCATCCCATGTCTTTATTTTACTCAGCTTACCTTGTCCTCGAAGGTTGGGTTTGGTGTAGACTCTGTCTTCGTAGATGGGGTCGATGTGGTGTTCAGGAGACTGCAGAGGTCGGAGCTCGGAGCCCAGGTGACTGTGCTGGCTGCTGTAGGAACCTCTGGAGCCTGGAAAACACAGTTAGACATTTTCATGTTCCAGACCTTTGCTTTCTCTAACTGGACCTCTTTAAATTTTTTTTAATGCATTTATACTCCGTATAAGTATCTGAATACGTTTTGCTGCCAAAATAATATTATTTTAGTCATGTACCTAAAATAATCAAATATTAAAGCACAATTTCAGTTTGATTCCCACCATCAAAAAAAAAAAAGCAAAAAGTAATATTTCTGCAAAGAATTGGATGCTGATCTGCTCTGAACGCATTTTCTGTTCATATCTAAATAATGTATTCATATGTGTTTACACTATAGAATGGTTCTTCACTAACTATGTTTTGCACAGAGACCAACAACCAATCAGTACTCCTATAGTGGAATGCTACCTGGCCCCAGGTTTTCTGTATGTCGGTAAATTTGAAGAAACAAAACTTTATTTCATTTAGGAAAATGCACCATGTGAGCACAATATAAACTGAAATAACAAATGTGTTGGAACTAGATTTTGACACAGGGCCACAAGATGTGTTATAATGCAGGACCCAATTGATATTGTTCTATAGCAGGTGAATGAATGCCATTGTATTTTCATTTTTGAGTGAACCATTTTATTAACTTCTCACTGCCAGCCTGGCAGGACTTTGCATGGCGACATGCACCGTATTAAAAAAGTGGCATTTGGCATGAAAGTGTGACACTGTTTGGATTGTGATATTACGATTTACCAAATCAGGATAACCATTTCATTTATGAACCAGGCAACAGTTGTTTTTAAATTAATCAATTCACATTTAACATGAGCACATTTTAGTTCACAATGCACTTTAAACTGTTTTTTCTAAGGGTCCCCTGACAATGAATCTCCTTCAAATTGTTCAGAAATTCATGAGTACATTTGCAATCTAATACATTTTAGATAAAACCTCAAGCCAATTTAATCAAATATTTAGTAAAATGTGTTTTCTTTTGAACCCTTGTGCTCATGCTGATGAATACCAACTAGACGTAAATGGAAAGTGGGTTCATGTGACCTTAACTATCATGAACTAACATAATGGAACTGCCTCAGAAATGCCATATTACTGTAGGCCCTGAAGACACCACATTATTCATAACCTCTCACCAAATTGTATTTAAAAAAATTAAAAATAGGAATGTCAGTTAAACAAAAATTGGGGTTATAAGAAGTGCTGTTGAAAAAAATGTGGTCATTAAGTAACATGTGCACTAATGTAACATTATTCTATGGCAGGTACATCAACTTTGTTCCTATATGAGGACAAGCTAAAAAACAAACAAGTAAACATCCGTCTATTCATTTCCATCAACTATTTTTTTACCCACAAATAGTTAAAATCTTAATCCAATGACTAGAATGGACTATCTACATCTATTTCAACAATATATGACACACTGGCATTTCACACATCCACACATAAAAAGGTAATAATAAAGTTGTCTTGACCTCTACCTGCCAGGCTACCAGGCCTTTGCAGGGTTGCGTTGGCGTACAGCTCGTGGGATATCTTGTAGCTGTCTGCTCCGATGTGATGCAGCATACGCTTGGTGGGCGACAGGGTGGCGTAGCTGCCTACCACCGAGCTCAGCTGGTGGATGGGCGATGAGGTGTGGTTTCCCCCTGGGGAGGCTGCCATGGGGAGGGGGGAGGAGGAGCCAGCGGCACCCGATGCTACCATGTTGATGGGCGATGAGGTGCTGCGGAAGGAGGGAATGGAACGGTTTGGTTGGCAAGTTTTGTCACATTGCAATTTTTGTGTCCAAAGTCTTTAAAGTCTTTTGACTTTAAAGGGAAACTCAGCAGTGCTGCAGGAATGAGTGCTACAACCCGGAAATGAGTTAGCATTTTTGCACGCCTGGTTGTGTTTATACTTGTGCTCCTGCAAACTATTCTAACTCAAGCTTTCCAAAAGGCTTTTGTAGAATAGGTAAGTGCACAAAATCAAATAACAAGTTGGAGGCTTAGTGGTGGTGACGTTGAAGTCATGCGACCGTGGTGTAGTTGGTTTAGCTTTTTACTTCTGGCAATTGCATTTACGCTTCAAAAATCATAAAAGTGGTGTTTATTTGTGAAGATGATCTTGCTGAAGTATCAGAGCTTATTTTCTGCAATAATCCAAAATCCAATGGAAAAATCCCATTGGCTTTTTGTTGAGGGAACCAGGGCAATGTTAACTTACAAGTTGGCCTAGAAAAAGACGTCATCCCTGCAGCACTCTATATCAGTTTACTAGTTGTGGGTAGTACTATTCAGCCAGTGAAAACTGGATATCTCTGCCTCTGCTGTTTTGATTTTGACCACTCTTTTTTAAATCTCTCTCTCGTATGTTCCCTTTACTTTATTAAAGTGCAACACTAAATTGCTGAAGTGCTTTTTTAACCCTTTAACACACCGTTCTCCCCTTATATTTTCCCTTAAGTAGCTTAAAGGTTGTTCAATTCATCATAGGTCAAAAACAAATGCAGACACAGACAGCGGACACACACAAGTTTCTCTTTGCACCAGATTGGGTGTCTGCATATATGTGGACGCAGGAACTATAAATTGGACTTTATTCCACACTGACAGTATCATATATATTCTATATCAGCTTGTTCCAGCTCTTTATTAAAACTATATGATATAACATTGAGTGAAATATTCAAATCCAAGACTGGCTGCACAATTCATCAAATAGGTTCATTATTAATGTTGTGTGCATCATTTTATACACATTCCCCCAAAATTCAGACATACAGTGTTTGGTATCTTTGGAAATTTTAGGATCTCCACCAGAACTTTAAATAAAGTTCTGTGGGTTTGAACAACATTTGGCTACACAGCATGAGCTCGTAATGACTGGCCCACCAGCAATCTGCTGCTTTATCTGGGGTTTAACACTGTATGTCTTTTTCAATGTACACTAAAAACTATGCTTCAGGAGCTTCATCAAAGATTTATTGGTCATAACGTGAGTGCACTAAACCCCCCATTCATTGCATAGAACTCTGTAGACCATTACGTGTAGTGCCTTTATTTGTGTGTAGTAGGGTAAAAGGTTAGGCAGACCAGTTGCAGGAAAGACTATTTTTGAAAAAGCCAACACACAATAATGTGTCAGCCCAATGGTTTCAATGTCAAAATCCAAGGCATTAGAAAAGTGGTATAGGGACAAAAATCTATACGAAGAACTTACTTGTGTTCTAGGTCTTTGCCTTAATCGTTTAACCATGTTTATACTATATGTAGGCAAATATTTGCAGTGCATCTGTTGTAATGCTTGTTGCAGCATTACTCACTACGATGTAAAATGACTTAAGTATTAGCACTGGAATCTTAACATGACTAATACAAGCAGAGAGTTTTCGTTGTGAAACAGACTACATGCTAGAAAGTGTTTTTCACAGCCAGAAATCTCAGCACCAGGTGATGTAATTGCTGAGTCATTGGTATCGATCAACAACTGTATCGACCCCCCTGCAGATATATTTCTTTAGTGCTTTGGGACCAGTAAAATTCTTAACGTAACGTGCTCCTAACAATGAGCCCTTGTTAAATCAATTGGTCAGACTGAAGCTGCACCGACCTGTAGGACTTGGCGAGTCGGCTGGGTGACTGTTTGGGCGAGGACACCCTCTGTAGCGTGGCGTAGCTGGGCATGTCAGAGGAGGCTGATCCCAGGCGCTGCAGCTTGGTAGGGGATCCCACCGCCTGCAGAGGGGAGCTCACACGCTGTAATAGAGGAGTTGTACTTCATTAAAGCGGAATGTCACTCACTTTAAATATTCATCCACTCTTCTTATTCATATCATTATTTTCAGAGACATGAACAACTCCCCCCGGAGCTGGAAAACCAGAGAGCAGAGACTCTAATCTGTGATAACACCCTGATGAAGAGCTTGGAGTTATCAGACCAAACATGAAGGGATGACTCTGAACTTTTATAACCAGATGAACTTGAAATGTGACTGCGAGCAATGGGCCGCCAAATGAAGTTCCCTCCGAATTCTAAAGATGCATTTTCATTTTGTTCCAACCAGGGAAATAAGATGAGGAAATATTTGCAAGGTCTTGCAGTTACAGCGCTAAACATACAATTTTAAACACCCCATTAATTTAGATGAGCGTGGTCAAGACGTGCGGAAGTGAGGGTGCCGAGGATACAGTGGAACAGTGCCGGTAAATCTGTTTAAATGAATTCAAAGACATGATTAACATAATGTTCTTAAAATCCTAAACTCTGAGCCCAGAATTCATCGCAGTGCAGCAAAAGAAGCAATAAGAGAGTAAATCATCACCTACGAGGCCAGAATTTAATACAAGTTTGCTGCATTGTGGCTGCACTGCTGACCGACCCTACAAGACAAACAAACAAAGTGGTGTAATCTTCTGCAAGTCAAGACTAATATGTGTGAGGGCGAGTTTACTCTATTAGGTCAGCATACAGTTATCTTGCATGATGTTTACCAAAGTGCAAATGAAGGATTTTTCTTTATATAACTGTCAGCAGGATATGTCAAAAAGTGACAGGAAATTTGGCAGAGATTTGGCGGACTGTTAGCCTTTGGCCTAACAATCTCGAATTGACGATTTCCTTGAGCAAGCCATAATTGCTATGCTGCATTTGTGTGTTGGTTGGAAATTCTAACATCTGGGACTTGCCTGTACTTTAAGCTAATAAGGGAGTTGCATCAATTTCCTTTTAAACCTGGGAGACAAACTATTAGAAAAAATGGTTTACAGATATTGTGCCTTTGCAAGCTGGGGTAACAATAAGCCCTCACAGGGGTTTCCTTGTAGTATACCTTAAAGAATACGCCACCAAAACTCTATTAAATGGTCAATGCCTTTGGGTTTGAAAGGTGGCTCTGAAAATGTTGTAGCTTGCGCAGGGTGGCAGCTGTCTGGTAAGATTCACCGCACTTAAAGGCTCGTGACACAGGGAATTCATCTGCATGTCCTTGCAAAATAGGTGCCGCTAGAGGCTTGGTGACATAGGGACTACTTGCAGGGTTAGTTGATGAACTATTGTAGCTGGCAAGCTAACAACAAACACTCTAACAAGCCGAGAACATACTAATGCTAGTCAGTCATGTCACAAGCTTCTTTCTTTTTTCTCTGTAGCAGGTCATCTACTCCCCACTGGCATTTTGTTCTCAGGCTTGTACATAATTTCATTCAGGCATTCAGTCTCCAAGCTAGCTAGCTTTACAACTGACAGTTAGCAAGCCTGTTCACTCAGTCCCTTATTGGACAATAAGTTCACACAAGTTCATTCAAGAGACGTATTTGTACCATCGACGCCATCAACTTAGTTGAACTAAACACAAAAGATTTACTCAATGTATAAGGAATGATCCAATCAATAAAACATGCCCAGAGTAACTCTTAAGCTCTTTGGTTCCACCAGATTGTAGCAGTGTTAAGGATTTTACCAATGGAGAAAGCATCCATCAGAGAGTAAAGCATTACAGTAATCTCTTCAGGGATTTGTACCTGTGCAGGCAAAGTGGCACAGGAGTAATACATGGGGGGTCCAGCGGGTGCAGATCCACCCTCAGTGGGCATGTGGAAGGCGCTGCCATGGGCCTGCTGGGCAAACGAGTCTCTCTGGGACTGGGAGGGAGAGTCTGTTCCCGCTAAGTGGGCAGCTGCACGGCTGGATGTCACCTAGAGAGGGCAGAGTGTGGAGAAAGATGTGAGAGGGGAGGAAAAGAAGGGGTCAGGCAGCAAGTGAGGAGAAAGAGAAAAGGATACATGGAAATGAAGGAAGATGGGGGGAGGAAAGAGGAAGAGGAGAAGCAGGAGAGAGGACAAAGAAAGTACAAAGAAATGAGGGTGGGATAGAGTGAGGAGATTAGGAGAACGAGACGGGAGACAGAGGCATGAAGAAGAAGAAGAAGAGAGAGTGTGAATAGAGAGAGGAAGGATAAAGAAGCAGAGGGGTGGAGAGAGATCGAAATGAAGGAGGGAAGTCGGAGAGAGAAAAGAAACAAGGATAAAGAAGCCCTGTGATTCATTGTAAAAAAACGTGTGTGTACCTGGTTGTAGATGTGAACAGCCCCTCCAACCTGCCCGCTGCGGCCCGTGACAGATTCCCCAAGTGCCAGCCCTTGGTTACTATGGTAACCAGCTGCTGCATAGGCATCCTGGTTGTTGAGCTGCACAGCGCTTTGGGACAGAAGTCCTTGTCCTGATGGGAAAGAGATAAAAGAAGAGAAGAAGTAAGAAAGAAACAAAGGACAACGAGTAACATGAAAAGGCGATCATTTCGCCTGTGCAGTGAAGAAATACTTGACGGCTGTTGTTTGGTGTTGTTTCTTTGGTGTAAATACAATCAATTCTGCCTATTCTGTGAGACAAGAAACAAGTTTGGGTTTGGAGTTGGAGAGATGTCAAGTGAGGTTATGTCATGGCTTGAAACAAACTTTTTGATCCCTGTCAAAAGCCACCTTAAGACTTGGTTTCAGTTCTGTCACGTTCTGTCAGTTATGTAACTGTTTTCAGGGGACTTTTACTTCTCTAACAGTCCATCTTTGTGTAAAGATTTATTCTGTTCATGGCCTTGAAGGCGTTTGGTAACCCAGTTTACATCCCACATGTTATACAATGTATTTCTTTTTTTTTTTTTTTTATGGGAAAAGAATGAATGTGAATACAACAAATATAACCATCTCAGTTTGCAACAGACCCTGAAATGAAGAGAAGAGAGAAGAAAAGAGAAGAAATACAAGACTGAAAGCTGAAATAGAATAAAATTGAATTCCTTGTCCTCTTTTTCGAGACATCCATTTGCTTTTTACCCACTATATTATTCCAGCCTCTCTCCACTCTTTTCCTCTCATGCTCTGTGACCCTGAAATCTCACTCTTTTCCTCACCTCCATTGAAAACACTCTCCTTCTCTGTCTTCCTTTCTCACTCTCTCTGCCTCCATCACTTCCTTTGTCGCCTCTCCTACCCGTCTTTTTCTTTCTCCACTCCATATTATCACATTTCTCTGTTAAGAGCGTAATTTGTGCCTTTATACATAATTATAAAGTGTAGTTTGGTTAAAGAAATAGTTAGCATTTTCAGGAAATAAAACTTTCTTGCCAAGAGTTAGGTAAGAAGATAGATATCACTGTCATACCTATCGTTTAAATATGAAGCTACAGCCGGGAGTCAATTAGCTTAACTTCATGAGGATTTGTGAATGAATTTTGTTTTGCCACTTCCTGGTGTGACCAGATACTTGCCACCACTAGATTCTAGCATAATAATGACCCAAACTGACAGACGTGGGGTGTTGGAAACAATAATGAGTGTCAGGCACAACAGCAGTGTGTCTGGGAGGGAAATAAGTGACACAGCATCTGGAACATCTAATGACGTTTTCTGCCTTTTCTCGCATCGTTTGACAGCTTCTACAGGAGCACTGAGCGCTCTTCTCCGCGCAACTGTAAAAATGGCAAAGTAAAAGAGCTATGATGTTGTTGGTGCAGTCAGGTGAAACAAAGAAGTTGGTCCCTGACACCTCTTTTCTGATCACCTGTGTACATCACACAAGTCGTGGAAGACGGCATACTATGATTGGTATGTAAGACTGTATGATAACAATTTATGACACAGTGATCATCTCGAAAGGCAAAATATCATGTAGTCTGATCAAGGATGAAATATGAGACAATGGGCCCCTGGGCACTGACATGTCAAAGGCCACCCCACCCCTACTATATAGGAGCAAGATACCCGGACAGAAAGAAATGCTGTTTGTAGTCATTGTGTGTCTCTTTGTCGTCATTTTGTGTCCCTTTTAGGTCACTTTGGGTGTCTTTGTAGTCATTTTGTGTCTTTTTGTGGTTATTTTACATCTTTGTAGATGTCCATTTGACAGCTCTTTTTGGTTATTTTCATCTCTTTCTAGTACTTTTGCATCTCTTTTTGGTCATTGTAATCGTTTTTTGTTTATTTCAGTGACATTTTGCAGGTGATGCCCAGCAGGCCCATTCAGTAATCCATTCATGACTCTAATAACAGCATTAGACATCCAGTAAACTTACAGAATACATTTTCAATATACCTTTAAACTACATAGAGATATAAAGCAAGTGTTCATCTCACTTTGGGAAAGTAAGAAACAAAGAAAAAGCCACTATTCCTTTAGAGGTAGATACATTTATCATGTTTTTTGTCATCCTGTGAAACATTACCAATGACTGGGCTTAGTCCCTGGCTCATTACACATCTTCTACACTTTGTAATGTCATCTGTCAACTGTAGTAAAAATTCAAGCGTGAGAATCACCAGTACACTGCTGTGTAACACCTTCCAGCTGTTTTTATTACCACAACTCTTACTCTTCCACTTACACATTCAGGCTTTCATCCAAAATCCAAAGATCCAGCTGGCCAATCGTACAGTGAGCTACTGATGAACTAGCAGTTGGTCTGCCATCAAATTGAGTTAGTTAGTGAGTCAATGGTAACTTTTTAGTTCTTGAATCAGATTTGCAGTAACTATTTTCTGATCAAATGTCTTAGATGCCTCAGAGTCAATTTGTGAAAGTGGATGTCATTTATTTGTTTCTGGGGCCATTATGTCAGTTTGTCGTTAAACTCTTTGCGGTAACAAAACTGTACAATAATTTATGGATGACACTGTAACTGATTAACAGTAGATTCACAGCGGAGGCTGACTATGGTGACACACAAATATAGCCAAAGCATAATGTGATAAAACGCTTCATTGCTAATTTTACACGCAGCCTCGTTCATGTTTCTGAGGCATTTGCAGTCCTGTGATTTGAACATGGATGGATCATTTAATTTCTAGCCTAAACATGCATAGACTGTGACGCGTGACACAAACAGGCTGTATGTGGATGACAGCACACACGCATGAAACATAATGACAAAGCATTTATAGAATGTTTTGTAGAGTGTAAACTGTGTGTTTGCCTGGATGGCCCATAAAGTTTGAAGTGAACTTAATTGAACCATTTGAGGAGGGCAGGAGCTGCTTGTGCGTGAGCCAAAACTCTCCCATCCCTCTTATTAAAATCCTGTAAAAAAAATGTGATGCACCCTTGATTAATTCACTTTTGCTGATCATAGCAATGATGTGCCTCATCAACAACTTTAATTACAAAAGCAAAACTAATTTTCTATCTAAAATGTTACTTAAAACACGATGACCCCCAGTAGAATTTTGCTGCAGTGTATATACAGTGTACTCCATTCATTTTTACAACTGCTACAGCTGTTTGCCTCTCTGGCAAACAATTCACTGCACTGGAAAAGGACTTCACTGTATTATATCAGCTCTACATAGACCTATAAATTTCTAGCGGTCAATATTTGTACTCTCAAAGGAGTTGTTGAGCTGTCACTTTAATCTCCACTGATGTCACTTTTTTGTCAGCAGTCTAAGAATCAAACAGCACACGAGACAAGAAGAGACTATGCTTGTTTGTGATCAATAAACAAGAGAGAATGAGAAATCATAGTGTGCCAGCGGTCAACATCAACTGCATGGGACAGATAAAGTCAGCAGCTAATGGCAAAATGGAGTCATTCCAGATAAGCACGTTGGAAAATAAACCTCGACCAAAGTGAAAAGTCACTTTAAAGTACAGCGAATGGCTCCTGTTGTTAGGGTTGAGGTTGTCTCTCCTCCCTTGTCTGCTCCTGTGGATGCAGGTATATGGCTGGGCGGGGTGTTCAGGGTTTCCACTCAGCACCTGCACAGCTGTGGCTGATTCCACTAATCACCTGGTCCGTCTTCAAATACCGGTTCCTGCTCATCATTCATCGCCAGATCGTTCAGTCACCCTGTTCGGTAACCACGGCTCTAGTCTCGCTCTATGTTGTTCCGAAAAGTACCTACTGACGCTTTGTTCTTCTTGTACCTCAGATCTCCGGATACCTGCTACGCCTCGCCTCCCTCCAGCCATCTGCCTGCCTGCCGGCCCAGCGCTCTTCCCCAGCGTACCTTGTGCCTTGCCTTCCCCTGCCTCGCCTCTCGCCTGGAATCCGAACAAGATTCACATTGTCTACTGACTTTCGCTACTTGTGACCACCTCAGTAGCCTGAATAAACACTCAAGAACTGTCACCCTCTGGTCTGTCGTTCTGCTCACTGGGGTCCAATTTAACCCCTCAACACCTGTAGGCAGTGTAGCTGGTGATCGTGAATTATTTAAAATGTGATATTAAGCTAAGGGTGCTGGGTGAGTTTACTAGGTTAAGGCTTCCATGTCCAATATAGGCTCATCGTGGGTGAGTACACACACACGCACATGCACACATAGGAATACAGAATGCAATGGAAGAATTCGTACTCTACACACGCTCGCACACATGCACACAAACCCAGCCGGGGGATGTTTTCCACAGTTTCTGTTTGCCACTTTAGGTGTGTTTCAGATGGGTAGTGGAGCCTTTAGGGAAGCGAAGGGCCTCATAAATACGTTATCACTCAGATGGCAAACACTGAAGGCAAAGGCAAAAGACTGAATCCATCTGAGGTGAGAGAGTAAGGAAATGAGGTGTGTGTGTGTGTGTGTGGGGGGGGGGGGGGGTATTAGTGTACTAGAAGAAAAGTAATGGGGTGCCATAAGAAGGTCTCTGCCTGTGCATTTTAATATCTTTTCAGAGTTGAGTGAACACACACACACACGTCTCACTCCAGCTCTGTGATCGCATGCATGAACACACACCACATCTGCATATATACCTGCATGCATTATTGTAGTGTTGGACGGTCTGACCCTGATAGACCTGCTCTAGCTCACTAATCTTGTCATCTGTCACGCACACACACACACACAAAGTTGAGTGGCTTTTCTTCTGCATCATGACCAGCGTTCTCTATTGACACATTTTAATATTTCATTAGTCGTCTATTTTTAGATACCCATTGGAGGCATGCGCGGTCCGCTACACGCACACAGACACACACATAAAACTGCATGCACAGTCCCCAAATAGCTGCGTACAACATGGTCATATACACACAGATTAACATGCACAGTGGCGAGCATCACCAGCATGAGGCATGAAGACGGTCAGTGTACTCTGCTGCTGTGTGTGTGTGTGTGTGTGTTGCAGGTGTGCGAGTTGTATGTGTATGATGCTTCTTTTCATGCTACAATGCATTTGGCTGTGTGTTAAGTAATGTCGATATACTTGTACGCCAAATGGAACAATTTTAACTAACTGCTCCTTTCTGCTTTTTTTTTTTTAACCACAATGAAACAAATACCAATTGAATGTTCGCTGGCAGGTGGTGGCAGATTTACCACCCAAAATTCTCAGTAATTTCTGAAACAATGACTCTTGGATTCCAGACAGAGGTAGACAAAAGCAAGCTTCCCATTTCTAGCCAACAACTGTCAATTCTTCCAGCTGAAACGACAACATTCACTGGCAGATGTTATCAGTTGCAGCTAGCTAGCTAATTAAGCTAACGTTAGTGCCATGAGTTGGTCGAAAACGGCGCCTCTGGTCGACTTTTTAATGTTTCCAGCTGGCTCTAATTTAAAATGAGAATCCTATTAAAGGTTTTTAAACATGCACTTGATGGCTACATAAATGATACTGTGCTGGCGCTAAAGATGCATGATGGCCGAGGCAGAAAGTCAGCATTCCTGTACAGTAAAAGACATGGAAAGATACATCAATGTTCTTTCGAACATTGCCCTGTTTGAAATAGTATGTTTGACTTTTGATGTTACAAGAGAAAAGCTTTTAGGATGAGGACTAACTGTGTTTAGAAAATGTAATGCTATCTTGAGTAAAATTGGCTGTAAACTTCCCCAAATCCAATAAAGAGCGAGACAGAGCCGCTAGCCTAAACTCTAATAGCATCCAGGAACGGCTTCCACACAGTGGGGAAATACTACACAGTGTGTGTGCTGGTCAGGAACAGAACATAGCCTGTAACCCCACAAACTAATGTGCTTGGTTAATGACTTGCTCCTTGGCCTTGGAAGTAACACTTTGTTACTACAGCCACAAGGTAGTAAGCTAGTTAGCCGAAGATGCTAGGCATCTCATTCATACAGCAACAAATCCAATGCTTGCCAGGCCTGCTGTGCCTAGTTATGGTTTCTAAGCTACGATTGGACAGCTGGTTTAGCTCAAGGTCACTTAAAGCTACATTATTTTGCTCTCTGTCTTTCTTGGTAATTTTTATTTAACAATAGCATAATGTCTCTTGCTTTCTTCTTTGACTCTCTCCATCTGTCTCCTGCTTGCACATTCGTTCTTTTTTTTTTTTTTTTTGACTAGTCGGGCGGTTGGTTACATAACTGTTATTTAAACATCAAAAACATCAAACACAATTACCATTCCTAGTGTTGCATGCATGTGTGTGTGTCTGTGAGTGCTTAGCGATGATACCATGTGTGTATAAGCAGCCTATGCATGCAGGCCTGTACACTTTTCTGTGTTTTAATTCATGCCTGATGATGATTCATGCCTCATGTGTGATTATATATGCACGCCTGTCTATGTGCGCACATTTATGGCTTTATGTGTCTGTGCTGTATACTTGCGTGTGTGTGTATGTGTGTATGTGTGCCTCGCCTCTCTGCACTGTGAACAGCAGGCCAGCTGACACCTCAGCGAGGATGGATTAGCATATCAAACTACTGGCACGACTCCGCATGTCTCCTGACAGCTACCTCTCTCCCATGGGGTCGACTATACAAGAGGCATGGCTATCATCCCTGGGACCGAATAGAAAAAGATGAGAGTGGAGCAGAGAGGAGCATAGAGTTGTTCAGGATCTCACTGAGGGCTCTTATATGTAACTTATATGCACACTGGAATTAAAACACCAATGCAACAACTCTGCAGTTCCCCTTAGCTCTACAGAGCATTTCAGCCCTTTGTTTTGATTTTTTAAATTTAAATAGGCAACTTTTTGCCAAGTTTGCCATATGAACTTTATAAGGCAATAATACAGTATGCCCTTGTTGTGTTTACAGCTTTTTGTGCTGCCTGCAAGTGGCTAGGAAAAAAAAGATCAGTTTTGCTTTTGCTGACTACTGGTTCAGACTACATCCAGCTTATGAAAGCTTTTGCAATGATACAAATGTCTTGTAGCCCGAACATGGGAAAAATCTTGTGGAGCACAGAAAAAGAGGATTTATATAAAGAAAGTGCATTTGGTGTAAACTGAAGTAGTTACCATGAGCATAAACATAGGTGTCATTTACACTGGGGATATGTCCCCAGCGTCCCACCACTTTTTGAAATGGCCGATTTTGTCCCCATCGCTTTTTAAAAGCATAATTTATTAAAAATGTTCTGAAAAATCGCTTGCAGTAAGAAATGTGAGAACGCTTTGAGAAATCTTTATATGAACAATAAGAATTGTATATGTACAATTATACTTATACTACTTATTTATTGATATTTCGTGCTCTTAATTATTTTTGTTCTATTTTTATTCTATTTATATTCTTATCTATCTCTTTATTCTACCTCTTATCTGCGCTGTAATGATGTAAATTTCTCCACTGTGAGACTATTAAAGGATTTCTGATTCTGATTCTGATTTCTGATAAGAAAACATATAAATGCAATGTAAATATAGAAGAAACAAATGCACATTGTTGATGCATATGGATGACTGTTACTTGGCTGACGTTGATGTGCATTTTATGCTGAGTATTTTCATATTGTCGACTCTGTTGTAGCCTAGGCTATGACCTTTTGATGCGCCAATATGCAATTATATTCCCAACCTGCCGTAATTATCTACTCTGAACTTATAGTGATCCCCCCATTATATTGCCTACAATCGCATATGTTGAAGAGCCCTTATGTTCCCACCTCTTTTTAACACAAAGTGACACCCTTGAGCATAAACAATCACCATAGGTGAACAGACTAAGAAAAGATGTGTAACCCACAGAAAAAGAAATCTCATCAATAGAAAATCCAAGGAAAGACGTAATCATGCTGGACACACTAACAGACAAGTGGTATAGATCTTGTGGATCACCTCTCTGGTGCACTATACTTGTACTGAAAATTATTTGATTTTGTCAAGTAGCACTTTTGGAAAATGTGATGAAATCTAATGAAAGACAACATCTTGTTCAGCCTTTGAACATGCTAATTAGAGCAAGTACTTGAATGAAAAAATTATCTCACGAGCTTGATTAAATGTAAAAGAGTTACCTCATTGTCTTTTTACTATTAAAGACTGAACACGATCTTTTCAATGCCATATTGCTCACTAGTGTTATAGTGCAGGCTGTGAACAGCATTTGCTCGGTGAATCCACACAAATTCAATAGGTTAATCAGGCAAAACCTGGAGACTCCAGCTCTGCAGAATATCCATCCCCGCTGGTCTTTGATTGCATTTTACCTACTCTCTTCTAAGCTATCCTTCTCGGCTGTCTCAGTAAAAAAGAAGGAGAAATATTTTTCTCATTCTTCTTTTTAAAAAAAAACCCCTCTTAATCATAACATTGGCCTTACTGTCTCCTGTAGAAGTGTCCTGCGAGTCCAAGATGCCTGATTCCTGGAGCGATCGGATGCAGGAGTCCACCAGCTCCAGGCCTGTCGTCAGCTCCTCCTCTATGTCCTTCTGTCCATCTACATGTGCACAAACAAGAGAGAAAAAACACGTGAGTTGACACAAAGACACAGTTTCTTAGGCCACCTCCAGCCTGTTCCTCCATACTTCTGCACTGCGGCACGGGACTCAAGCCACACTCATGGCTGGATTAACCCAATAGGGGATCCAGCAAAAAGCTATGGGCCCCCACTGACCCCCCCGCCATTCCTGCAACTATACATGGCAGCTTCATTATATTTTGCCTGGAGCCCCAGATACCAACCAGGGATACTGTCCTGTCCCAGGTCTGCAGTATGTGGAAGTAATTTGTAACACATATTTATTAAAAAAATATGTGCCTTGTAAAATCAACTGAAATAATAAAAAGGTCTTAACCGTTTTAATCCAATTGACACAATTTGCGTCATAAACCGCACACATTCTTCATTACTCAGTCAAATGACATCGTGCACATACTGTGGGAACCAGCATCTCCGATGTCCACCGAGGATTAACATCCATAAGTCCATTAAGAAATCATTCAAAAAGACACTTCTTATAACTTACTGTTACAGTGCACACAAGAACTGATAGCAGCTAATGGAGCGTGACATTTCATGGTGCACATTCACCAAAATGAAATTTAGGCTAAAAAAGGGGGGCTAAGCTAACTATGCTTACTGTCCACAATAGGACAGGAAAATTAATAAATACCAATATTAATGAATTGTACTGTAAAATAAAAGAAGTTACAAAGTCAATGACAATGGACATTGTTTGTTTTACTCTATCAGTACATTGTTTGACAGTACTGAGGCTCAGAATGTCCCATCAACCTGGAACGCTAACACTCTTCTCTATCCACTTATATACAGATATTTACTGTGTTTTGAAAACCTGCGGACATACAGGCAAAAAACCCCAAAAATGTCAAGTTTTTTAAAACTTTTTTTTAAATTAAAAAAACTGTCCCAGAACATGGATAGCACCACTGACTACCAACTGATGCTATTTCTGGTGTAGCCTAACTTATTTTGAAAATAACAACATATGTCACGCTTGCTAAGACTTGCTATAGCCAATGGTTCAAAGGGTTAAAACTATATTTTTACACAGGGCTCCTATACAAGAAAGGGCCTAGGTAATAATCCACACTTTAAGGCTCTGATCATTTGAGTTAATATTGTGAATTTGTAGAACATATTCTCAAACAAATCTGCACTTCCTCAATTTACCTGACACAGTAAACTGAGGCCTTTCGAGGCTCCAGACATGGCCACACTGATTACCACACACCCATGTTTTGGTTTTTTTGCCCACTTTTGCCTATCCTTCCACATCTCACCCATCAAAATACAATTAGACCTTCAACGTGTGAGGGTAAAACTTGGGTCAAGGGTAAAAACCTAACTGATAATCCAGCAACAAATCTTGTGGGGTCTAGGTCTATGGGGCGCCGCCTGGTACTTAGATACCAGGCCGTTTGTCTGTCAGAGCGAGGCTGATAACATGCCCAGTGTCTTCAAGTTGGAGAGGGCTGCCAAGGAGGATAAAACCTTACAAATGAGTCTTAGGAGCAACATTAATCTCTTACAGAGAGAGAGAGAGATGGTAATAGTAGAGGCCTTAGTGAGTGGATTTAGGAGACTAATTTTATTGACTTCGACTGACAATTGCAGACTGATGATGTTGATGCTGTTGATGAAACATTTCCAGTGCTGTCTGCGGCATTACGCTGGATTTACTCTCACCCTCATACACACACACACAAGCAAAAACTCATTTTTAAACCTGCGTGATCCAGCAGTGATGGGTTTTTAATGATTCGTGAGTGATGACGAGATCAAAAGGTCTGATTGGAGTGAGGTAGGGTTTTTACTTTTTTCGTGACAGAGTAACTTTAGTCTTTCTGAGTCCGAGTGGCCGGGATTCAGCGTAACAGAAGGATGAAGACAACAGCAGACACTGAAAGCCTTCAGTTTGAAACATTTTGACCACAAACCTTTAGTCACCTCTTTGTTGGCAGAGGTCGCCAACCCTGCACTCGGATAATCAATCTACTCTCAACACCCTATACATCTCAGCATGACTGACAAAGAGGGAGAGAGAGACCTAAGTGTCATGCATGGGTGGTGTTTCTTCAGCTAAAATGCTGTCAAAGAAGTTGTCAAGCCCAGAGAGGTGTCTTCATTTGACTTTCAAATCATCTAAAGGCTTCACACTCATTGATTCTTGTTGTCCTTTATGGAAAACACTTCCCATCTGGCTCTCCAAACAGGTTAAACTAAACGCTGATAATTATTTGCAAATGATGGGCTGAGGCATGGTGAGGGAGTTTGAGAGACAGGAGGTTTTTTTGTTTTTTTTTGTCAGAACAAGCCTTTTTTATTCAGGTTTCGGTGCAGGAAGTGAGTTTGATTGAGTGTTTTAACTGCTGCAGCCACCTTAGTTCTTGTACAAGATTGCATCAATATATTGTTAGTGCATGATGGGGGATTTTTACAATGGCTACCATTGTAATAACCACAGTCAGCAATGTGCAGTGCTGGAATGCAAACAATAGAGGACCAGACAAAGCATACTGAGAGCATTTAAGAGGAAATATTACCTTGGTTGTTCCAGCGAAATTTCTCATCGGCTGAGCTGCAAGAGACAAACAACAGAAAGCAAACAGGGTTAGAAATATGAATAAAAATTACATTTTACATTAACTTTTGTTCTTGTTTATTGGTGCATTAGCAGGACAATTTTACAGCATTTCCGTCAGCCTAACATGCAATAAACTGTTTCTTTTTCCCATCAAAATCCATTTTATAGTATTGTTATAAAACAGGAATACCACAAGAGAACACTGGCTTGAAGAGTGTTATATCACTGTATATCATGTAGTGAAAGCCTTATATCTCCATTTGCAGTTTTTCATGTTTTACCTTCAGCTGAAAGATGACAAACAGTCCTGACTGAGGTTTGGGAAATTTCTTCAAGACCTTGGGTATAGAGACCCTTATCAAAACCAATAAGATACACTCCAAACACAAATTGGTGTCAAGCTAAAAACAAGGCAGCTTTTTGAAGTTTCTTTTGGAGAAACAAGGATTTTATCCAACAACGGTGTTATCCTGATCCTGTCACAGAAAAGATTTCAGAGAGCATAAAGGACTTTGAGACAGAAAGGTTTCTAAAAGGGCAGTGAGATGCTGCTAAGAAAGAGAAAACACCAGTTTAAATTAGGCTGGAAAAGAGTCTTTACTCTGGAAGGAGTGGCAAAATCTGACAGTGTACCAAAACAATACAGAAAGCACAAAGAAAAATATTCATACAGACACATGTACTGATATGGTACTGTGTAGTGACCATAGAAGATATACAGTAGAGGGCTCCTTGATTTAAACCATTGCCAGTTTTCATGAGTGACAGATCAATTCTTTTCAATTGATTGGCTGTACTGAAACAACAAATGAGAGACAGTCAAACTAAGATATTCTGCATTCTGCCAAATTAGATAAGATAAAGCAGTAGTACAATTTGGTTATATTTATGAATACAATCTACCGTCTCATGTAAGTGCACATAACTAATTAATTATTTCAGCAGAAGTCACGACTCAAAGCAAACATAAATCAATTACTACATTTTTGGAACATTACAACACATAGTTAATACCCATGCTCTCCTTTGCTATACAGACAGAAAGTCACAAAACCCCCATTTGAAAATCTTTAATTTAACCTTGCTTAAGGCAATCATTATATACTTAGTTAAACAACTCATTCTTCATTTTCTGTGGCTTCTTGTAAATTTGGCATTAAAGGTAAAACATAACTCTCAGGTACAAACTGCTGTTTTATAATTTATTTAAAGATTAAATTATCAAATTCATTGTTCACCACCTGTTTCTTGCCTTGCTTATGCCTTTCTACCATTAATTATTGTCGGCAGCCGTCGACAGCAATGGCAGACCCTGAATATACAGCTCGACAAGATGCTGGTCCTCAAGCCCTATACAGTGTATACAGTGCTTTCAAATGAGTGGGTCAAGTGGGAGTCGTGTCACTATTTACCTGCTTTACTGTCTGACAATCAGTTACACTTAGAATCATTCAGTTTCTAAATTACTCAATAACTGCCTGAACTGTCTTTTTGTCAGTGTAACATTTTGAGGTTAAAACACCCATTAACAAACTGCAACAGATGTCTGATTATCTTCATGGATTGATGCCATACGCTGCAGTTTTCCACTCTTTACTACCATGCTAAAGTGGGAGATAACATAGACCACAAAAAAAAACATCTGACCTGTAATGACCAGTAGCTGAAATGAGCAGGTTTTTAACAGTCACTAGTCCTCATTTAAGGAATAGAAAATGAAGCAAGAACACAGGGTACAGTAGACATCAAATGTTTCATAAGATACAAATCTGCACTATGGAACGGAACTTTTCACAGACAATATTTTATATTTAAGAGAAGTGGGAGCAAATGGCATCCTTCCAGTGTAGCCATGAGCTGTTAATTGTTTGTCAGGGTGTTTCCTCCAGTTGGAGCATCTCTGACATATGTTCAGTACTGTTTATTGTTATGTATAGATCCACGTTTGATTCTTCTGCTGCAGGGTTTACTCATGGATGTATAAAGAGAACTGGATACAGCGTTGGAGGCGAGGCCCCATTCATTCCTATGAAAGTTGCTCAGTGGCACATGAATTACTTCCGGGTATAAATTTACCCAGATCTTCTGCATAGCTTCCGCATTGTGCGGCCCATAGATCAAGTGCACCAGCATTTCCTTTAACCCCGCCTCCCATCCGCTCAGTCTCGGGCTCACTCACATGAATGATTCTATAACTCTATTAGTGAATTTTACAACTTGTAGGACATGTCCCTCAAAAAAAATTATCCGCTTATAATTGGTCCCAAAAGTCTTTTGGGACCAGTGCGCATCACGTGACGGACCCGGATGTTGTAATTACACGGTTTGGCCATCACCCTGTATTTACAACAGGAGTTGTCATTTATATGTCTTTCAAATCATGTGTCAGATGATTGCACGGTTGTAAAAACTGCTCTATTGAGTTCTTAAAAAAAAAAAAAGCTAATAGCCGAGTCAGTTAGCTCTGTCAAGTCTCAGACTCTACTTCTTTTTGTCCTATCAGTTAACGTTACACATACAGAAAATGGAAGGTTCACCTTTTAACCTTTACTAATAGGTTCATTATGAATTTTATGTGGTAAACTGGTAAGCTATAAACTGTAAAAAAGACCTGCTGCTGTCTGCAGGTTAGATGGCCTGTTATTTTTTAACCAGGTTAATCATCACACCACCTTGTTTAGCTCAACTAAACAAGTCAATACTGCAGATCAATACTGCAGATCAATTTGAACAATTAGCCACCCTGCTACAACCCAAGCCACATAATAATATAAGTTGGCTGCAGGCACAATGCAGTACAGATAATTAACTGCCAAGTACAGCAGATAAGTACAGTGTGACACATTCCTAAGCCCTACACACTGTATATATCATACGCTCTAAATACTTTGAGACACTTTACATAAAACGCAGCACCACTAAGTTGTTTTTAGTGCTCCTCTGATGAGCACTTGATTTGAGTTTTCCTAGGAGGCGATGCGTCCACTTCTGAAGCCATTTGAATCCAACAGCCTCAAGTGAGTCGAGTACTGCATTTAAACGCATTTCATATCTGTGTGCACCTCGATTGCTGGATGACCAACCACTTGTTAATAAAATGGCGATACTCAAAGGATGGTTACATGCTACACCTGTGAGCCTTAGAAGTGGACAGCTAGAAAAATAAATGATGATGACTTTTTCATGTGAGATAAAAATGCTTTCGTGTCTGTATGCTATATGCTGTGTGAGGCTAGGACCAGCAGGTGATTAGCTTAGCTTAAAGACTGGAAGCAGAGGGAAACAGTTAGCCTGGCTCTCTCCAAAGTTATACAAATACCTGCTACCAACTAGGGCTGCTCGATTATGGAAAAATCATAATCATAATTATTTTGGTCAATATTGAGATCACAATTATTTAACACAATTACTCATTGACTTTGGAAACATCATGTATTTATTGAACTTTAAATAAAATTGTCTTTTTAACATTGGATTTCCTTGAACTTTAAGTGTTTTTCTTTAGTGAGTTTCTCCATTTTTTGTTCCTTTATTATTTGGTCATAGACAACTTTGTAATTTCAGATGATTAAACAAATTGGTCATATTGCCTTGTGGTGCACACACCACCGTGGAAACCTCTCCTTGAAACCAAAGTGTTTCCAAACAGCTGAATTGGTTTTACCTTTCTTGTAGACCAAAGGCTCTCTTTCCGTCATCTTGGCTTCAGCTGAACTGAACATGCCACATTCTGGCTTAGAGTGAGTTTGGGCTTTTAGGGAGGGGCAAAAGCACACTGCTGTAAAGGAAAGGGGTGCGCTGGATTTATAACACAAGACAAAATGAGAGCATCATTGGGAAGAGGAATGTGGCACAATTTATCTCAATTATCTTGTTTTCATAATCGTTGGAAGTCGAAATCGTAATTGAAAATAAAATTTGATTAATCGCCCAGCCCTACTACCAACTACCAGCATCTCTAAAGCCCTATAATAATTTCACCCTATCTTCCAGTCTTTATGCTAAGCTAATCGCCTGCTGGTTCGAGCTTTCTCTTTAGCATAGAGTGGTATCAATCTTCTCATCTAACTCTTGGCAAGGAAGCAAATGTGTGCATTTCCCAAGATGTGAAACTATTCCTTAATATTCCAAATACCTTTGCTGTCCGATGAATAGATCGTGTAGCAATATTCTCTCTTGTCAATATTGCTGAACGATTCAAAATGAAAAGCCTTTTGGTATAAAATCCTCCATATCCGTAACCCAAAGCCTCCACAGCTAAACCTTACGATGAATGCTCTTCACTCCCTGCGGACACAGAACAGATGCTATTAAATCATCCCATTGATTACATTCTGTGTGTGTGTGTGTGTGTTTATGTGGTGTGTGACGGATTGTGAGGGGGAGCCAAGCGGCACATGTTAATGGGACCCTCTGTCAGCAAAGCAGACTCCTCATTCATCAGGCGTTATTATAACAAACAATACACCCCCACACGTGCACCTACACCTACACCTACACACACACACACACAAATGCATCATACAAAGCAAAGGAGCAGAGAGAGACTGAACCCAGGTGTCTTGGAGGATGGAGTGTGTTCATATCTGAAGTGCACCTTGGATGGAGCAGGATGATGAGGATTATTATCACTAGTCTGGGTTCAGACAGCCAGTACTGATGACAGAGGCTGAGTCAATGTTTTCGTAAAGGGCAGGACAGACTGGTCCTCGCCTTTCCTGCATTTGCTTGTGTCAAAATGTTGCCTCAGGACTCTTGAAAAGGCCTGAGTAGAGGTGAATGTGTGTTATTTACCAATGCCCAGAATGTGATGTAGGTAAAACTAAATGCAAGCCGAGCGCTCAGGTAGAAACCTCATTGGAAACTGTGAGGAAAGAGGCCAAGTGGTGTTATCATCAAGTGGTTACATCAACAGGGGCTGAAGCTGGAATATAAAACAGTCCAGAGGGTTTCACATTTCTGTCTGAGCTTGGGGGGAAATATAGGAATTTGTTCACATTATCAAGGAGATCAAAACAGACCAGAACAGACTAGACAACACCAGATAAGACGGGAGAAGAGCAGAGGAGAAGAGAAGAGAAGAGAGGAGAAGACGAGAAGAGAAATGAGTTGGATCAACAGAATGTCTTGGAGGAGAATAGGCTAAATGTCTTGGAGGAGAATAGGCTAAACTAGACTACAATATAACACAATCCTCAATCTTACACAGTTGGATTGGATCATGAATCAGAGTCAGGGTGTGATCACTGGGTGAAAAGAGACGACCAGATTTATTCTTCTCTGTCTGCCATTCAGCTCTATAAGCTCAGCCTTATTAGCGCCAAAGCAATGAGATGATTAATTTACAGAAAATGAATCAGCAACAATTTTGATATCCGAATAACTGTTTAAGTTATTTATCAAGTAACAAGACTAAGAGCCTACAGCCATGCTAGCGGCTCAATGAAGCAGGTACTTTGAGCTAAATGCTGAAACGTCAACATGCTCACATTGACAATGTTAACATGCTGATAATTAGGTATGTAAGCAGATATGATACCATGTTCACCATCTTAGTTTAGTGTGTTAGCATGCTAACATTTGCTAATTGGCATCAAAGACAAAGTACAGCTGTGGCTGATGAGAATGGCATTAGTTTTGCAGATATTTGGTCATAAACCCAAGTATTGGACAAATTAAAATGTTGACCTGATGATGGTGCCAGAGGAAAAATCAGAGGATCACCAAAGTTATTCAAATTCATCCTGACAGGGACAGGAATGTGTGTATCAAATTTCATGGCAATCCACACAATAGTTGTTGAGTTGTTTCACTCAAAACCACAAATGTCACCCTCATGGTGAGCTAGATGAAAAGTCAGAGGATCACTAAAGTTATTAGGAATCATCCTCTGGGCACCATGAATGTCTTTACAAAATGTCAGGGCAATCTATCTAACAGTTGTTGAGTTGTTTCACTCAAAACCACAAATGTAAACCCCATGGTGTGGCACTAAAGGAAATGTTAGGGGATCACCAGAGTCAGTGGGATTCATCCTCTGGGGACCATAAACATCTGTACATAATTTGGCATCCCTCGCAATTGTTTAATGCCTTTTCTGCTTTATATTATTGTAGGATGAATATATTTGGGTTTTGAAGTGTTGGTCCAACAAAACAAGCAATTTCAAAATGTCACTTGGGGTCCTTCGAAATGGTGATGCAGATTTTTCATTGATTTTGGTGGTTCTGGGATTGACCCACCAACCTTACAGTACAAATAATAGCTGACTGTCTCTACCACCTGAACTACAGCCTTCCTCTTCCTCTCTTCTTTCTCTTCCCCTCCTCTCTGCCCACACAAGCAGTCCTCCTCCTCCTGCTGGCCACCAGGTACATATAATCAGACCTCAGTATCTGAAACAGCTCATTGACCTCTTGGCCCATGAAACACAGAGAGTTAGTGTTTTTTCCAGTCGAATCTCTATGGCATGTCCACAGGATGTGACAGCATAATTAGTGGGCCGAGAGAGAACTAATTGACAGCGTGATCAACTCGCCTGCTGCAGGTCACGCCATGGCATGGCACTTCATCACCGCTAATGATATAATGCTGTGTGTGTGCAGGTGTAAGTGTGGCTTAGTTTGTGTGAATACAACACAGCACATGGGTCTTGTATGTGTGGGTGTGCACAGGTATCAACAGTGGTTTTTATGTTTGAATGTGCAAAGCTCAAACATTAGAGTGAGACCTGTCGCTGGAGACCACTACAGGGCTTTAGATGTCATCAATGAAAAAAAACATCTTCAGTACTATCTAATATGTGATTGTACTCATCCTCTGCTGCTTTTGGTATGCACAAAATCCAAATATGTTACATAATCATGTATAACATAATCCCAAGTAAAGGACAGTGTTGTTTACTGCAAGACTACTGGATTGTCTCAAAATGCCTCAAGCTATTTCTACAAGTTAGAAAGACTGACCTTACCAAATTAGGATGGTAACATTAGAGCAACCTCCCCTCAAACCCATGAACCCATACTAGACTTGAGCAATAGCATACAATATCTTGTCAACCAAAAAGACCGACCTGGTCTCCCAAACATTTCATATTAGAATTTGGGAAATATGTTTTGAGAAGAAATGTTTATATTGAACATATCTGAAAAACATTCACTGTATTTCATTTGTTTTTTCTACAGAATCCACTGACAACTAAAGCATGATTAACTTATGTTTAAGAAAGTCAAAGTACTTGGTTGAGGTTTGAGAAAGATTGTGGTTTTAAGTACTGAAAAAGAAAACAACAACACAAGTGGTTTAGGCCATTTTCAAACCTGTGTTGTTTAGTCTGATTGAATCGGACTCTGGATGGTACGATGTGTCTGCTGAATACTGAAAGATGGTATCGAGTGGAAATCTGATGCCCGATGACCTACTATAGTTAAAAATCTATATATTATTGTTGACAGCGAGTGATGAGGAAAATGCATAACAGACTAGACCAAGTTCAAGGTAATAACCGTAAAATTAGCCTATAATGGCCTAGATATAAGATTTTTATTTAGACCTCCTGTTCCATGGCCTGGGTGCTGAGAACCTCTGACTTAAACCCAACAACACGTGGGACGCAGGACACAAACTCTGGTTTCTGGTGTCAAAGTTCGGTGCTCTGTACACCCAACTATCCATCAAAACCTCAACCTTACAACTTCGGCACTGTATACAAACATATTACTAACTGGATTGTAAAAAATCATTGGCGAATGTAATTGAGGAGGCAATTATATTCACATTCCCTCCAAAACAAATTGGCAAAGTAGATCAGCAGTATATAAATGTATTTAGTATATATGAATATGTTGAGGGTCCACATTGACACTCAAGTAACAAATGAACAAGAATAAGGTGGCTGTATATTCCTGGGAATAACAGCAAAAGACACAATTAGTACTCAAGCAGCAGACCCTGTGCAAAACTCTGGCTCTAAATACATCTATTATGGCAACCTTTAAAGGCTCACCTAATATTAATCCCCCCAAATGAGATAATCAGCTGAAAGCTTATAATCAAAATATGAAAAGAAAGACATACAGGACTGCCAAAGTTCGAGCTCCACCAAGCAAAGGTGTCTAAAATAAAACTTGATGCTAGTTGACTAGAAATTGGGTCCATTAGACTGTATGACACATTGCCTCTCATTGCCCTTTTTAGGACTATAATACAGATCTTTACAACAAGAGGGAATATTCGTGTCACAATAAGGGGACAATTTGAGCTATAATTCAAATCAAGTAAATAGCAAGTTAGGTAAAAGCTCTTGGCTGCAATACTTGAGCCCAGTTTTGACAATTTTAGTTAAAAGCACCACTTGGTAAAGCTGTTATTTTCAGTTGGATAAAAGAACAGATGGGAAGCGTAATGCTGGGTGATTTCAAATAATGATCAACTCCTGTTGTACATTCTGATCTGATATTTTCAGCTGCTTCAAATAGCACATTTGGGCTATTTGGTGCTATTCCTACAGAAAAACAGGTAATGTCACAAATCTAACCACTGCTCTGACCACCTCATCTGAATGACTGGTGTGCTGCATTAAGGGACAGGAAAATAGAAAGAATATAAAAGGACAGAGAGAAGAGGGAGACAGAGAGATGGAGAGAAGGAATAGGATACACAAACAGAGATAGGGAGAATAGTGAAAGTGGAATACTACAAAGAGAGAAGGATAACAGACATGAAAAAAAGGGGAGAGAGCTCTGCTAAATCCAATGAGGGGGGCTTAAAAGAGTGAATGCCAGAGATAGCAATGAAAATCCTGTCATTTTATCCACCCAATAAACACATTCTGAACCCAGTCCCTATAATCCATCTATTTCAATGCCCTGCATATTATCTGTTATCTGTGCTGACCACAATGGTGAGCCCTCTTGTAGACGGAGCTGTTAGATAATAGAGCCACCCATAAAGAAAAAAAAAAAAAACAAAGACAGGAAAGCAAAGACCTTGTAAGCTCTTGGAAACCATCACACAATAATGCAGCCATTGCTTGAGTCAACGCTAATTTAGATTCAAAAGCTAAAGCCACAGTGTGGCTGTTAATTTACTCAGACTTTACATAAAAATACAAACAAAGTGGATGACTTTTGCAAACGCAGATCTTATTTTATGCATAAATTTGATTTAGACATTAATCATGGCTTGTCAGCTACAATATTCACAGTTACCTTTAGCTGCTTTATCTCACGCAATTTGATTCACACTCTGATCACAACTGACGCTGCACTTTTGGAAAGCTTATAGTCATCTAAATAAGGTCTAAATAAGCATTAAAATGTGTCACATCAAAGTTTTTCCTTTACCACTCAAAGAAAAGTATACTTGCTTTATTCCCACAGGCCTCATCGATATTCATTCTCTTCATTTCTTTGACCATCAATCACTGCCGCTTGACTTTCCTTCACACATTATCATGAATTTTGTCTGTGATGCCTCCTCTTTCTGCCGTCTACTCAGACAACACTCTGATACTGAAATTCATTTATAACCCCAAATGAGGTAGACGGTTGGGCTATTGTGATGCTGCACATTTTAGATAGATACAGAAGACATATTAAAGAAAAAACCTGAATAAATAAAGTAAGTAGAGAAACATAAAAAAATGCATATGCTTCTATACAGGGCATGAGGGCTCACTGAATGGTTTTGATGAATATGAAAATGATGTGAATCGTATTCTATGGCTTTCACAGTCCACCAGATTGGATTGAGTCCACCAGATCTCAATCCAATTGAAAACCTACGGAAGATTGTGGATCAACGTGCCAAACAGAGCTCTCCATCACTATCGTCAAAACACCAAATGAGGGAATATCTTTTGGAAGAATGGTGTTCATACCTTCAGTAGACTTCCATAGACTTGGAGAATATATGAGAAGGAGCACTGAAGCTGTTCTGGATAGTCGTGGTGGACCAACACCTTAAAGACCCGTTATGGTGGTTGTTCTTGAATTTGTCACTCATCTATATGTCTGTGATGTTTCAGGACCTTTCAGTGCAACAAGTAAGACATCTCAATAAGTCAGTGAGATGGATGATTTAGTTGACCGACGCACAGTAAATGTGCTTTTAAACTGTTGTCTTTTGATGTAGTTTTTAATTTAAATGTTATCTATTGATTCTTAAAACTGCATTATTAAAGTTTTTTGGACACTATTGGTCCACAACAAGCTGATAACCTTGTATTTGAGCTGATATGGCTAATGTGTTAGCAAACAATTGCACGTTTACACATCCAGCGGACACAGGGCACATTTGAAGTTGTGTTTCTGGCCACCTGACAAAAGTCCAAAAAAAACTCACATCCTGTTAGCTCTGTCTCACTCACCAAATCCTAAGAAATATAACTGGGTCTTGAGCTTCTAAATGCTCCACTATGTTCAGCTAGTTGCTAACTGTGTCTGTCTGGTGTTTGGTGCTGGGCAGGTAGTGTACAGTGGGTTTATCAGAGCTTTGTCGCTGAAAATACCTTCCTGCTGCTTCTGGAAATGAGATTGATGAGAGCTGTAAGATTAAACCATACAGTATATTTGCGGGTTGTAAATCCAATAAATTAGCTTAAACAGGCTATAAACTGTCATAGAGCTGGGAGAGATTGCAGGGTTGAGTGATAATTCTTGGGTTTGTCACTATGAGTGACCCCTTTCATAAGAATTGTATTAATTTTATTAATTTGAGTCATTTGACCCAATTGTTCATTTACATATTGACTAGTGCAGCTTTAAAGATATAAACCAGATATAGGTAGTTCTATGGAACGGTCATGAAACATGAAACAGAAACATTTTGAACAAAAGTATTTGTCATGATGAGCATCACTATTTCTTATAACATTTCCACTCCTTGTAGTTAATAACATGTTATATATGGTGAACCCTTTTATCTAAGCCACCCTACAGCATCATGAGCACATACATGTTTTAGCATGAATGGCCTCAGTGGGAATCTGAGCAACTGCTATGCTCTACACAGGTGTTATTCACCTTCACAAAGCATCTCCCACTATCCAGTACCTTCTGTACTACCAAACATCAAGCTACCCATTATTTAGTATCCGTGCTGAATTTGTGAATTTCTGCATGTAGGCTATATGCTACAATTACAAGAACCCAGATAAGTCAAAATCCTGTTTAAGAGAAACGTGAATACGATTGCTAAGTAGCTGATAACAACAGGAAGGAATCCTGAGAGTATCTGTTGTTTAAACTCTGTTGCTATGGTATGTTGCTATGGTACTATCCACAATATTCTGTTTCTACAAGTGTAGATGACAAACATGAACAGGATATGATCCCAAATATGACCCTAACTAGGACAGGAGCTGGTGTTACACCCTCAGCACTGCAAAATAGCAAGAAGCCAGTTTGCTAGAGAGAGCAATGTGTAAATGTCACCACTTTTTTTTTTTCCTACAATGGGAATGACAGCAGTGTGCCTGTCAGATGCTCCAGGAAAACTGCCATATAATGCAACACGAGACAGGCGGTATCGCAAGCTGAAATGACTTCAAAGAGACTCATAATTCACTGGCTCATCCCAGTGGGAGCAGGAACTATACCGAATGGCTTGGCTGTAAGCCACATAAACACTAAGTCATACCATTGATATTAGCTAGCTTCAGGTGCTCTAAATGATAGTAACCTTTGTCCAATTCTCCATCCAGAAATATCCATGTAAGATCTTTGATCATTGATCCTGCATTAGGTGTTTAGGTGTTTACAGCCCATTCTTTCTCAGTCAACTTGAACTAATTAGGCATTCAGTACAATAACTTTCATGTCATCTTTTCCTCTTCTTGACACAACTGGAGTTTTACTCTTAAGGCACTTTCAGACAGTGAGTGATTACTGCTGCCACCACAGAGATCAACCCAAGGAAAACAATGCAGGAGTTCATTTTACTGGAATCAGGGTACCCTGAATTATACAACTCTTCACCAGTAGTGAACAAATGTATCAATTAAAACAATGATCTTGGAGCAACATCAGCTTCAATGTTTATGATATGAGTTAGCTAACTTGCTATATTAATTGGGTCAACCAATCCCTCTATTAACATTACACTGAATCCACTTTTTTGAGTTTGTAAATTACAGTCACTTAGAGCCAGTCTATAGTGTTCATTGGAACAGTAGGTTTTTGCCTTTTCCCAGATAATGCTGCCCTAATAATCACTTTTTAAGTTGATATGGCTAATTTGTTAGCTGTTATTTACACATCCAGCATTGAGCAACATTATTATACCTGGTGAATCTAAGTCCAATATTCACTCTCTTTTAGCTCTGTCTTTGGTCTATACCAACTCCTGAGGGAAATATCTGTCTCTTAAGCTACTAAATGCTCCACTTTGTTCACCAGCTAGTTGCTAACTGTGTCTGTCTGCTGTTTGCTGCTGAGCAGGTAGTGTATTGAGTTTTTAGAGCTTTTTCACAGCTGCCTGATGCTGCCGAAAACGACACTATGAGAGCAGTGAGAATGAACCAAAACAGTATAGTTGTGGGCCGGATAGCTAAATAATGAGCTGAAACTCACTATAAAGCTCTGTAAAGCAGAGGGGAGCTGCAGGTTCAGGTGATAATTCTCTGTAGGTTTATCACTACAAGTGACAATGTACCAAATTACATTGTCACATTGTTTTCACATTGTCATTTTGTACATTGTTATTATAAAAGTATTGATTATAGCTGTGGCTCAGGAGGTAGAGCGGGTCATCCATTAATCCCAGGGTTGGTGGTTCGATCCCCGGCTCCTCCTGTCCACATGTGTATCCTATGTGTAAAGCTATGTAAGTGAAGTCCATTTACCATTTAAGACCAGCTTGGAGACATGAATTAGTCGATATGGAGCATGTGATATTAAAGGTGAACCTTGAACAGCACTTGGAAGCTTGATACCGTACAGGACCAGTGAGAGTCACAAGACAACCTGTAACATTTCACATTGTAGATCCTGACAGAATACAGATAAACACACACGGCCAAGCTACAGAAGAAGAAACACGCTGAGTCTAGGGATGCTGCTATTATTGGAATGGGACTCCAGCATGAATTTCCGGTTGCATTGGTGGCAGTCAGACAGCCCATCAGCCAGCCAGGGAAAAGGCCCAGGCACATCCCAGAACAGCTATTGTGGACCTTTAATTACAGTCTGAGCTGGAAGATGGAGGACCCCAGTGTGCTCTGTAACTACGTGCTTTATCTTGCCAGGTCACCTGAGTTTTACCTAATTGTGCATTATGTTGGAACAATAGCTAACTGTTGCTGCTTTGTCCAGTTACTGTCTAACTCGGTTGTATCTCATATCTCAAGAGAGGAGAGAATTCAACGGGTTGAAAATGTCAACAGCCTCGGGAGACTGCTGAACATTGCTACTCAGAGAAGGGCCATGTAGTGCATAATGCATGGCTGTACAGTGTAATGAAATGGTAGAAAATTCTTCAACCCGAAGTTTAAGCCTCTAAGGCAAGTTGGAGTCTGCCCTGTTGAGGGGTCCTTGAACAAGACACTGAATCCCAAGGCTGCTGTAGCTAACCCTAACCTCTGACCTCTCTGCAGAAGCACAGCGCAAAGGGAGGCTCTCACCGCAGTGTTGTCTTGTCATTAGATCTGACCACAAAGCGAATTCAGCAAACTGTGGATCAGTGTGGTTCTGCGCATGCATGTGGGTCCTCATGTGTGATACAAACACTTATAACAACATTGCTCCATCGTGCTACTAGTGGTCAAAAACTCCACAGGCTTCCATTAAAGTGACTATAATTAATATTTTTATAATAACAATGTACCAAATGACAGTTTCTGTTTTGGTTCACTCTCACTGATCTCATAGCGCCATTTTTGGCCCCAGGCAGCTGTTTTCAGCTAAAAAGCTCTAAAATCCCACTGTACACTACCTGCTCACCACCAAATGGTAGACAGACAAAGTTTGCAACTAGCTGGTGACCAAAGTGGAACATTTTACAGCTTAAGATCCAGATATTTCCCTTAGGAGCTGGTAGAAACCTAAAACAGAGCTAAAAGAGAGTGAATACTGGACTTACATTAGTCAATCAAAGTCAGTCCAAATGTCTGTCCATGTCTGCTGGGTGAGTAAATAAGCAACTCTTTGCTAACAAGTTCACTATATTAACTTAAGGGGTGAAGATATGCCAATGTTGTGTTCACAATTTGTTTCTGCTGCCCCCCAAGTGGCCAAAACAAAATCAGTTATTGCAGGTTTAACCAAGTACTTTTAGTTGCCTATACTTAACCAAACCTTTACTATAGACATGGCAGATAAGAAAACAGTCATGTGGATCATGTTTGTATGGATCAATTTTTGGAAGGCACTGACAATCAATGTCATCTTGGTGATAGGGGCGTCAGATCAAAAAAACACTCATATCAGTCGTTTTGAAAGGAAATTACTGACCAATTTCATCATTTAGCCTGGAAGACATCAGAGGCAAAAACTTAGACTTTTGCTTGGTTTGTTTCAAGCGGAGAAGACGCACAGCAGAGAAGGTCCTGGTGAGAGTTGACCCTCAGACAAGAGGGGAACACGTATGGGGTGGGAAGTCTGTACTTGACGTTTGTGTATGTTAGCACCAATGTCACCAAGTCAGATTTCTTTTACATGATGAGCTTGTTTGCTAGAGCGCACACACCAATACTAAGGTAAGACAAACAGACAAAAGCTATTAAAAGTTCAACTTTGTGTAGTTGCAAATGCAAATAAAATAATGCTGGTTGCCAGCAGGGCTGCAGAAGATTGCAATCACCAAAAAAAGTAACACTAACTGAATGCAGAGCTCTGTGTCTGGCAGCAGCCGATAATATTTTTTTACGTAATTCGGTTCCTTTTTATAAAAAGCTCAGCGTGAGCTGCCAAACTGGAGCTAGGACAGTGAAGGTGAAAGGAGATATCAGTCTCGTCTGGGTCTGATGTACAGGAATTCAGCCGAGGTGGAGATGAGCTTCATTTCCCTCCCCTCTGCCATCTAGACAGAGAGAAACACGAGACCCTTTGAAGCGAGTGATTAAAGCGCAGCAGGACGAGGCACAGCTCCCCATTTCTGTTACCCCGTCCACATGCTCCAAACAAATGGTTAGAGAGAGAGAGGCAGAGAGAGAGAGAGAGAAGCAGAAGTCTCCTGTGACCCACTAAATTGGTCAGATTGACTTCCTAGTCTGCCAGTGTGGGAGGCGGCCATTTTGACTCGGGGCCAGAAGTTAAATGTGAGCCGAGCAGGAAGACATGTTGGTTCTCTGTGTGAAACCAGAACTGCCCAGAGACAGATAACATTCCTAGAGGTATCTATATGTATTTCTCTTGGCAGATAAATAATCCATGTGCCGAAACTCTCCAACAGTGCCAATCAGTCTGGATTTCTCAAGAAGAGATGGACAGAAATATTTCTTGACAAACATGATGTCAAAAATGGTTGGCTGTGACACATCCCTCTTATGGTGCTGTGGAGGCATTCAAGCCTTCCTTCGAAACAGAATTTAAAAAAATGACTTTTTTGCATGACTACAAAGAGTCTAAGAGAGCAACGCTTCAGGACTTCACAGAGTGGCATGATCAGTCATCTTTTTCAGCCGAGCACCGTACAAACAAAAGCTGATGTGTGCTGACTTCAGTAGGCCAACGCTCGCCACATCTCCTCCCCCCTTTTTGCAGTTATCAAGGGCCGAAATATTGAGCCTGTCAAAAGCTATAAATAAGTGCGACTGTCAATAGACAAAACCTCCCTTTGAGATAACTGTTCAGGGGCCATTTGTTAAAAAGACAGCAGTGCTTTTCTTTCTGCAGGAATTGAGGTTTTGTCTTATAATGGACTTCATCTCTGTTACAAATCATTCATGTAACACAAGCTGACATACTCTCTCATCTACTGGTTTTAGAAGCAAAAAGGGCAACATCAAGGGAGGAAAATGCTTCCCATGCTGCTGCAATGAAGCAAAACTTCTATGGGGAATTTGTGTCCCCGATGCTGCTGCCTGGACAGGTTGTCCTCTAAAACAGATACGTGATACAGCCCTCGTGCCAAAACACTGTGTTTAGCCCAACTGTTAGGGCTGTAGTAGCAGTGTACTGTGTTTTTTTCTCTCTCTCCAGATTGACAAGCCAAAGCTGTGGCTATCTACTTTCTAGCTAGCTAGATGTCAAATCAATTTGCTGGCTTTGGACTTGGCCTGTTGCACACCCCTACTGTACAGACATGCACACACTATCACAAGCCGTGCGCCAGGTCTCCTTATCAGCATCGATCAGGTCCAGACGAGCCACTTTACTGGATGGCAGACTTCCAGAGCTAAATTAAGAAAAACATCAATTTGTAGCCAAAATGGCCAACAATCTGTTCTCAGTCCCATTGTGCTGCTACAGCTGACTTCCAGGTGTGCTCGGCATTGAAACTGTCATGAATGCATTTAAGGAATGAAGTTAATTAAGTTTTGCTATCAGCAGTTCACCTTATTGTGTGGTGTATCATTTTCTCCTTCACTCCCATTGTCCAAATGTTTAACTGAGGCAGTTTGACCTGGCAGGAGTCACTTATCCTGTTTTAGATTGTAAAACCATATTGTGCTTGCAAAGTTTGATTCAAAATATTCAAGCTGTCTGTCAGGCTGCTGGAGGACAGGTGTACGATCACGCAATGCATGAATTGATCAAACTGAGATCAAATTCAGTGTTCAGCGGAGTCAAAATATTATTATTTCAATGAGGGTAAAGCTGCACTAACCTGACACACCAGATGGTTTGTTGCACAGAACCATCTGAGAAGTCGTCCTTGGAAACTGTTTGAAAATAGGCAGGCACTTTCAAAAAATACTTGGCAGGTGATTGAATGAACCATCTGTATATCACGTTTATCGCTAACTTCTACAATCATATCAATGAACCGTGTAACGTAGTAGGAGAGCCGAAGCCAGTTGGGAGAAGAGTGAAAAACATATTTTCCATCGAGAAAAGCCTTCAGTACCGTTCTTTTCTCTTCTTTCAAAGAAGAAGAAATCTCTACAGTTCTGATATAACTGATGCCATAGCAGCATCTATGCTAACCTCTTTAGGAGCCGCCATTGTTGTTTTTGAATGAACAGTTGCAGTCTTTATACCTAAACCACGCCTGTAGCTACCAGTAGTTCTTCATAGGATGCCGATTGGTCTGAACCATTGTGGTTTGGCCACAAGCACATAACTGGAAGCCTGGCAAGATGGATTCTTGCGTGATCTCGCGAATCTAGTTGCCCCGCAAAGTAAAAGCTGCATATTAGAGCTGTTGTGATGAGCAGATGAGAGCGAGAACTGCTCTAACACAATATCACATAAAGCATTTGATGTCATGCATTATGTATTCTTGAGACCACTGTGCTACCGCTAAAAACAGTTTTTAGCTTTTAACTTGTAACAAATTGCCTCTACCCATATGTTCCTTCAAATTAAACAACAAAACATGTTGTTTGTCCACACCCTTTGGAACGTCACAAAGAAGAGTTTTCTGATCTGATCTGAGGATGACGACAACAACAATGCTATGGTTAAGGTTTGGTTACTTAGTTAAGGTTAGGGGACCTTTGTCGTCAATAATAAACACATAGTGAATGTTCAGGGACGATAGTGGTCATGCTTAAAAGAAACCAACATTGACTGTTGGTGTAAAACAGGAAACAAACCGCGGTCTCCCGTGTTTAAGTCAGATGTTTTGTTGACCCATCCATTCATCCCAACCCTCCTCCCTCCTGTCTTTTCCTAATTCCTTGTGAATTCTCCTTCACATCTTTCCTCGATCTCATGACATTTTCCATCGAGGTCAAGGAAAAGTGTTTAGGAAAAAAGGGCGTAATATTTTTGACTATTCGACGGCAGCCACTGTCGCTCAGTAATCATGCTCTCGTCATAATTCCTATGGCTGCTAGAGGGCTTTTGTCACAACATATGTCATTTGTCTTTGGGGCATTAGCTGAAACTGATGTGTAAGTCTGTCCTCACATTGTATGTCCTAAGGACACAAGTTATCCATTTGAGTTACATGGTAAGTTGCATTTACAATTTGCCTTTCATTCACCCATTCACTAGCGTTCAGCATCTTGTCCAAGGACACTTCGACACGTGGACAGGAGGAGCTGGGGGTCAAACCACCAACATTGTGAGAGTGAAAAACTCCTCTGGCTCAAACATACAGTACAGGCTTATGGCCGTGAGATCCCTCTGTTATCTTTACTCTATATTGTGCACCATAGACCACATATTACCATAGCAACCTAAGTCACACAATACATCACCATCATCATAAATTGGGAGAATCACTAACTGCACTACAGAACAAAAACAAATAAAATGTTTATGCAGTAGGAGTAATTTCTTGATAGAAATGATTGGCTAACATATAATGCCAATAATATGTTAATAAACGGCCAACTAAACAAATAAAAACGCCAAAAACCAAATTTAAAAATTTGTCTAAAACATTGTATTAGCTGCTTTGCATTGCATTTCTTCCCGTCTACCCAAATGCTGTATTTAAGCTTGTGTGCTTTCAGATCTGGTTTCTTTCAAGTCCGCATGAATATGTATTTGTGTGTTTAAGTGCATGTTTGTCTGTGTGCAAAATCTCCCAGTGTGTGTCTCTCTGCGTGTGTGTTTGCGGACTAAGAAGGTTTTCATTGGAGCTTAACTGTGACAGTTCTGTCTCCGTTCTGCTGGCAGATCAATAATAGTCGCAGATGACTGTCCTAGCACTGGGAGCCAGTTAGCGCACACACACATGCACACACACACACACACACACACACAGACATCCACACCCAAGTGTGACAGACAGGCTGTCTGTGACGGTGGAGGATATTAGGCTTATTAAGAGTGTCTGGGTCTCCGAGTGACTCATGCTAACTCAGTGTGTGTTTGCGTGTGTTTGCAGGGTAGCAGGTTAAAAGGGCTTAACATGAGAATGCATCTCCCAACCCCCCTTCCTTGCCTCCTGGCTCATCTTGTTATTCCCTCTCTCAGCCCCCCTCCATTTTGACTCCCTATCCCCTTTCTCTGTCCTCTTTTAAACCCTCTGTCCTCTTTTTTCTCACCGTTCCTAACCCAGGTTTTTGTCACCTTTTTTATTTTATTTTAATTTTGTGACAGCTTTGGGAGGATTTTTTTTTTTTGCATTCAAAATTATTTACTGTGGAAATATGGATGTCAACAGGAGCACATCACACTGCAGCTGAAAATGAGGCCTCAATATAAGTGATAAAAGGCAGGAAGGTATGATATTTACTTATATTTACTTTAGCATTTTTTAATTTAAGTCTGATTGGCCTAATGGTTGTTGATCATTGTGGTGACAATTCAGTTTGAAAAAGGACACAGACATAGTTACAACATGTTGTTATCATACATGTTGAATTTTAAATTCGTGTCATTTGACCAGTCATCATGGACATGGATTGGCCATGGCCCCAAATTAGCTGTGGGCCCCTATTGACCAAGCCTGGTTTTAGACCTCTGAATCACAGCCCACATCTTCAACAAACAATGAGTTTTTATTTTTAAAAATGTTACAATGAACACATTTCAGTCGAAACGATACAAAAATGACATTGTTGTCTTCACTACAATGACACTGAGCTGGTTTCTCTCCATTATCTGATATGTCTTCAGACACACCTTGTAAACAGAGCTGGTGGAAGTATTTTGCTGAGCGACTGACCGACACATTAGAGAGTTTGAGGGACAACTCTGTAATAATAGAACTGTAATACATAAACTGGAGAGTAACTGAAGGGATCCTTGATTAACTAGAAGTTAGATGTGCATATTTTAGAGGAAGGTTGGCTTTCTGCTGTACAAGTCTTTGTAACAAAGTACTTCTCAAGGACAGTTGTGTTATGCGCTTCTTTACTGATTACCCTCTTACTATACAAGTAGACAAGTTAGCAAGGCTACTGAAAGTTAGCCTACTAATGCAGCCTGCTGTCTCTATCATGAGACCCTTGCCTTGCAGATCGTAATGGTCCCTGAGGGTCCCCCAACCTAGTTACGTCTATAGAAAATTGCTACAGATAAATGGCCACAAAAATTGGGACAAGTGTGGCAAAGATCACCACACCTATAGAGGTTGTTGTAAGGTCGACTTAGAGAAATAACAACACTTAAATCTGCATATTTGTTTCATCGATGTGAAAAACATTAAGTTACTGCTCATAGCAACTGCTACCAGATTCCATAACAACTGAAAATGACGTCGGCAGGACAGATGGGTCACTCACAACTGATTATTTAGGACACAATAGAAATAAACTCTGAACTCTGAGTGTGAATGACTGACACCAGTTTCCCCGCTGTTTGTGGTAATTTGGTTAAACACAAATACATGTAGGAAGGGCTGCTTTACAAGACAGTTAGACATGACAGGTAATGACATACTGTGTTTTAGTGGTGTACATTCTCAAACAACTATGTAATAAATCAAATTACTACAACCACAGTGCCCCTAAGGGTCTGGGGCATTTATCTGCTAATCCAGCATTGCCTGTCAAAAAGTAAACTAACAATGCTTGTCCTTCTTTTTCCATTAGCATTAAAAGAATAAGCATCAAAAAAACTCCACTCCATAACAGAAAAACAGTAAAGAGAATTTTCTACTTCCACTCTCGCAACTGAAATCACAGTGTGTGAAATTGCATTGAGTCTACTGCTAGATAAAAGCTGGCGTCACATCATTGTACATGAGTCTGGAACAAACAGCAATGCACAGACATTTCTGAGCAATACCAATACTTTTGAAAACCTGGAATTGATGAACCAGATTCATTTCAGCTCCATTACCAAGCATCCTCTGTGTTCCCCCATTTCCCATCCTGCCTCGCTCTCCTCTCCATCCACCTGATCAACAGGGAGAGCCCTGTATAGATCACTGACCTTCTCCCCGTTTCTCTTCCCCTGCTCCCCTCTCTTTACTCCACATTCCCTCCACAAGATCAATACGTAGAATTCAGTATGGATCACACCAAATGCTGGTGTTTAAAATGTAACTTGCATCCGCCTTCCTATTTCCTCTCGCTCCCAGATCAATAGCAAGAACACACCGCATGAATCCACTGCTGTCTTCGCCAGGCAGTCAGCCTCATCTGGATCAATGAAGGTTTAAAAATTAACATCCTCATCAACTTCATCATCAAAAACAACACCACCATCATCATTATACTCATTGTATTTCCATATTTCTGATGGGGACCTATGAGGACGCAGGCAAAAAGTTGAAACATAATCAACTTTTGGAGAAACGCAACCGACATCACGCTGCGGTGGCCAATCACATAAGCCAGCAATCAGACCGGAAGACACCCAGGTGAAGAAGAACCGTAGCATTGTAGCATTCCGCTGTTTACAGAGAAACTGTCAATATGGAAGAGATATCAATTGCCGCCTTGATGACCTTTCCAGAGCTGTACAACCCTTCCACGAGGGAGTACAAAGACGTTAATTGCTGTGCAGTTGCTTGGTGTTGTATTACTTTTGAAGTTGGGATTGCTGGTTAGTGTTTCTACTGTCAGCATGGCCATGTAGTGACACTCTCACAACCCTGCATTAACCGCAGCAATGCCTGCTTTGGCCTGAATACAGCCTGAGAATTTAAATCCAAATGTTGAAGAAAGGGATAGAGTGCTGAGTGTAAATGAGAGTACTGATGTTATTCAATATCAATGCCTGACACATGACTGCACTGCTCTGCTGTTACACCAGGATTTGCTTTGCCAATGACATCCTTATTTTCTTTTCCTTTCATTCAATCAATGCTTTTAGAGCCTTTCCAACTTTTCAAAATACCAGACGGTTCAGCCAAGCTGTGCTCAACATTCAGGGGCATTGGCTGAGAGGTAGTGGCCTTTAACTAAAAGTCGGCGTGCATTTCATCCAGGCACAACGACGGCGACATAACCATTCAAAGCACTGGCATTTAAAGAGGAGCGTGTAATGTGATTCCAAATGATGCAGTTTATGGGCATGATAGAGAGAGGAGTCTAAAATATCCAGCCCAAAAAAATAAAACCCCTTGAAAAACAAAGAAAAAAAATACACATTGGGGATCCTGAGTAGAATAAAGGCTCAATCACACAGCAAATAACTTCAATGGAGTCACTAAAGTAGTTCAAATGTCATCTTAACGTAACACTTCTTCGTTGTTTGGGGTCCCACAGAGCTCAGCACTCCTTTAAATAGTTCTAATTTTATCTTATTTAAACCCAGTATGTCAAAAAGTATATATAATATATATATACAAGAATATAATGGTGTGGTTGGCTACATTACAAATGCATTACATGCATTTTGCAAGAAAATCACATTGGACAAACATTGTGAATCTCACATAATGATCATGAATTAATAGGTGGAGCAACCTCTCACAAATTAAATGAACTAATCCATCAATTCAGGTCTAAATTCTCTCTCTGGATATAGTTGAAATAAAATGGAAATGTCGTTTTTAGTGACAAAATGAACGCTAAAACATAGACCTACCGGGGAAATCAGACGTCCATCCAATAAGTTTCCTCTATGTGTCAGTGTGCATACAATGGTATTTAACCATTTTTTAAACCTCTTTTGTATGTATATTGAGCTGTTAAAGATGGCCCACAGTCTCCAGGACCCCAAAAAAAACATTAGGGTTAAATAGGCTAATAAATAAAGAGATCATGTTAATGAATACAGTGCACGTTCTGTTAAAATTCACCAGTTTTATTATTCATAGGAGCTTCCTGATTGTACTCTGTAATCAACCTACAGTACAATCAGTGTAGAGCCAAACATTAAACCGAGACGCCTTATTGCGCTATCTGGAAAAGTTTTTAATTCCCCCACATCGCCTCTCTATAAGACATGATCTGTGTATAACTACAGCAGTGACATAAAACTACAATTGGAGTGACTACAATTCTCAGTCACAGAAAAGCTCTTTTCCTCTTTCCTCTAACTCTGTCTCTCTTTCCCTCCCTCTTCAAAAAGCCATTAACTCTACTATATTGTTTCGCACTTTTGGATGTTGGTTGAAAACATCAGTGGCTAAACATAAAGTGTGGAAAATGAATTTGTCTGTTGCGTAACTGACTTACTCACAGGTGACTATGACTGTGTCGAGATGGTATGGGGAAACCGCTTAGTATGTTTTCCTCATTAACAATACCGCAGCCATATTTATATAATATGTCATGTGGAATGTGCATGTGCATGTGCAGATATTTTTTGTTACTGGGGTTATAGGTTGGGGCTTATTATTTGTTGCTGGGGCTATGGAATTTCTGACAAAGAAATGCATAAAAAAGGCTAGGTGCAGATGTGTGGCATTTGAAAGTCAATTTCAAGTAACATCTGCCTACAGCAAACGCTCGAATCACTAATGAATTAAAATGCTATGCACTAGCAATAACAATCAGTTTTTTATGTTCAAAAATAATATTCAAAACACTCGATTAAAGGCAGAATAACAGGGTGCCAGCTGGTGTTGTGTCGAACTCTGGTTCCCAGTTGATTTGTGTTTCCCCTTACATTGACCTGAACCCAACCTACACCTTAACCCTTAACCCCAACCAGTTGTAATCTGTGACACTTAAACTCCACCCAACCTTACCAAAACCCCGACCAGTTATCTCTGTAACTCCTAACCATAATCTTACCCAAAGCCTAACCCCAAACACAGAGGGCAGTGCTATGCGAAACACTATTCAAAGGTGGGGACAGGCCTTGACGCAAGACTGCCAGCCCTGCCAGGAGTGAGTAGCAGGGGTGCCTCTCACAGGTGGTCTCCCAATCCCCACCACTGTTCTCACCTCTCTCTCTCTCTCTCTCTCTCTCTCTCTCTCTCTCTGCCTGCCTCCACTTTCTCATTTTTACTACTTTCTGGTTCCTTTTTGTTTGATGCTGAAAAGATGCATTTTTATCATGTTGCTGGCAAACTAAATAAGAGGTATAGCCCCATCTACATCTACCCACCCTAGCACTGCCTAAGGAAATGTAATTTATGTGATGTAATGTTGATGAGATATTCCAGATTTGGTTGGTTGGTTCTGTTCTACTTTAGTCTATTCTATGCTATTCTGCTATCAATGGACAAAGTTAATGAATTGCCAATTGGCTGAAAAGCTTTAATTAGGTTACTGCAGTAATGTTAGAGAGTTATTCTGCAGTAACAAAGCTTATTTTCTATCATACAATTGTGAACCAGGTGAGCAGGCACCAGTTTATATAGGATGGAGCTCTCTCTTTGATGTTATTGGTGAATTAAAGGAAGATTACCATTTTCAGGTGTTGTTTTTGTAGTTTTAGACCTTATTGCTATTAGTTATAATATTATTTTACTCACCAACAAGACCTGGGTTGTAAAAGAACATAATATTTTGTCTGACAGGCCTGATATTGGCTTTCTTAATATTGGCTTGAGATGTTCTACATGGAACTATAATGCATTCTTCAGATTGCCTCCCAACTCTTTTTCCCTCAAAGGACTACCCTTCTTTGAAAAGAGGTTTTCAATGTAATAAAAACAGGTAGTAGTAACCCTCTGCAAACATCTCTGTGAGTATATGTGTGCTGCGGGGAAGCAGAGGGAGAGCCACAGCACTGTGAGTCTAAGCTGGCAGCCGAGCGCCCTGACAGGTTCTGGGTAATGGGCCCTCGCTGGGCTCGCTAGACGGGTCGCATTTTCCCGCCAGACGAGTGGTGGTGGGTCTCGCCGGGTGCTGCGGTTACAGCCAAGGCTTATGCACACACACACACACACACACACACACATACACACGCTCAGCACTCAGTAGCCAGACAAGCACACAGCCGCCCATCCGGTTACCAGACAAATGTCACAAATATGCACAGCCAAAATAGGCAGACAAATACCCAGCACTGGGAGATGGCTATTCCTCAGCCAGCAGAATGGAGTGGCCACCACGGTGCCACCAGAGCTCAGATATCTGTATCTACAGGGTGTGTTCTCGCTGTCAGAGGTCCACTTGGATGATTAGATAAAGGGACAGTAGCCAGGAAGCAAGTAAACACTAGGCAGAATGAGGTACACTAACAGAGAGAGCTATTACTCTTGTTCTCTAGGGTGTTTCCTCCCTTCTTATATTTCTTTGGTCAAAATCAAGGACAGGTTACTTTGTTTCTTTTACCTCCCAAATAAGAGATTGCTAAAGCATGATGTAACTGGGCAAGATCAAAGTCATCCAACCGCTCCAGGGTTGGTTTAAAAATGCACCAAAACTATGCTCTAACCAAGGTCTGAGTCTGACTGGTGAATGTGTTTTCATACATCCAACCAAATCCAACTGAAACCGCTGCAGGGCTCAAAATAATAACTCTTAACTGTACCGCTGTGGCAACCTAACCTTGTGTTTGGATCAGAAAGACAGTTGAGAGAGGTCAGATAAAGACGGTGAAGACAAATGAAAACAGATCATAAAAAAATGTGAAAAGACAAGAGAGAGTGAGCTAATAAGACAGAAGACTATAAAAGTGAATGGTGGGGAAACTGAATAACAAAAGAAGCCGAGGAGCAGTGGAGGGGGAGGTTCTTCCTGAGGCAAAAAAAAAATCTTCTTGATAGTTGGCAAGAAAGAAATTTGATAACAGCTCAGGAATTAGGCATTTTATCTATTCCATCTGGCTAATGTACACCGGTTATAAACTATGTGATACACTTGTTGCACACATTACTCTGTCAATGAAATATTGAGCGCAATATGGTTACAAATATTGACTAAAGCAACATAACTGCTGAAGCCACCACAGAGACTTGAATGAGAGAGTGTGGTTGGCAATTGAGTAACAAATAGAAAAGAATAGTGCTTCAATGGTGAACACTGACATGTACAATACAACCACTATCACGGTCATTTGTCATTCCCTCTGTTCATTTCCTCCACTTGTGTCATCTAAGCCCAGAAGAACCACCAAGTACCACTTGACATTTGAGGCGAAATGGTCCTTTAACTGATGAGGCAACATATGTCACGTTCTTCTTTCCGCAGACAAAAACATTGTCTCAGTTTGACTGATCTGAGCAACACACACACACACACACACACACACAGTCGCATAGTAGATTTGTGCTTTCTGAAGTGATAAAGCAGCAGCATATGTCACACACTGTGACCTGTGGTGACTGATTAAAACTGGAAACAAAAGGCAGTGCTGAAGATCTCATTAGCACCTCTGAAAGTCTTTATCTTCCACACAACACAACAGGAGCCAATTCCTGAACTGCCAGCACACCCACAGCCACCCAGCTGCACTTAACCCTGATTCATAATTCAACTTTTCTGTGGTTTGACCGGTCTATCTGGGGAGAGATGTCCATTATTTCAGGTACATCATTGCTTGCTTTTTAATAGAGTTCAAATATAAAAGACAAGGACAGTCAACTGAAAGGACTTCTAACTAAAAAAAACACTGGACATGTTGTGCATGATTCACATATGTGATTGGTTTTGGGGATTCCCTTCTTCTGTATTTTCAGTAATTGCAAGGGCACTCATTTTTATTTTCTCTCCTCAGCTTGTTTCTCATGGACAAGCACATGAGAGGCCACACTTTACACTGTTACACACTCCCATCCTCTATTGTTTTGTTACTTTCTATCTAGCGCAGGCATCAGCCAAGGTGTCTGAAAGCCCCACACAGCAGTTGTATTGTCCCTGGTCATAACACCACTTGTCATATTATATCTACTGTGCCTCAGTCTATGAACCTGTGGTTTGTCTGGGAGTCGAAACTAGAGCTGCTCCTTTGGGAAAGCCAACAAGGCTGCTTGTGGAGGAGTTTTCAAAGAAACACTAATACATGCGTCCTGGCTAGAGCAGTTCCAGATTTTACATATTACTTTCTAAGATAGTATTATCCTCCAAATTACACATTTAATGCACTGTTTAATGAACTTTAGAGAGAGAGGTGATTGAGTCGATCATTCTTGACCATTTGGATAACTACGATTGAATGACTATGATTGAAACAACTAATACAGGCTGAAATAAAACTCACCTCGGCTCTGGATAAAATGCTACTAAGTGGACCTTGTGTCAAGATTTTTTCGTCAAAATACTGTTTTATACTGATATACTGTTTTCCGGGAAGCAAAAGTAACTGGACTATACATTTTCCCATTTACAAACAATAGAGGATGTATGCATAGCCACTGGGCAGAAAACACACTGGTACAATGTTAGCAAACGGTATTTGGACATTTTAAGCATTTTGAAATAAAGTACCTTGCTGGAAAACAGTAAAAACATTTGTGGAAGTATATTTCTAGGGAACACTTGCCTCACTTTTTTTATGCTACAAAACTGACGGCTGTAACTAGCTAACATGACACATAAACGCACTGAACTAGAGTGAGAAATGGTAGCTAGCAGGAACGCTAACCCGGATGACACCAATAAATTAGCTCTTGCTAGAGGTGACAAATGACCTGATGAAATGAAACTGCAACTGGACAGCCTGAATTTAGAGCATGGTGAGCTGGACAACTAACAAAAAAATACAACTTTTATCATCTAACATACCTTGCTAAAGAAGAAAACAAAACACTGTACCAGACTAAATGTATCTGGGCAATGCTAACATACCTGTGCTAACCCAGCTAAAAATAAATAAATAAAAAGAGGAAATAAAAGGAGAAATATGTTTTTATACACAAAAATGACAAAAGGAACAAACTCAAAACACTGCAACAATTTCCTTACATAAAATATATTCAAGCTCCTAGTTTAATTGCTGTGCACAGTGTCAATATGTCTCGCCACAAATGCTACCAAGATGAATTCCTGTACATGTATTGTAGCTGCCGATTAAATGTTGCCCCTTCTGTTCACCGGGACAAGCAGTGATGGATAAAACTATTCAGAACAGCAACAATACTAATGTTTCAGAGGTAATTGAACAATAACTCCTACATGCTTTAGGCACTACAAACCTCCAGCATATTGCCTTAGTGGACTTGTGTGTTTTGCCAAACCATTTGTCCATTTGGTAATTACCTCCAAGTCAAACAAAGTGGAAGGCCTATAAAAAGCAATGGAAGAAGCAATGTAATCCACAAGACGCTCGGCTCCTCACTAAATAATAAACCCATCTAATCGAGTTAGCAAGATGGCAGCCTTTATTCCATCTTGTGCAGCTGGGTGATGAAGTGGAAGATGTGTTTTTTTGGACTCCACACCTCTTCCATCTCCCATGTTCCTGCTCTTTTAAATGGGGGCCCTCAATTCAGCACCGTGACAGCATTGAGGAGCTGAATGCACGCACCAGTTAATTAGACTCGTGAATGAATCGGTTTTAGGTCATCTTCCCACTCTTTGTTGGTCCACCCCTCAAATTGAAATGAGAATTACAATGCCGGCAGATGAGTAATTAGTTTGAGAAGGATGGAATCCCCGCTCGCTTAACGGAATCAAAGAGGAGAAAAGATGATGGATTGTGTGCGTTTATTTATGTGTGTGTATGAGAGAGCGAGTGAGACAGAGAAGTGGAGACAGTGGCTTTAATCGTGTTACATTGTCCTGAGAGGCAGGCTAAGTGCATTACCACCACTGTGTCAGGAGTGCTGTTTTCACATTGGGACTGGTATGGAATGTGTAGAATGTGTTCTTTGAGCTCAGAGCAGCAATGAGGCTCAGGTCCAAACTCAATCAGCAGCACATAATATGACAGTCTCTTCACATTGTGTACAGTTTACATCCTGCCATCACAAAAAGAGAAGGCCCTGAACAGACCAATGGACGCCTGTGACAGCTGCACATTGTTTGACTCTGTGAGAAGTAATTGCCGTTTATAATGGACAATAGTCATGTTTGCAAAGCTGAGGATTTGCTTTGTGCCATTAGACCTGAGCTAAAATTCATTTAAACTACGAAAAAGCGGCTGCTTTGTTACACTGACGGTGTTGGCACGATTTTGCCGCAAAAGAATGTCATTTTGCTCTCTACTGCTGCAAACACGTATTCTGGGATATGTTGTCACACCTGAATACGAGGAAATAAGTGAAATTTCAAGGGATTAGGTTTGTATGTTAGCATGACATAAGGCCAAGTCTGTTTCTGGCAAATCCAAAATGCATATATATATATATTTGTTTGTAATAATGACACTTTAGTTCCACGTATATAACCTTTGGCTATAACACTCTTATACAGGTTATATAGATTTCTTTCAAAGTTCAAATCCTTCTGCCGCAAAGTGATGTTGATTCATTCCTCATGCACCTCTGAGCTCAAAGGTGCTACAGTATGGGTAGTTAATGTGCAGTGAAGAGCTTCGGGATGGCAACTTGATCCCGTCAATAAACTTTAGTCTGCCGGTGAGTTTTTGACAGATCTATATCCCTTCTCGAGGCACACCGTGAACAAACAATTAGGTTTATAAGAGGTCTCAAGTTGCCATCCTTGAGCTTTTATTGTACTTTTTCTAAAAATGACTCCTGACTGCGCAGTATTATTTATAAAGTGATTACAACAATTGCTTCAAGTCCTCTTCACCTCCCCCTTAATTGCTAATATGTGTTCTTAAAATGAGGGCAGCTAAAGGGAACATAATTACTGGAATGCAGTTGTATAAAAACTTGATATGTTATTTTTCTGTACTGTAAAACATTCAAGTAGATTGAACATTTCTTATGAGTTAAAGCTGCTGTACTAAACCCACCGTACACTACCCTCCTAGCACCAAACAGCAGACAGATAAAGCCAGCAACTAGCTGGTGAACACGGTGGAGCATTAAGCAGCTAAAGATTCAGATATTTCCCTCAAGACGTGGTGAAGACCAAAACAGAGCTCAAAGAAGAGTGAATATTGTTGGATGGTCAGAAATACAATTTCAAATAAATGTTAATGTCTGTATTATGAAAATGATAATTTGAGAGTTAAAGGGTAATTCCGGTATTTTTAAACCTGGGCCCTATTTTTATTATTAGTTTTTTTTTGTTTTTGTTTTTTACAAATTTTGGGGTCTAAATGACTAATAGGTACAAAAGTTTTGGAATTGGTCCAGTAGATCGCCTCAGCTGGCAGCCATGAAACAGGCTGCAATGGCTGGAACGTATCCTTTGGGGCAATTGCAACCGTGAAAAGTACGTCCACTAAAAGTGCTTGTTTTTGCCACTGACAGGCTCAGATTGTTGTTCAAAGTGTCTGACAACATCATAGAAAGGATCCCTACAGAGACAGACCGCTTGTTAAAGAGTAAGATCCTTTTTGTTTAACCAGGAACAGAAAGTCTCACGAGAGGTTGAGTTGTTTCAGGAAGACGACGGTGTTTCCGGTTAAACAAAAAAGGATCTTACTCAATTTTGAGCAATGAGACATAAACTGATAGCAATGGACCACACTACAACTCTGCCAAAGCAGGCAAATGGAAAGCTAGAGTGGCCACATGTATGTATCTCTTCCACTCTGATGTGTTAATTGTGTAAATTTATAAGGAAACAACAATATAAACACATTTTGCAGCTCTGCTCTAGTAGGTTTGATACAAGAGAAGGAACCAGTCTGCACTAGAGGAACGCAGGAAGATCTCTCTCTCTCGCTCTGACTTTAGAAGCAAAACAGCAGTGTTTTTGAACTGTGGTTTGGATAGAGATGAATTTTGGACACAAATCAAGGAGTGTAGCTCTAATGTGACCAGCTGTAAAGCCAGTCACCTGCAAGAGCACAGCTGACACACACAGGTAGAGTGTACAGAAGAGGATCTGATGGGTGTGAAACAAACACACACACAAGCACACACCTGATGCTAGTCATGCTTCCAGTCTCAGAGCCAAGCTTGCATCTCTCCAGCTGACTGGCAACAATCTGTCGTTCGGCTTCCAGCTCCCTGGTCAGACGCTCAAACTGCAACTCCTGGAGAGAGAGAGAGAGAGAGAGAGAGAGAGAGAGAGAGAGAGAGAGAGAGAGAGAGAGAGAGAGAGAGAGAGAATGTGTCAGAACATGCTGTCTATTTATTTACTGTCACATTTACAGTCATCCTGAACATTCTTTTGGCTCTGTTGTCTCTGACACATTTTTAATTGTTGTGAAATGGACTCTGCAGTCTGTGGTGGCCAAACAGGTCAGATATCACTGTGTCTGCCAGTTTCACACCGCCAGATATTCACCAAACTAAAGCCATCGCAAATGTGACATTTGTTATTCTGCCACTAGGAAGCTCATGAAACAGATGAAGTTTTGGGCGGTTCTGGGGAGAAGAATTTTGTTATTTTTTGACATAAAGTGTCAGGGTTCACATGAAAGCATTAGTCTAATGCTCGCCTGACAAATCCTCTATACACTCTTAACTGTATGGATTTAACTCCAGGATGTTGGTGGCTGATATGAAGAAAGGGATAGAAGAGGTTGTCAGTCACATCACCCCAGTTAAAGACCCAATCTGTGGCTTCAGTGTAGCACGCCCTGAAGAAACCCTGTCACCCTACTGCTGGATAAAATGTATGGCCTGAATCTGATTCCATATATATGCACTGAATGTTTAAATATAATGGAGTTCCAAAATGTAATTTTCCATTTAAGTTGAGCATTGAGAATTGTTGAATATACACATTTTGGGACTCTGTGGACAATATAATGCTTCATTGTGGAAAACTGTTTAGTCTAAATTGGACATGATCGGTTAACGAGGGTCAGCTATCAGTCAGAAAAAAATTCAAAATTAGCATACTGTTAATGGGGCCTAAATTCCTGGAGGAGGAGTACATTTACAAAACAAGAAAATGCTCCATTCTTGTAAACACTGTGCCTCATTTGCAAAGTTTGCAAATGTAGCACAAATTTTAAACGTATTTCTTGAAAATCTGCAAAAGACTAACTATTGTTGCACGAATATTAGGAGTTCATCAAGATAAACAGTTGGTGGCGCTAATTCTCCAGTCGGGACTCATTAAACCATTGCAGATGAAGAAGACGCAATGAGATAACGTAAATAAAAGAGCACCACTCAAATGTCTAATCTAATTTTCCTCTCTCGCACTTTGTCGAATTTTGCTTTTGTCGATACACCAACTTCTCCACCTCGGCCAAGTGTATAAAATCTTTCGCAACATAAAAAAACAATGTCTGAATTGCTGGCGTTTCCACTCAAAAACTTCTTATGTGCAAATTGAAAATGCACAAAAAAACAGGAAGCGGATGCACATTTTCTTACCCTAAATCGGTTCCACTTTTTTCGCTCGCTCATACATTTGTTTCAAGTCTGATTCACCAAACCCTCTAAACTACACGTAAACCTGTAAATTTCTCATTTCAACTTGATAAATGACACCTGTTCATGAGGAGGTGTGCGTTCGAGAGATTTGGTCATTTGTATAGTCGACACCTCTAAACTGCTATATAATCTACTATAAGGCTGCCGGTTCTGCTCCATTCACAAAAATGCCAACCAAGAGTAAAAAGAAGCTCAACTCCAGACATAAACACAACACATTTAGCAGTGTTAGTGGTGGTATAGTGAAACTGAAAAAGATTTGAACATATTACAGTCAATTTTCCAATCATCTACTGAATTGTAATTTGTCATACCAAAATACTCATGGCAAAAAAGAAGAAGAAATGTTGTAAACAGTAAACTGGCAAGCCATGATGCCCGTCACACCAACAAAGTGAACAAAATTTTACTTTTTTTTATAGAGTTTGAGTTTTATTTTTCAGATTAAGCCAAATTCCTAAGTGAAATAAGTGAATAAGAAAGGCAGACTATCTGTACTTGACAGATCTGAACCACCCGTGAATTTTGTTTGTATCTATGAAAAACGTTTAAATACAAGAAAATTGATGAATGCCTCTTGAATCATCTGTATGTACCATTTGAGAACAAATCTGGTCTTCCCATGAGCATGTTCTCCATGAGGCACATTGTTTTTATGCTTAATTTATGCTGCTCAATGCGTGGTGAATAACCACTAATTAACTGATACACAAACAAACCAACAGCTGATTATAGTATTTGTGTTGGCTGCTGCAATCATTATAGCTGATTAAAAATAACTGATTTTACCAATTTGTGCAAAAAAAAAAAAAACTATATAGATTGTTTCAAATCAAGTGAAGAGCATACAGTGCCTATACACTGGAGCACTGGTCCTGAAATTATAATTTAGATCCTAAATTGGTTTCTGACTGTTTTCTGGTGGGTTTCCAGATAATAAAAGTGATGAATTATAATAAATCATGTCAGAATGATGGTGATATAATCAATCAGTGTTCCCCGGGCAGCATTAGAATACAGAGGAGTTATTCTGACAGAGATTTGAGCTCATCTAAAACCTATAAGCTTTAAATTGTGGATCTCATATATTTCATTTGGCTTGACAGTGAATTTCAATTTTTGTTCAAGTTTCCACTGAAATTGCTCAAAGTATCTTTGAAGTGACACAAGCACACAGACAGTACATGCATTTTATTTATTACTTTTTTGCCATTCTTCTAAGGGAAATAAGACACTTTACAACACATGGCACTGCTCAAACAGCAAATGTGCATCACAAATGGCCTGTTGCATATCTAGCACAAATTAAGCTCCATACATTCAGAAAGCAATTACAAAAGTGAATAAAAAAATTAGACTGCTCTATTTGCACAGACACTGTCAGAAAAACAGCTGAACTTTATAACACTTTTAACATTTGAAATAAATTTCCCAGCAAGAAACAACGTTAATTGTATTTGTAATGATTACACAATGTGTATTTTCTGTTCAAGAACACTGAGCGCTGGTCCGTGGGAGCTTAAACACTGATGATGCCTGAGGCAAACTCCAGGCTTCCACCATAATGATACAATTTAATTATAATGAAGCATTAATGTAATAAGTTAAGAAATCTAATTGCAAATTTCACTGTAATTGTGCACCATCTTCTTGTTATTAACGGTAACTGCCTGGACACACGTACAGGCACATCGCAGGCCTAAATGCAATTGCAGGGGTTCTGCAGATTGTGCACGCAGCTCATAGACTGAGAACACATGACTTCCACGCATAAATGAAGACTTGCTGCTGTGACATTGAGTGGACACATAGACCCACTAACAGTGCTGGGGTTATAGAAGGTTTCCCATTGACTTCACGACACAGTGAGGCACTCTGTGCAAACTGCATATGTGTTTTGCTGTAAAACACAAAATGTAACTTCTGTTGCAAAGTGGAAAATGTTGTTAACAGTCTGTTCATGTTAACATGCTGTAATGCTCTCTCTCTCACACACACACACACACACACTGTTTTGAAGCCTCTCAAGTGTGAATACTGTTAAACAGAGAGCAACATGCAGATGCTTCCCTGTTTACACAACTTCAACATGATGATACATACAGTAGATGTGTTTACACGGCTGCGGATGGAAATATAGCTGCTCAGACAGAAAACAAAATATCACCTGGCTACATCAGCTGTGCTGAGTGGGCTGTATTTACTGAGCTGATAATAAATCAGGTTTGAAATGGACACAAATAAAAGCCATGTGGTAAAACTGCTGAGCACTCAATGGATCAATCACCACAGTGTTAGTTAGAGTTTAAGCGTGGAGCCAATCATCTGCAAGAAACGCATGGATGATTTTAGTGTGTATGATCGCATCACTTAAAGGCTCATTTGAAGATAAAAGCTGTAATCCTTTGACGCAAAAACACGAACCAGCCACTTGCTACAAAGCTACTAGAAAGCTGCAATCCCATCAGAGAGTTCAGAAACTGCTTGTCATCTCAAGCACAGCGCTGCACGCAAGAAGAAACCCGCATGCTTCTCTGTGTGATCTGACTTTTTTTTGCAGTCGAATCCATCTAAACACCCTCATGAGCTGACAGAAAAAAGCGAGAGAAAAAAACACCCAACCTACTTCGAGGCAACATATCCAGAGCAGATGAAGAAAAGCTTGTGGTTTTCTTTGTTTGCTTGCTTGCTTGGCGCTCCTACAGCTGAGAGCACAGACCGGCTAAGCAGCGAGCTGACTAACTAGCTGGATGGCGAGCCGTGAGAATTCAGTTGCGAGGCTTCTTGAAAACATCCAAACAAAAGCGATCGCTCCCTCCTTCTCTCTCACCCCCTCCTCCTCCTCCTCCTGCCCCTCCGATCTCTGCTCCCTCCAATTCAGGGCTGACAGGCAGACACCTGTTACTGCAGAGGAAGAGAGAGGCGGCAGAGACCATGATGGAATGAAGCCTATTCTGAAAAATGCCGGTGTCAACAAGCGGCAACAAAAAAAAAAGAATAAAAAGAGGGGAAAAGAGATAAAGTAGTGAGCGCACATACCTTCACGTGGACCATACTTCACAGAGAGACACAAAATCACAGTAGCATCCCGCTTTTCTTTGCTCCCCTCTGGTCAGAAAGCAAAAACACTCCCTGTCCCTCCTCCAGACTCTCATCTGTCCCGGGTCATTCAAACGCAGCAAGCGATAGAGAGACAGAAAGAGAGCGAGAGACTACAAGTGTCACTTGAGCTGACTGCAACTCAGCCCCTCTCTCTCTCTCTCTCTCTCTCTCTGTGTGTGTGTGTGTCTCTTTCTCTCTCCCTCCTCGGGGGCCATGAAACACACACACACACACACACACACACACACACATACACACACACACACACACACACACACACACACACACACGGTGTTCACTGAGGCACAAAGGTCCCCATGGCAACGGAGCATTTAGAAGCCCCGTGGCATTATTTATGCAACGTTGCATCACAATGGGCCCTCCCACCAGCCGACCCTGCCAAAAAAGCCCGCTGCTCCCCAGTCACCCTCTCTCTCTCTCTCTGTCTCTGACCAGACCATCTGCACCTCTCCCTCCCCTCCCTCCTTCTCCCTACCAGCCACCATCACTGAAAAGCAAGGGGGATTTGGGGAGATGGAGAGGGGCAGAAGATGGAGGGTTGTGCACATACTCAAAACAGTAGACTCATACCTATAGACAATTACACACATTCCTACACACACACACACACACTGTTGCAGTCTCAGTTTGCATTCTTCCGTACTCACACTTGCTATTTTAAGTGCATAAGTGAGTTCACACTGACAATTATGGCAAAATGCAGTGTGCTATGAGTACCTGGATGATGTACTCATAACGGATGAAAGTGGTCGCCACATAGTGGAAAGGGAGGGACCACCAACCTATCTATGAAAATGGCGGTCGGGGTTGCGATTGCTACAGTGAACATCATACTAAAAGTAAAAGCCTGTTTCATTTTTAATAAAAATTGAATTAAAGTTGAGTGAGCAAACAAGCCGGCAGATATTTTGGCGGGCGACAATTGCGGTCAAATATTGGTGATAATGTTCCACCCGGTTGCTATTCACCATTAAAAAGAAGAAGAAGAAGAAGCGGTCAGATGTTGCAATTGTTATTTCCAGTGCACAACAGCCATAATCGATTTGAGACAACGCTGCCCAGTCAAAATTCATGCACTACGCAAGTAAGTACACAGTGTACACAGTGTCCTACATGGAAGTGTACTAACAGAAGTATCCGAATTTAGACACAGCTTGCGTGTTCTGCCTTGGTGAAGCTCTACGGGCTGGAACGGGATGTAAGGAGTGTATAGGGGCAAAAAAAGCACATTAGTTGGAGTAAGTTCAAGCACACACACAAACATAGCATGTCAAGACTTTTTTGGACTTTTGGCTGCTATTCGCACATATGATAATGTGAAAGCATGCAAAATGGAATTTTGTTAATCCTTTTCTTTACTAACAAACAAAGTTTGTCATAGTTTGCAGTCTAAACCGTTTTTGTCCAGTTAATGAAAGAGGAACCTCACTTGCAGACTGTCACCAAACAAGCTAGCTTGGTGTACTATGGTGGTTAGCTAGTGCACGCATGTCCCCGGCTAGCTAGCAGGTTACCAGTTAGCTCGCCAGCTACAGTGGTTCACCAGCTAGCCCTCAAGAAGGCACTAAGAACTATGTTTACTTTTTTGGAATTTTTAAATTAAAACCTACACAGAAGCAAGAGAATAATCAAAAGTGAACATTAGTGTAGCTTCACATAAGAAACAAGCATGCACAACCATCTCTTACCCAGATGCAATCTGACTCCAAATCTGGATCCATGGCTTCCTAACAGGGGCCACAGTCACTTCCTAAAGCACCAAGAAGCCCTGTGAAAAACTTCTTCAGCCCCTGTCTAAAATCTCTTTTTCTTTGTTTTTGCTTTCCTTTATCTGACTTGTCCACTTCCCACTCACTGGATGGCACAGTCTAACTAAAATCAACACTGACATCCAGCAAATACATGCTTCACATGCAAAGCACCTGCCTCCAGTCATTTCTTTATTCAAATTTGGATTTGGCTCAGTTTACACTGTTCAGCTGCAGACTGACTGAACACAGGTTTAATCACAGAGATAAGTGGGTTTTTTGCTAAAACTAGATGGATCAGCTTGATTAACTCAACGTTTCGTTTGCGCAGGATATTAATGTTGGGGGTAACAGTATTTGGATTGCAGAGAGCTGATATACTGTATCTTGGAATATTTTTGCTAGTATTCAGTAGTGTGAAATTATCAATATTAAAGGGGCACTACAGATTTTACACATGAAGGTCAGTTTACTTGTAATGAGGAGTACTACTCAGGCTGTGATAACAGCTGTATTATGTCTTCTGTGGCTCTGGGGGAGCTTACTCAAGTCTAAGATCAATAACCCTGATAATAAACCCTGACTATAAATTGGGGGCATGGAGTTTGAAAGACGTGGGCATGGAGTTTGACCCATACTAGCGACTAATAGCAGGATATACAGTAGGCTACATCATGAACAAAACAGAAAAAAAGCTGTTTCATTTTGTTCTTTCTGAAAGTCTGAATGTAAATGTAGAATAATGATAATTACACGTCTAATTAGAAACAGTTCAGGTTAAAGGACCATAACAAAGTGTTTGCAATCATGAATACTTAAAACTAATAGTGTTAAAAAGCTGCAGCTACAGAATTTGCTATGGATTTTGAATGTAATTTCCCCACAGTTCTAAGCAACCATTGATCACCATTCATTTCCATACGGCATTAATGTGATGTCAAGATTACATCATCTTTGTGTGGTAATGCAGTTTAAGGGAGTATTCCAGTAATTTAGTGTTGGACTTCTATTAAATTGGGGGACTCACAAAAGACAGATAATAAAAAAAGAAAGGTCAATGGCTGACATGACTTTCAGTCCATGGTATGGGTCAAGCTGCAAAAAGTTTGCAATGCAGCCTTTCTGGTTATTCTGGAGCCACAGAAGACATTATACAAGTGGCTGAGTAGGACTGACTTAAGTGACAAGAAATGTTTATGGTGATGGAATGCACAACACAAGCAGGTTTCAATAGTCTGCTTAATGATTATCACACTGTACGCAAATAAATGGAAACCAAAGAAAGTGATTTGTAATAAATGGGCTAATATATGCAAAATGACTGATATGGTCCTCTAAGGTCTTACAATAGAAATGAGTACTGACTCATACCGCACTACAACATCATATCCATCATATTGGTGGACAGAAACACTCACTGGCTGATATCAGCCTAACAGACTGGTGTGCATGCATATGTGTGTGTGTGTGTGTGTGTGTGTGTGTGTGTGTGTGTGTGTGTGTGTGTGTGTGTGTGTGTGTGTGTGTGTGTGTGTGTGTGCGTGAGTAATCATAGCTTGTTAAGCAATTATGTGAAAAGGACAACAATTAGCTATGTCTTAATGAGCAGGTTCCACAATAAAGTGCTTGTCAACTGATTGCATTACTAAAGATTCAGCCCCAATCTGAGCTTATTAATGGAGACAGAGGGAAGACAGAAAGAGAGTCAGTGTGCAGCCACTAGCTTAAAGGAACCGGCTGGCCCCTGAAAACCCCATTAAAGCAATTAGTAAAGTAAAATAAATGACTGTAGGACAGTGGTGGGCTGCATGGTGAGCAAAGTTGCAGTGTGTGTGTTTGTGTGTGTGTGTGTTCTATAGTCGTAGCTGTCTCCCCCCTCTCTCCAGTGTAAAGCGGTCTAATTGTGCCCTGTGGTGTCCGCCTGGCATTTAGTTGTTTCAGAACGGGGGCCTGTTCGATGAGAAAATGTCACGGTGGGTGTACAGCTAAGACCACTGCTGTCTAGAGCTATTGTTTTAGGCTGGAAAATTACGAGGTACATCCAGTTGGTAACAAAGTTGTCCCGGAGGCAGCAGCGAAACAACAAGAAATGAGAAGGTGGGGAGCAGGGAGAGAGAAGTGATATGAGATAAAGGAGACTTTAGCTGACTGAAAGGCAGCGAGGGGGAAGACAAGATTCAAGGAGATTTAGCGCTCTCCGGATACCAAAACTCCTTAAATGTTCATCCCAAACCGGACAGATTTGTCTTGTTTCCCGATAACTGCGGCTGTAGATCCGGGGTTTAATTCCTCTCCTCACCACAGTCGGTGTTTCCACACCCCTGTGCAACAGCTCTGAAACTGGTTTTAAGCACAGGGTTAGGGACATGAATTATGAGCAACTGTAAAATATTCAGAGTGCACTGTCTTTGTTGAGCTTATTGTGCTGCAAAATAATAATTAAAAAATAAACGGTTCAACCAGCATGGAGGTGAAATTGTTTATTCCAACTGCAGGGCGAATGAAAACCTTGAGGATGTTAAAAGCTCAAAGCCATGACACATGAGGTAAACATCTAAAGGGTAAGAGTTCTCTGGAGTTTTCATGACAATGTTGCTTTAATCACATTGAAACACCTTGTGGCCTAGGTTATTTTTGTCTCCGTTTATTGCCTGTTGCTGGGAGGATTGCCAATCGACGTTCTACCACTCCCCCAAAAAAACACACTGTATCTGCAGGTGCTGTTTGGAAAAGAAGAAAAATGAGTAGCTCTGCCCAATAAAAGCTTACTGACTTCAGTGGAAACAGTTTCACTAAATGGATTCAAGAACAGAATTCAGAAGACCTGGACTGGATCACAACAGGCTTTTTTCCCCCTGGTTCTTGTCTGCATTTGTTCTTGTGGACTTCATCAGTCACGGCCCAAGTACTGTTCCAATTCAAAAGTCCACATCTAGCCAAGTACAGGAGGAGGTGTTCTTGCTCTACTCGTTTTATCGAGGATGCTTTGGAACCCGACTTGGGGTTACAAAAATCCATACATGTAGAGCTGAAACAATTAGTCGATTAACCGATTAGCCAATAAACAGAAAATGAATAGACGACTATTTTGCTAATCGATTCATTGTTTGAGTCATTTTACCAAGCTAAAGTGGCAAACAGTTTCTCAAATGTGAGGATTTGCTGCTTTTTCTTGTCTGATAATAAACTGAACATATTTCAAACATAACAAGGAATTAGCAAGCCAACTAAGAACACATAACATATAAATATAACCAGGTTTCTCCTCCAGCAGAAATCAACCTACGTAAATCAGGTTTTTCTTAATCCCTTAACCTTGTTAAGGAAACCAGGACTCTAATTTACACATTTCAAAAATTAGATTTCTTGAGTGCATGTAAACGCAGCGAGTGTGTGACAGACTCAGATCAGAGCAGAACATTTTGTCAGACAACTTTGGAGTTATTGGGAGACGCATTTCTCCTTTTTTGCTAATGGCAAACTGCCTCCCTACACTTCCAGTCCCTGCGTTACTGCCCAACACTTCTGTAGGGTATTTCAAAGTATATCCTTACATGTCATAACTATATAAATCTATGTTATGTTGCGTTTGTGTATTTGTAGACTATGGTATGCTTAAACTGAATACAGTACACTGCTATAAAAAAAAAGTCAAGATAAGAAAAAATCTAATTATTCATGTTGGAACCTTGTGTGCACACATCTTTTTCAATGACGCCAAAGAAGTGTCTACCACAGAAGCTACACTTTGATCAAGGATAGCTATTCATATGCACTTCTGCTTTTACTTTAGACAATGCTCTACAGTCAGCTCCTAACTTGCATGCTCTCTGCTCTGTTGCTGCAGCTATGTGCACTGTCCTGATCCACTAGTATGATTGGCTATCTGAAAAACTGCTCCAGCTCGTGATTGGTTGCTCAATACCTTGCTCCGATCCACATCAAGCTGGTCAGTTTAAACATGTTAAAGGTGGTTTTGGTGGCTTGCCAGTTCAGTCCAGCTTTGCTTAAAGGTTTTTTTTAAGTGTACATATTTGTTCAACCGATGATATGCCATTTTGTTCCACTCTGTCTAATTACCTCAGACTAATTTGTGTGAGTATCCTTGTTTTAGTACCATTCATTATTTTTGTTATCTATTAAAATGACAGATGGCATTGGACTTATCTATAAATGCTTTAAAAATGTGGTTAATGATGAAAAAACCTGGTGGCGTGACCACTGTGGCCTTCACATGGGCCAGGGACAAATATCCTAGGTAGCAAGAAAAAATAGGGATATAAGAAAGAAAACAGGGAAATCATACAAAGCACAGAAAATGAAATAATTCCCTTTATCAAATTAATTACAACAAATAAAGATGAAGACCATAGCGTTTGCAACGTGCCAGCTCGCAAGGTTCAGTCATACAAGAAAAGGTCCAAGGTCCAAGCTTTTAAATACTAATGATTTGAAAGAAATCGATTTAAACTAGTGTTGGTATTAAAGTATAGAACATTTTGGGTTGTTGTTAAAGTTATGAGTCATCTTGAGACTTTATTATAGGAAATACTTAAAATTTTAAGGATGAAATCTGACAAACATCTGAGAATATTGCCTGAAACATATATTCAAATACAACCGTTGAATATGAATGCTGTGTATCTGTGGAAGGATGGGGGTGGAAGATATAGAAAAAGAGTGGAAAATAGAAGTGATCCTCAGTGCTACTGCATGTGCTGAAATCCGTGCTCTGGCTATGTTGCAACATCTACCATTAGACTTATGCTCATCAAATACAAAGTATGGTTTATTTTCCTTCCCTGCTCAGCTCTCTGCATAATATAACTCGCAGGGCTGAACTCTTTAAGTCAAGTCTGAGGCGCTGGACTCTGTAACCCAACACACACACACACACAATTTCAGTCTCACTTGCCTGTCAATCCCCAGTCAACCATTTTTTTCTCGCTGTGGCAGGTAGCAGGAGAGAGAGCCGACAATGAGATTGAGCTGCCAAATGTAAGAAACCGAGCCCCTCCCCACAATGCACTGCTTTGCCTCCCCTGTCACTGCTTTCCAGTTCAAGCTACAGACAACAACCAAAAAAGTCAAACTCTGAATGGGTGAACACACACACACACACACATGCAAATATACATGCACTCAAATGTACATGTACCTATGAATTGATGGTTCACTAAACTCGTCCTCCGAACAGCGATTGTCCAGTCATAGCTTAGCAACTGTAACTAGGCAAACAGTGTTTGTCTAATGTAAACAGCGACCGTTAGCAAGTCCGACCAACTAGCTTACTGACGTCGCCTACTGTAGTAACTGAGCGTTACTTTCAAGGCAAAAGATCACATGATTAACTTAATGCATTAGTTTGTGGGGTTACAGGCTATGTTCTGTTCCTGACCAGCACACACACTGTGTAGTATTTCCCCACTGTGGGGAAGCCGCTCCTGGATGCTATTAGAGTTTAGCATAACATTAGCATGGGTAAACTTTCAGAATAAAGGCACTTTGTTATGTTATGTTGTGTTGTGTTATATTATGTTATGTTGTGTTATGTTGTGTTGTGTTGTGTTGTGTTGTGTTAAACGTGAAAACATAATATTAGAAAATACAAACAAGAAAGTAAGCTAAGCAGTGAAACAGGGTTATGTTAGAATGAAATGGAAAATTAATTCTACACTGAAATTAAAGAACAATGCTGTTTTTTTCTACATGGATCATCAGCTGGTGAGGATGCTGACTTTTTGCCTGGGACATACTTTAGCCTCAGCCACATTAAAAATTCAGTCAAATACAGCATTTTCAACTAATTCATGACGCTAACATTATCTTAATTAGCTAGCTAGCTACAGCTGATAAAATCCACCAGCGACAGCTGTCATTTCAGCCGGCAAAATCGACGGTCCCTGGCTAGAAATGAGAAGCTGCTTTTGTCTACCACTGTCTGAAATCAAGGACCCATTGTTTCAAAAAGTTACTATGAATTTTTGTTGTAAATCTGCCACCTTTATCACTGAAAGCTGCATACACGCCGTGTGACAATGGAAAACTTGGAAGGCTTAGCAACAGTAGCTAAAGGAGTGGGGTGGGGGGGTCTTAGCAAACGGCCGATTCAATATGGACGCACACATGCACACAAATAAACAGACAAAAACACATACATATTCACACAAGAACATATTTACATATAGCGGCATTGCATAGCTGAAATAATTGACATATTGTCCTACAGTATTTCTACTGCGCTGCCCTGGCCTGGAGTCTTCCTTCAGCTGGAAATAACAGAAAGTAAAAGACTTTCTCAAATGCCAACATTTTTGCCAGAGAAAGCAAGAGTGAGAGGGGGGAAAAGACAAAGCATGAGCACACACAATTCCTCCCAAAACCCCTCCCTTCCCTCCTCATGCCTTAAATATTCTACTTTTTCTTCTTCTGCATGCCCCCTTGCATAAGAAGTAAAACAAAATAAATATTTGATCCACTTTGAAACCACTTCTTATGAATATCTAACTCCATTGTGAACTTTGAAGAGAACTATATTTGGTAATTTAATGAGGTAGTCCATGCTAAACAAATGTTAATTAATCCTTAATAAACAAATGAAGAGAGTAGCGGTGAGAGGGGGAGGAAAGGCTGAGAACACCCATTATTATCTCAGGGCTGCTGTAAAAAAACACCAATCAAAGAACCTAATGAATCATCCAAGAGTGAGTACAGTTACCAAAACCTATTAATCCTGTGTTTTTAATCACCTCGTATGTCATAACACCAATCATAAGTGGAAAGACTGTTTAAGTATTTGAGCTTTGAAACTAGTACGTTAAAAATTGAGTGCACACAGCCACCAAATATGTAAATAAAATGTGATCATTTAAAAGAATGAAACTGGTAACACTGTTTATATAATGATGTGTTGGTAGGTGAAGAGAAGAAGTGACGTTTAATTAGGCTTACAGAGAAAATAAAGGTACAACTTTATAAACTGCTTTCAGTTAGTTGTAGGTCAGACCTGAGAGAAGCTGTTTTCCTGCTGCACTGCCAATTAACAGTTCCACAGAGCACCATGATTCATATTAATGATCATGTGGCTGAGAGGCTGCAGAAACACATTCTGCCTCAAAACTCAGATTTGATTACTGCAAGAAAGAGATTTTCTTCTTTGTGTTTTTTTTTTCCATTTGTTGTCTTCTCTCCCGGCTGCCACCTCTCGAATCCTCTTATTTTATCCAACTTTTCAACAGCATCTTGTTTCTATCTGATGTTATTTATGCCACACCATTGTTGTAGCTTGTAAAAACACGGCAGGAGGTCAAGTTGCCACCATGATGGAAACAAAGGTTGACGCAGTGATGCATTGTGCTTTCCAGTTTTGGAATAAACAGAACATGAACACGTGGTTGCTCTCTCTATCGAGGACCACGGTAAGCTTTCACCTTCATTGTTGGTTTATCCTTGAAAGTTTGAATTGTATGTCAGACTATGGTGGTTTCAGTCTTCTATTTGTTAAATAAAACTACCTAACTGTTAGTTGTGAGCAGTGAAAATCACAATTTACCAAGCCATACTGCAAATTATCGTCAGAGGTGCAACATTTTGCAACACCCCAATTTCTCAGTTTAACTGGGTATTTATTAATACCCCATATCTAAATTAGCCGAGCTGCAGTTCATCTGACTTGTATGTGCTAATATCAGGGTTTAAATTTGGTAATTCTTAAAACTTTTAAACTCCTTTGATTGGGTTGTTAACTAGATATTGCAACAAAAAAAATCCATCAGTCATACTAAGTATTCAATCACATCGCAGTAGACTGGATCTATCCTGATAATCAGACCAATGCCATTTTGTTTCAGACATTTTGATACAGAGGTGTGTAACCAGACAAGACTGGACCTGCATGAGCTATTTATAGTCAGGACAAACACATATTAAAGCAGAAGGCCACTAAGGGAAACAGAAAGGTAACAATAATGTTTGACAAGTACAGGCTCCTGCATTCCTGTCTTGTGTATTTTGTGGTGCTGAACGGAGAGCTCCCGGAGAATGATATTTAAAGTACATTCTAAAAGATAAGTCAAGTTAATATATATATATATATATATATACATATTTATATGGTATTTATTTTATTTTTTTTCTTATCATCAAATCCCACAAGACCAATGCTTACATACTGATGCTAAGCAGGTGTCATGTTTACCATGTTCACCATCTAAGTTTAGCGTGCTATTGTTTGCTAATTTGCAATAAACACAAATGATGATGAGAATGTCATTTGCAGGTATTTGGTCATAAACCGAAGTACTGAACCAAATTTTTACCCAGTGATGGTGCTAGATGAAAAGTTAAGAGATCACCAAAGTGATTACAGTTCATCCAGAGGGGAACATGAACGTCTGTACCAAAGTTTATGGAATCCATCTAAACGTTGTCGAGACATTTGAGTCAAAACCACAAATGTCAACCTCATGCTGGCACTGGAGGAATGGTCAGTGGACCACCAAAGTCAGTAGGATTCATCCTCTGGGGACCATGCGTGTCTGTACAAAATTGTGTTGATGAGATCTGAAAGATAAGTAACATCCTCAGACAGTTGGGCACTGTAGTTTTGTTGCAGATTGATACTTATTTGTGTGCTGGTGAGTATTTACGACACTGGGACAGTGTAGGTGGAATTGACTTAGAATATACTACTAAAATAATTTAAATAATGAAATTTATGTTTACTGCTGTCATTTAAGTGTTTTCCTTGTCGGAACTATTCATGGCCAAATGTTGCTTATTGATTATTTCTGATTTTACACCTGCTTTTCCCAGCTATTACATTTCAGATGCAATTTTCTCTGCTGCAGTGGTCGGTCAGTGATGTTAGATCAGGTGCAGCAGCTGTTTATATACATTTCTATTCCCTCCTCCTGTATTTTGTGCTTCTAAATAAAACACTGTACATATTGCATAGCTATGCTGTCTTTCTTACATTTTACTGGCACAATTTGTTGGTATGGTCCTTTAGTAAATATGGTCAATATGGTAACTGGAATAGCACCAAAAAACAAACAAAAGAAAAACGTCAGGAAGCATCAGAAAAGAAACATTTTCTGAATTAATATTTTAAAACAAAATGAAGGATTTTGTTTTTTAACAGCTGTAGGTCCCTGTCTGCTGATAGGATGAAATCGTTTTACACACACATTCAACATTTTAGAACTGACTGGATTGTCAGATACCAGGCTGTGAGCAAAAGACAGTTAATCAATACCCTGCACCACTTTCACTTTATCTGTCATTCAATATGACAATATGTAAAATGCTTCAAATAGGCACATCTCACATTGGAATGTGCTCTTTCAGAGCTGGCACTCCACACTGCACTCCCCCAATAGCAGATGTGTTGACAGCAGAGATGATGAACGATACGGGCACAAAAGCTGACAGATGTGATAAATACAACGTCGAATGGCTAATCAATCTCATGTGGGAAGAAGGAAACTGAGGAAAAACAGCAGCAGGGATCTCCTGGTGTGAGTCAGCAGAGGCAAAAGAGTCTGATTGGCAGCGTGTACATTAGTGTGTGTGTCTGCAGACCGCATGTGTGCACATGCGGTCTGTGTATCCAAGTGTGTGTGAAGCCTTTTCTTGGTCTTTCATGCCTGACCTTGTCTTTATTTACCACAATGAACAGGAAACTGTGTTGTGTGTGTGTGTGTGTGTGTGTGTGTGTGTGTGTCTGTGTTTTTTTGCATTGGCTGAAAAACTCCAGAAAAATACAGCCGTGCTTCCTTTTTACAGCCTGGTTACAAACACTGGCAAAAACCCAAACATATTGAAAAATTACACACTGCAAAAACAAGTATGAAAGGAAGTGACAAATGACTGGCATAAAAATAATAATAACTTCACCATGGTGCAGGAGCATGAAATATAACGACTCCAGCTTGCAGTGGAAGAAGAAGGGAGGCGGAGGAGAGAGTGAGCAATCTATCCGTCTTCACTTTCTTCAAATAGACATTCCTGTTTTCTCCTCTCCAGCCTTTTTCTTTTTACACACTCTCTCACCAGAAAGGCCATTGCCATGTCCTAGCTCATCTGTGTGTGCACATGACCTGTGTGTGTGTGTGTGTGTGTGTGTGTGTGTGTGTGTGTGTGTGTGTGTGTGTGTGTGTGTGTATGTCCAAGTCAACGTGTCCTACTTCCTCACAGTGAGGTTTCAGTCTAAAACATGCACCGTCCATTATTTTTTCTACTCTCAGCATTTTCACTGGCTATCTTTAGCATCTGCATTTCAGAGTACATTTCCTCACATTCTATAGTATACAAGGACACACACAGTGTCCACAGTATCAAATATCCACTCGACCTGTGCGCCCACCCACACACACACACACACACACACACACACCCGCTGCAACTGCAACATGCACATCTTCTCAGACCAGTTCCAGACAGAGCCAACATTCATAGCCCTGCAATCTACTATGTTGTTAAAACAGTTCTCTACAGATTTAGCTTTGCACTCGCGTAACATTGACAGAGTCATGATGGACAGTTTTTAAAACAGGATCCAAGATCGATGCAGCAGAACCTTGTCAAAACCTGGAGCCTACATTACCCACAATACAACTAGACCACCAACAGTGGGAGATTTGAGTGTGTTGTGCTAGCAGCAGCTAACACACCCAGATATCTTTTCAGTTTCAAACTTGTAGTCTTCAGCCCTGACCGCAGCGTCAGATATCATATTTCACACAGCTCCCCTGGAACCACAAAATGCTTCATTAAACTTTTTTTCACATATGCAGTAGTACCCCCCAAGACCCATAAACACACTTTGATGTGTTCCCCTTTAAGTTTTAAAAAACATAATAAGATCTCACACTAACATCACATTTAATCTGCTCTATATTTACTGTATGTTGATTGGTACTAATCCTATGGGAGAGAAAGCTGACTGAAATACACTGGTAGTGTGGCTCTGTGGGTGGCAATGCCGGTGCAACAGACCATCTGTTCAACACTTTGGTTCAGATTAAAATATCTGGACAACTTCCAGATGGATTAACATTACATTTGGCATAGACATACATGGTCCTCAGTGGCTAAACCCTAATGACTTTGGTGATCCCCTCACTTTTCTATCCAGCACCACCAGCAGCAGGTCAAAATTTCCACTTTTCAGTTCATGACAGAATACCTCTAAAATCATTGATCAGCAAAGTTGATCTCTCCATTTTTCATCCAATCTAACAATTTTGTTTCCCGAGATGCAATGAGCATTATGACCACAGGAGGCTGCTAGCATTGCTGTAGACTTTTAATCTTGTTAAATCTTGAATTTGAGCATCAAAGATTTAATCATCTGCAAAACTAGTCTAACACAAAAAAATGATGCAGCAGTGATGATTTGCTCTTAGGTCACTTTCACACGTGTAGTTTTGGACTGAGGAAAAAATTACTTTAAAAATTGATACATTGTTGCCTTGTTGGTCTGACCCCTCTGAACTCATGTTCACAATTTACCTTGCGAGGCAGCTGGATTCGCGAAATCACATGAGAATCCATCTTGCCAGGCTTGTGGCCAAGTTTTGCGCTTGTGGCTGAACCCCAGTGGTTCGGACCAATCGGCGTCCCATTAGGAACTACTGGCAGCTCTCAGGAGATTGCCATTTCCTCAGTTCGAGAAATAATCAAGCCAATCAGAACCTTTCTGTGTGAGACTAATTAGTTGGTTAAAAAACATTTGAAGACTGGAAATCTTGTTTGAGGTTACCTCCAGTGGTTTCATTTCTCACCTTTATCAAACGTGATGTAGAAGTGCACTCCAGCAGGCAGGGAAACACTGCTGCTTTTCAGCCATGTATTAACTTAATCTTTAAGGTGGTGATATTATGAAACTGTGTCAGATACTGACAGACAGATCGGTGCATCTTAAATATTAAGTGTGGTCCAAATACTATGCTAAACTATATGTCCTTTTTTACTGTCTAAAATTATTGATAAATACATATAAATTGTGTATACTTCGATGCTGTAATTATTTCCTGTAGTATGCTGCCTGGAGAATGCCACTTTTCAAGCCCCTGGAAGGTTTTTAGGCAATTATCCTTCACATTCCCTTGAAAATTATATATTGTATCTTTTTTAAATTTTTTATATGTGTAAATAAAGAAAGGGAATGAAATAGCTGCTAATCAGTGTTTGTAAAATGTATGCATAAAACTCCTTGTCCCAATCATCCCCAAAGTTTTGTCTACATCTCATAGAGCCAAGGGGAAGTGCAGAATCTACACTCTTCAGTGTACTGTCTCAACTGAGGAAAAGACAAATGTTTAAAGCCTAATAATGTAATACAAATGCCATATTTTATATGTCAAAACATAGCAAGTAAGGGGAGAGCACACAGTATACACATTAGGAAAAATCTAACAGTCAGTATGAGTCTAAACAGTAATGTAATGAAAGACATCTAGCAGTCAGAAATGAAAGAAAGTTAAAACATCAAGACACGCTCTGGCAGAGTCATGAATATTCTAACTTCCATAAATACATAATAAACACAAAGTGTATGTCTACAGCCTAATGTTAGCTTTACTGGAAAGAAAAATCAAGGTGTGGGCTTTGTCTTGTCCCTTTACTGCTTCGCCATGCACAGTGTCTCCAGCAAAGCCGCTCAGGCTTTGACAAATTGTAGCAATGTGATGCATCCCACCATCATTTTCAAAATTACGCCAAGCGGCGGAGCCTAAGGGTTTCTGCTAACAGATAAAAATGTGGTGACATATTTGTGACACATTAGCTCAGATGGGCACTCCATCATTTGTGTTTACTGTTTACTGTCACCCTGTCTCAACCTGAAAGGACTGGAGGAATTATCCTCTCTACTTTCTGGTATTCATATTTCATTAATTGTGACAACCCTCTCTCTATGTTGCATGCACACACACACACACACACACACACACACACACACACACACACACACACACACACACACAGAGTTCTAACCTGTTCCTTGACGGAGGCGAGGATGGCGGAGGTGGTTTCAGACTCGGAGCCGTCTCCGTTGGAGGCGTTGAGGACGGGGCTCAACATGGTGGCAGCACTGGCAGTGTCAGACGCCACCTCAGGCACTGGCATACCTCCTGGAAAACAAGGGAACATGCAACTCTTTTACTATTATTAAAGACACTCTGACATGCCAGCATTTAGGATGAGTGGCTGTCACACCTACACTCTCATACTCAGGGACAACCATACACATAGATATGAACGTTAAGCGTGAAGGCAGAGGTGAAGAGAGACACATACATTTCCAAGCACACGTTCAATATTGACATAGTGGGGTTATAGCAAAATATAAGATCACTGGTAAACCAGCCTACTATTAGACTTCTGTCAAAATGTGGATACCAGCCTGTCAGTATTGCCCATGTGTAATGCATACAATGACCATAATGCATTTGGACTATATGCTAATACTTAAACTAAATTTGCAACATTTTGACCTGCATTGATTCATGTGTTCAGTTATGATTATTTCTTCTTTTTTTTTTTTTCATTTTCTCTCTGACTATTCATGTTCAGGGTCATGTAGAGCTGGAATTTATCCCAGCTTGCATTTGGCAAAGGGCAGTGACACATCCTGGACAGGTGCACTAGTACATCTTTGGAACAGGAAATCTAGGCCAGTCAGAAGAAAGTGTGCATAAGGGGGAAGATAGGACATTAATGTTCCTAGATTGCCTTATCTGAGTTTTGTTTCTGTTCTTAGATTTAGATTTATTTTATGCCTCTCTTATTTAGTATATGCACATTTACTTTATCTTTGTCAATTTCTATTTATTTTTATTATTTATGTCTTTCATTTTGTTTTTTTCCCCCTTTCTCTTTGCTTATTTTTGACACTGTTCCAATCTCAAAATACAATTCTGTCAATCTTTTGTTGATCTGTTTTAAATATCTGTGAATGTACATATGAGCATTGACACAACAATATACTGTATGTATAATCTTCTTTGGCTCAATAAAAAATATTTGAAACAAGAAGAAAGTGTGCAGACTCCTCCGAGATAATAGTAATAGATCTAGTAGATCTAGTAGTAGTCTAGCAAAGCTACAGCAGTGGCACTACAAGCAGAGAATATGATAGTAGTAACAGGGTAGTAACAACAACAGTAGGATTTGTAGATTTATAATACCATAAAAAGTGGTAGAGGTACCAATCAGAAGAGACAAGAGAAGTACATTTTGTACTTCAGAGTACATCAGTAGGTACATGTACCAACAAAGGTATTTCCAGACCTCGTGAAAACAGAGGTGTACATTTTGAATTGCAGCAAAGGGTGTTACAGTAATTCGTACCTATAGGGCCATATAAAGTAACATGCCTAGTGTTAGTACAAGTACAGACCACACATCAAACATTGTACTCCAAAAGACACAAATGTGCTCTAATTTCAGTAATGGTACTTTTAGTAGTACCACTACTAGTAGAAATAGCAGTAATCATAATAGCTGTATTGTAGTTGTAGTGCTACTATTAGCTTTTTGCTAGTAGTAGCAATAATAGAGTAGTCCAATCATGAGAATCTGTTGGCAGACAACCCGAAAATTTAACAGATAAGTCTGGCAATATTTTATAATTTGGTTGCTGTCAACAATTTCAATGAAAAGACCAAAACATTTGTTAGCTGGTCTCCCTACTGTCTGTGGCTCTCAGCCACAAGCCCATGGGCTCCTACTGTCTTTAAAAGTGAGTTATATATAGTATATATATAAAGGCTAGTAACTTCCTCAAACACCTTAATTTTTAGCCAACGTTACTCAAACTAGAGGAAATAGTGCATTTGATGGGAACTATTTTCGTACAGATTAATAATCATCATTAGGTAATGAAGGAACACACAGTGCAACGGGGTGGCTCATTGATGTGTTTTTAACAGTTTTTAGTTTTAGTTATTAGTTTTTAACAACAATGGAGCTCTATTGCAGAGGAAGAAGATATATCAGGGTTTGTATACACACACAATACTCGTTAGTAGGATTCATTGTTGGTGTTGGTCTTTTCATGTGATTTGTTGACAATAAAAAAAATAAAGAATATCACCAGCCTTGTCCCTTACGGGCTCAAGTGACAAATGTCCAATGGCAATTTTGCATTGTTTGTTAAATGAAGACAATTACGACTTTTAGATATGCACATATAACCTCCACAAATCAATACTCTTTTTACTATGTGTGAGTCACGGATGATTTTCACATCACAGAACTAAATGTGACATCTTTTCAAGCATGTGTGAACCACAGAGACACTGATTTTATGGCATAGTTGGAAATCTGGCAAGGGAAATCTTAAATACTTCTACTGTCCCCCTGACAGCACTTGAAGAACTAGGTGTAGTGCCAGTCAAGTCATAATAGTGGTAGTAGTAACAGTAGAAGACTAATAGTTGAAGAAGTCATCATACAGTTTTATGGCATTAAATAAAAGCATTTATCAATATCACATCAGCACAAAACTTCATTCCCAAAAAAGCCAAAACCTAGTATCAGAGTCCTAGCATCAGAGGGACTGGCATACACACACACACACACACACACACACACACACACACACACACACTCGCCTGCTTGATGCCATGTGTCATCCTGTATTTGACCAAGCGGTGGAGGACACGGGCTTCACATGTGCCATGTAATCCTGATGCAGCACAGAGCTGGTGTAACAGCTGCATCAGCCAGCTTTACACACTGAGGAAAGGCTTGTCATGAAGAATCTGCCACACACACACACACACACACACACAAAAGGCTGGTTGTCAGCATGAGGCAGCACCAGCCTAGGACTGAGGTAAAAAATAAAAATGTGGAGGGATAAGTGCGGAAAGGAGAGGAGAGATGAAAAGGTGAAAGGAAAAGAGGAGTGGAAGGAGAGTGAGGATGACAGCGCGGAGAGAGCAGCGAGGAAGAGGAGGCGAGGCGAGTAGAAAAGAGAGATACAAGAGGAGTAGGAGGGTGAGGAGAAGAGAAGAGAAAAAAAACTATTCTTGCATGCTGCTAGGCAACAATCTCTGGTCACTGAAGGCTGCTAATATGGCTGACCTGGCTTTACTTGTCTTCCATTTTGGAGAGTGTTCCTCTTCCTCTCTACCTACCTATCCCTCATCACTGTTTCTGAACTTAAATTTTTCATTACCACCCACCTTTCTACTTACCCCACATCCCTTTCTCCTCCTTTCCTCCTCATGCCTCTCCCCATTGCATCCTCCTCCTTCTTGTTGCCTTTACGCCTCTAAACTTTCCCTCCCCTCCTCCCCTCGCTCCCTGCCCACTTCTCTTCACTTGACCTATTTCAGAGGCTCTTCTTTTCAGCACATTTCTGCTTTATTAGGCAGCATGCAGCGGAGGGTGACAGAAGGAGGATGACCCCGAGAGGTTGCGGTTTGGATTTGAACCTGCAACGCTGCAGTGCACCTGAGCCCTCGGCTGCTTTTCTGGCCTTGTGACGCCACTACATGCTTCACATTCTTCACACCATATCCCCCTTTTTCTCTCCTTCTTCTCTGGATTTTCTACTCTTCGGCCAGGCGGTCACAACTCCATGGCGTTATCATGTGTCCCTCTACATTTTCTTGTCATTTCTACCTCCCTGGCTACTTACCTTCTTCCTCTGTGCCTCCATCCTTCTAACTTCCCCTAACTTCCCTTTCCCTCTTTGCTCTTTGTGTAGTCACATCACACACGTCATCACTCTCGTTATCACTTCTACTCATCCTAATCTGTCTCCGTCCCTCTACTTGTGCTACTGGTTTTATAAAACATAGTGTACTATTAGTACAAGTAGAGAAGAGTTGTAAAGTCAGTGAACTGACTCAGTAATGTCAGTGATACAGCAACATTAGCCACAATGAGCTACTGGTCATACAGACCAAGTAAAAACCCAGTCACACCAGCATGTAATACAGCAAACGTCTGCGGTAAAATCAATTCATTTCAATGGAATCGCAGCAAACAGTGCATTCGCTGGCAGAAGCTGAGGAAATCCCCACAAAGTTTTCGCGTCAAGTCCAAATTTGATGAATTTTGACACACACTATTGACTAATAGCAAACGGTCTTGACCTTGTTGACGCTGGAGGGAACAAAGACCTGGCAAGTCCAAAATGGGGAATGCTGTCATAGCTTATTAGCTGTATGCGTTGCTTTTATTTAACCCTCCTCTGTTAGAATATAGCCTAAACTGCTCCACAAAAGAAGAACGTTTTTGTTCCTGTTACGAGACAGGAGTCCATGGTACAAATACACCTCTTGAATAAACTGTGTGAACATATTTTTCGGTTTGTTAGCAGCCAAGCTAACAAGCTTGCTAACTGACAATTAGCAAACTAGCTAGCTTGGAGAGCTTTATGTTCCCTCTTCACTTTCCTTATTGAATGTCCTGAGAGAAAAATGACAGGGGGCAGTAAACGTTTGGAGAGCTAATGTGACTGACCTGCGTTAGCGCGTTCCTGGCTGGCTGGAATATTAACCATTCTGGCCAGCAACAGTTGTTCAGTTCCACCAACTAGCCCTGCGAGCCCTGTCACCAAGCTTCTAGCGCCGGCTATTTTGCAAAGACATGGAGATTCATTTTTTCATTTTTTCCATAAGGCTGTAGCAGCAAAACCCCTGAGTGCATAGAGTAAAGCAAGGGTGTGTTGTGTTTCTTCTGAATTGAACTTTTCATATGTAAGATGAACATTGTGAAATTTATTTTTCAAAAGTCACATAGCTTAAATATCTTCATAATGTCATGATAACTTTCACTTGCAATTTCTATTTCAAGAGGGAAGTTTTCCATCTCACTTCAATACAGTCAGAGTTTTGTTTGATCCAGCATCCACTGTGGCCATACTGCATGCATGCAGTGCTAATACAGAGGAGATGGACCAGCCACATGCCTGTTATTTCTGAAAATTTCAAAAGTGGGGGCAAAAACATCTCGCTTAACAAAGCCTTTTTAAGAAATGACATTTTATTTTTAGCTTCCCAGGTGCATGATGACAAGTATATGGAGCTGAGCAATGACCTGTCATTGTCCCTCATATTATGACCTGACCACACAACACAATTGATGCAATATATGGGACTGCCGCATATCCCATTATTACTACTACATTTATTCATTTACCTACTTTATGTATTTACTTGGTCTTGATTGCATGGTCGTGCTGTATTGGTTATGTTTGCACAGGTCTTGATACACTGCATCACCACTTTTCATTTGGTGTATTTTCTCCTCAGTGCAGACTGCTGTTTTTACTTTACAAACAATTCTGGGAGGCAGTGATCTGGAGCAGGAATACAACCTGCAGAGTGAGATTGAACCTCAGTAGTAGGAGTCAATAAAAAGATGGGTAGGTAACATTAGATTAAATCCCAATAAAAAAGCAAAAAGGTGTATTTTTTAAGAGCATCATTTGTGAGTGTGAAAAGTTCTGGCTTAGTGTGGATGGAATGCCAAAGGTATAGTTCCTGCCTCCGAAAAACTCACTCTGTATGATAGTTCAAATTTATTTTTAGGTCTAGGTATAGCAATGTTGGTTCCTTGGTCAGTCAGTTGGCCAGATGGTAGGCCTACACCACTTTGGTCCAGACTATCTCAACAACTATTGGATGGATTGCCATGAAATTTTGTACAGACATTCATGGTCCCCAGAGGATGGGTACTAATGACTCTGGTGATCCCAAAAATCAAATGTTAGCATGCTAGCACCCAAAACAAAGATGGTTAACATGGTAAACATGTTAGCATTCTCCCTGTTAGCAGTTTTGCATGCTGATATTAGCATTTAGCTCAAAGCACCACTGTGCCTAAGTACAACCTTACAGAGCTGCTAGCATGACTGTAGACTTGTTTGTATGTGATTTCTGGTTTTCCCATCCCTGAGTGTATATAACCATGTTAGTTGTTGATACATTGCTGCACTAATATTACAAATTCCTCTACACTGATGGTGAATGAAGTTCTGATTCTGTACTGTATATGAATTCTCTCTTTACCTTGTCTGGGAGGATCCCTATGCATGAAACATTTCATATGACAGTACGTTCAAGCTTGAATGTGATCACAGAACTGGATCAGAGAGCAGTGGATAGTGCCTGGCAGCCCAATTTGCCTATAGACCAAAACAAGAGAGAAGCTCTGGTTTTGACTGTGCAGACAGGGCAGGCAGCCAAATATAGGTCAGCTCAACAGACCGTGTCCAAGCCCTCATCACACAACTGACCAGTACAAAGCAGCTTTCCCCAATAACAGCCGTCAGAACTAGGTTATAGAGGCCCACAGCCCAGCTAGAGACAAGACTTTGAATATGGATTAGGCCTAAAGGCTTTATTTCACTGAAGTATAATCTTGGATTTTTAGGTCTATATTTCAGCGCCGTAATGCAGGGGTATTTAGCGTCGCATTTTAAAGCAGTAATCTCTGATATTGCTGTAATGTTGTAAATGCAGCTCACCATGCTATGATTGACATGGCTGACATGGGGAATACTGAGCTTAATCTTTTGACCCTTTAAGCTCATCAGTCAGGTCTGAGACAGGCGTGTTTTGGTGAAGACGGAGTTCATCACAGCTCAGCATCAACTCAGCTAAATGTCCATGTGGAAATGTTATTTTCCTGTGGTACGGATGCATGCGTGTTGTGTACTTGCGTGCGCGACTGTATTCCTGTATACATGTGCGTACATAGAGCACCAGAGCATGCTTGTGTGTGTATATATTTGTGTGTGTCCCTTCTGGGATGTGAGTGTTTGTTATGTGTTTGACGGGCAGTCCCCTGTCGCCTCATTAAAACTTGCTGCAGTGTTTTGTTTTGGCTTCACCAGTCATCTGTCCCTTTGTCTAGGTCCTGTCCCCACAACTCAGTTTTCAAATTAACAACACTTACATTAACAATGTAATTAGCACTGTCTGTGTCTCATTGTGTATTTATTAAGAGCCAGAGTCCACAGCGGAGATGCGTCTCTAATATTTGGTGTTACCATTAAGAGTTGTGTGATGTGTGCAGGATTTTCTTTCAACCTTGTTTTCTAAAACAGCGCAGTGAATTAGACAAACTAAATGAAACATGGGGTATCGGGGATTGAAGTTTGCATGTAAATCCTCTGATCTGTGTTTCGCACTGACTGCTGAACATAACACAGGAACAACTCTCAGTGCAAAGAACTCTACCAAGCATGTAATGGTACCTGTACCTCTCAGGTACAGTATACTCCATCAAAGTAATGAGAATGGTTTTACCAAACAGCAGCCCTGTCTCTTACAAAATATGTTTACTACTAATTTGCTTTCCAAATACATTTTGGAGAAAGCATATATGATGCCTGAATTAAGTTCACTGGCTGTTTGTGTCAATCCAGGAAGTGTGACATCCTTAAAGCTGTACTAATTAATATTTTTATATTACCTCGTATTGATGAACCCACATTCAATTAGCAATGGACTCTGCACTTCCTCTCAGATCTACTAAGCTGCAGCAGGCAGCTGTTTTTAGCACCAAACCGCAGACAGACAAAGTTAGTGACTAGCTGGTGAACGTATTGGTGCATTTAGCAGCTAAAGAGACAGATATTTTTCTCAAGAGTCGTGAGTTAATGTTAGACTTATATTCACAAGGTGGCCAGACACATGACATACTAATGTCGCTCCGTGTCTGGTGGATGTGTAAAAAGGCAGTTGTTTGCTAACACATTAGCCATGTCAACTATGTCAGCTCGTTCTGCTGCTCCAAAGCGGCCAAAAAGTAAATAATACCACTTAAAGTGCAACACACACCGCCTGTGTTAACACCCAATACACACAATGGATGCGTCACACAGACAGAAGCAGTCATTGAGGTAGAGCAGGGCAGGATGTGCCTATTCGGTGGGCGAATGTGATAAAAGTGCTGCTTTTCTGGAGAGCTGATGCCCATCAACACTGGGAAATATATAGGACCACAACAAGCTGACATGTGTCAACCTGAGATGATGCAGGTATTGACACATCATACGCCTGCTCGAAAATGACAATGCATCCCATCTCGTCCTTCATCTCAATGTTGATGTTGTCGAGCCTTAACCAAGTCTTTTGAGTTGCCTAAATATAACCCAAAACAAATACTTTTCAACAAATACTTTAACATATCACAGTAGGAAAAACTCAGGTGTAAATAATATAATTAATGATGGCTGAATTCCATTTTGCTGCTTCAGGTTCAGGGTCCTGGTAATGCTGGCTCATTGTCACAGGCTTACTGGGACACTTGAATTGAAGGTAGCCATCATTAATTAGTTGATTAATAACATCTGTGCTTTTACTATGACAAATAAAAATGGCCCTATTGTAATGAAACCAAATAAAATACATTAACAGGGGACATTTGGATATTTGAAAACTAGCTAATTGAAATTATAAATGACATTTTTAGGAGTTGCAAGGAGACAAGCTTCATCAATACAAGCTACATGGCTGGATAAAAAGGTGCAAGTTACTCAGCACTGAAAGGCCCTGCACATCATCACAGGTGCTTTCAGTTATTGCTGATTAGACCTCTGCTCAGGTTGAAGGTGGGGGATGCTCTGCTGGCAATTACTTGAAGTCCCTGGACTCCATGTACCATTAAGAATGATAAAGGTGCAATTTGTCCACCCTAGCAGATGCAACAAAGCTAACCGGAGAGTGAGGCAGATGTCAGTCAAATACAGCCCAACACAGTCCTGAGTCTAATCAAGCAAAATAAGTGAAATCACCAGTGTGGGAATAACATATACATGGCCTTTAAATTGAATGACTTTCACTACAGAACCGTCACTGGCAGACAATGGCAGATGGCCTTACAAGCATCTTTAGCCATATTTCCATAAAGGTATTTTTACACGCTTTTTGAAGTATCGCATTACAAAAGCTGTATGGAAACGGCAAAACTCAATAAAACTTCCTCAAATGCGCAAAAAAGTTGTTTCACTCACTTGAGGTGGTTTTTGCCTTTGTTGAAAAAAAATAAAGGTTACCTGGTGTAACCCCAGTTCTATGAGTACGTGCGAGGCCCTCTAACGGGCTTCGCTATTGGTTCATCCCCTCGAGGCTCCGCCTCGGCACCTGAGTCAAAGTTCATGCACTCACCGTCCAATCAGGAGGTAGCCCCCTTCCCTACAAAACCCCAGTAGGCGCATTGCTCGTTTCCCTTGAAGACTCAGCAACCGTCACCAGGGCCAGCTGGGTTGGTAGTTAGAGGGCCTCGCACGTACTCATAGAACTGGGGTTACACCAGGTAACCTTTATTTCTATTTCGTACGTGCTCCGCCCTCTAACGGGCTTCGCTATTGGTTAAAACCGAGGCGAAGGCCGTAGGGATGAGATGTACTCCCAGCTGGGCCGAACCCACTAAGAGCCACTATCCCTGTACACAGTAGTTCCCCGGTCGAGTGCCACCCACCGGGGAGACTTGTGTCAGGCTGTGATGACAGCCGCTGATCAGGCATGTTACGCTGAACCTCCATCTAGAGTAGCTGAAGGTTCCGTCACCTGTGCACCCAACACAGCATGTGACATAGCGCCAGCAGTCACATCCCTTAGATAGGACTGCACAAAAGTAGAAGTCGAAGACCAGGAGGCGGCCAAGCAGATGTCAGCCACCGACACACCCCTGAAAAGGGCCACTGAAGCAGCGATGCTCCTCGTAGAATGTGCCCTTAGCCCCACCGGGGGGACGCGCCTCATCGCCTCATAGGCCCCCCGGATAGCCGCGCAAATCCAATGGGCTAGTCGCTGCGAAGACAGTGGAGCCCCCTGAGCCCGACTACCATAGCAGACAAACAACTGATCAGATCGCCAAAAACCCGCAGTGCGCTCAACATAGATGCAGACTGCGCGCACCGGGCACAACGTATGAAGCCATTTCTCGTCCGCCGACGCGTGCGGGGTCAATGCTAGCAGGAGCGCCATCTTGATTGACAGGGCCTCCAAATCTGCCTGCTCCAAAGGCTCGAACGGTGGGCCTGCCAGGCCGTCCAAAACCGTCTGAAGGTCCCACTGGGGAACCAGGCGTCGAACAGGGGGCCGCAACCGACGAGCCCCCCGTAAGAAGCGTTTAACTAAAGGGTGACTCCGGGCTGTGAAGCGACCGAACCCCTCGTGGCCCGCTGTAATAGCTGCCGCAAAGACAGCTACAGTAGCCGCCGCACAACCGCTGTCAAACAACCCCTGCAGGAAACCCAAAACGTCCTGCAGGGAACAAGAGCTGGGCCTGAGGTCCCTGGCCTCGCACCAACCTGTGAACAGCCGCCATCGTGACGCGTAGAGCTTAGTAGTGGACGGAGCACGAGCATGTTGAATCGTAGAGACAACGGCGGCCGGAAGGCCCAAGCCTTCCAATCTCACCCTCTCAATCTCCAGACCAAGAGCCGGTGACCCAGAACCGGGCACGAGAGGATGTAACCCCCTGCCTGCCAGAGAGCCGTGGGTCGATCTGGCACCGGCCACGGGCCTGCCTCCACTAGCTGGACCAGAGCCGGAAACCACCGGGCCCCGGGACTGTCCGGCGCCACTACTATCACGACCAAGTGCTGCATCCGGATCCTGTGGAGCAACTGCATCATCAGCCTCAATGGCGGGAAAGCATACAGCAGACCTTGAGGCCAATGTGGATGAGCCAAAGCATCCACCCCCAGTGGGGGAGCGTCCGTCGGCCTCAGAGAGAACCATAATGGACACAGAGCGTTCTCTCTGGCCGCAAACAGGTCGGCCACCGGTAGTCCGAACTGCTGCCAGACCAGAGCTGCCATCTCCGAAGACAGGCTCCACTCCTCCCCCAACGGACCCCCCCGGGACATCCTGTCTGCCCCCGTGTTGAGGGAAGCCGGAACGTAGCGAGCCCTCAGGGACGATAAGTGGCGATCCGCCCAGGTCAAAATCGACACCGCAAGTCTGTGTAGTGCTGGTGATCGAACCCCCCCGTGCCTGTTCAGGTAGGCCACAGCCGTGGTATTGTCTGACCGTATCATGACATTCTTCCCCCTGAGCTGAGGGGCGAAGTGGTGCAGCACCTTCTGTACTGCCGCCAGCTCCAGCAAGTTGATGTGCCGGGAGGAGTCCTGCCACATGCCCCCCACACTAGCCTGGTTGAAGGTCCCGCCCCAACCTGCCAGAGAGGCGTCTGTAAACACCTGCACGTAATGAGAGACGCACCCCAGTCGAACGCCCTGGCGAAGACGAGCGGGCGAGTCCCAGAATATGACATCCCGCCGTGCCACCCCCGGGACATGAAGCTCGCGGCACTTGTCGCGACGTGGGTGCAACCGAAGCTGAAGAAACCAGCGCTGCAGGTTCCTCATGTGCAACAGGCCCAGACGCATTACCGGATGGGCTGCCGACATCATACCGAGGAGCGACATGACACTGCCCGCTGGGACTAGCGCCAAGCCCCTCACTCGGCGGGCCAGTTGCAAAATTGCTGTCACACGCGCTTCCGACAGCCGTGCCGTCATGGCGTGGGAGTCGAGTATAAGCCCCAGATACGCTGCCTGCTGACTCGGCCGCAGCAGACTCTTGCTGGGGTTGACAGCGAAGCCCAACTGCGTGATGTGCTGAAGGACCAGCGCTGTGTGGGCCTCGGCCTCCTGTCTGGAGGCGGCGAGAATCAGCCAATCGTCTATGTAATTCAGGATTCTCACCCCCTTTTCCCTGAGCGGTGCCAACGCCATCTCCACACACTTGGAGAACGTGCGCGGGCAGAGGGAGTATCCGAACGGAAGACGACCGAACTGATAACACTGACCCTCCATCGCGAAGCGCAGGTACTTCCTGTGACGCTGTAGGATGGGGACATGGAAGTATGCGTCGGTCAGATCTATGGATGTCATCCAGTCGCCTGGCCGAATGCATTCCATAAGCTGCCTGACCGTCAACATGCGAAAAGGCCTGCGCGCAATGAACGTGTTCAACTCGCGCAGATCCAAAATCGGCCGCAGCCCCCCGACTTCTTGGGTACCAGAAAATACGGGGAGAAAAACCCGCTCCGTGCGTCTGCATCGGGACCCATGGTAACTGCCCCTTTCCGAAGAAGCGCGGCTACTGCGTCCCTCAATACCGCCATCTCTGCTGGGTCGGCAAGCGATGTTTGCAAGATGCCGCCGAACGCCGGGGGTGTGCGGCAAAACCGCAACGCGTAACCCCTCCGCAGCGTTCTGTCCATCCATGCAGAGAGAGGGCTGCACAGCCGCACCCACATAGAGTAACGGTCCGTGAGCGGGAGCGCAACGGGCTCGGCGGGAAGCAGTAGAACGGGCCCACCCGCACCGACCCTCCCGCCTTGGGGAAGGACGGACGGGGGGCCCTGCCAGAAAGGGCCGTGACGCAGCTAAAGCTAACAACTAAATAGCTGCCTCTCGTGCACCCTCCTCTGGCGAACCGGCCGCCGAGAGCGACGGCGAACCATCCACATCAAGACCGGACGAAGCCACCGCACTTCGCCGTGGGTCATGATGTTCACTGGTTCCTTGTAACAAAGAAACAGTACTCACATGAGGAACGTCAGCCTCGTACTCTGCTGCAACGTTACGACCGCCATTCTGCATCTGGTTCCTACCTGACTGCACATGGCGCTCACCTCTGACGTCATCTGTCAAAGGAGAGGGGTCAAAGCCAAAATGGCGGCGACTAGCACCACTAGCCGCACTAACCATGCTCGCGGAGTTACGCGGCTCTACTTGAGACCGCATATGAACCCGCGGGGCCCCCGACGTGTGAATACCCTGCACCGCTGATGACGCAGTTTCACCACCGTGGGTTGAAACTCCATCACCCGCCGGCGCTACCACATGCGTGGCGTCGATCTCTGGCCTACGCCCTGCCCGGGTAGTCTGCTGAAGAGACTACCCGGGCGACTAGCAAACCAGTGACCCATAAACAACTTATTAGCCTGCTTACTAATGGTTGTGAACTCACGGCTAGCCGCGCTAACCTCTGACCCGGGCAGTGCCACAGGCAGGGAAGAGCTGGAAGAAAATCTCTCAGAGACCATACACCATTACGCCCTCATCAGTCAATGCAGCGGGGTCGGAGCCAAATGGCAGCGACTAGCACCGCTAGCCGCACTAACCATGCTAGCGGAGTTACGCGGCTGAACTTGAGACCGCTATGAACCCGCAGGAACCCCAAACAAAGTCGCTGCCTCCCTCTCTTCGTCCCCCGGCGAACCGATCGCTGAGGACGACAGGGCAAAATGAACATCAAGGCCAAGTGAAGCACCAAGCTCCGCTGTGGACCGTAGAGCTCACCAGGTGAAACAGTACTCACCTGAGGGATGTCTCCTCTGCCTCCGCACTCTGCTGCTGCAGTGTTATGACCGCCATCTAGCGTGCGGTTCATGAACGACTGCACTCACCTCTGACGGCCTCTGGGGTCAGAGCCAGAAATGGCAGCAGCCAGCACCGCTAGCCGCGCAAGCCATGCTACTGGAGTTTCGCGGCTTACTTGAGGCCGCTTGTGAAGCCGTGGTGAAACCACTGTGTGAAGTTTATGCACCCGCGATGACAGCTGCTCGCCACCATGGGTCGAGGCGGCGTCAGCCGCGGATGCTCGGATGTAAGCGGCGCCGTTCTCCGGCACACTCCCTCCTGGGTGATGTGCCGATCACAACAGCAGCGACACAAACAACGTATTAGCCGTCCTGCTAATGGCTGAGGATCACGGCCAACAGCGCTAACAACTGAACCAACCTGTGTTTCAGAATGTGAAGTGCTAGCAGAAGACCTCAAGAGACCAACAGAATGTCAGTGCAGGTAAGAAAACATTCAGAGACGCGGTTATAATATAACAGCGGCGGCGCCTCGCAAGCCAAAGACACTATTAGCCTTTGTGCTAATACCAGAAAGTCATGGCTAACGGCGCTAACATCTGAACAAGCTGTGTTTCAGAATGTGAAGTGCTACAAGAATGTACAGTGCGAGTAAGAAAACATTCAGAGACGGTTATAATATATGATCGGGTAGTGTGCCGATCGGAGCGGCGGCGACTCGTACGCCAGAGACACAAACACACTATAGCCGCCTTGCTAAACCAGAAAAGTCATGGTTCTGTCAAGGCGGTCTACGCCCTGCGCCAAGCCGCCACCCTCTGCACCGTCAGCGCCGGCCAGCGTGGAGGGAGCGACCAGCCTCGGCAACCGTGCCTGACGCTCACGCTCCTCCGGGGGGAGCGTGAGATAGTCGAGGCAGGTGCCGGCCTCACTCTGATGCCTCTGACCGTGCTGGTCCGCCATTGACATCAGTGAGGCACACAAGGCTTGCTGGCCATCTCCAAGCGCAAAATTCCTACTAGACGCGACACCGGATGGTGACAATTTTTCGCTGAACTAGACCACAGGTTGCTGAGTTGAAAAAGGGAAACGAGCAATGCGCCTACTGGGGTTTTGTAGGGAAGGGGGCTACCTCCTGATTGGACGGTGAGTACATGAACTTTGACTCAGGTGCTGAGGCGGAGCCTCGAGGGGATGAACCAATAGCGAAGCCCGTTAGAGGGCGGAGCACGTACGACATAGAAGTTGATGTGCTAAATGGGATATGGAAACGCCTTTGCAGAATAACATCTGACGTAGCGAACATTTAACTCACATGACTGATCAGCTGTTTCCGTTTAACCGTTCTGCATTAATCTGTCTTTGTCTCCGGACAGCATGAAACACGGCCAATACTAGCTGACATGAAAGAAGAATTAAAACTTCGCCAATAAAAACTAATTCCTGAGGACCTCTCTCCATTTTTCTCCCGTAGATGAGTTAGATGGCCAAAGCAATTTGTTTTGTTTTTTCTGCTTCTTTTACTCTGTTTATTGGCAGATTACAGCCATGTGTAAAGTGTAGCCTATACCGCCAACTTCTAACAAAACTACGTTTTGCAACGAGCCTAGTTTATCTGCTCCAAACCAGTTGACGGAATTGCGCCTAATTTGCATTTCTTTTTTGCGACATTTCAAAAGTTCGCTTAAAATTCGCTTGACAATTGAATGGAAACAATCGCCCATCAACTAAATGTATCCATGGTGAAAGTCCAGATGCTAATGGACATTTATATTTAGTGCGCATACGAATACACAAAAATACATACCTTCTGTATTGCTGTGATACAGTGTGAATCCCTCTGAGTGTCACTTAAGGATAGCAGCTCTGATTACAAACCATTAAGAGGCGACTGGCCACAATAAAGCTATTTAATAAAAATGTATTATCAAAAGCATTAAACACAAAACGAGTTACACTGCAAGGAAAACACTTCAGGGAGCTGCTGCTGTGTTGTTACTTTACTGCCTGGATGCCTGGCTCACTGAATATGGATCACAATTCAATTGAGTCTGAATGATTGTGTTTTCATTTCAAACGGCTATATCTATTTTTGGCATGAATGCTAATGATGCTCCCTGATGTTTGTTGGTGTGATACAAAGTACTGCTGATTATATAATCAAAAGACCTACAGTGAAAAGGCAACTAATAACTTCAATAACACAATTTCACCTTGATTTCTTTGTTTCATTTTCCCAGCACAGTCATCTTCACGTACATGTAGCTAATTACCCAGAAGGAAGGAAGAGCATTAGTGTAAATATGGTGATAGAATCTGAAGAACAATGTGGCTAACAAAAGTAGCTGTAAATAGTAGTCTGACAGCAACAACTCTGTTTTTGAGGGACGACAGGAGCTTGATGATGGTCTTTAAGGTTTAAAACACCTTCAGGCTCTTGACAAGACAAACACTACAGCTAATGTGGCTGATTAGACCTGTGACAACCACATTATTTGCACATAACAACAGAGAGCTGAGCTATATTTAATCTAAAATTTCAGTGCAGAAGAGAAATGCATACAGCTTGATCTAGTGGAGTATCACACAGAAAAGCAATTAGAAGTGAACAGGTGCAATTTATGTCTCTGTGACTGGGAAAGCTCTATCATCTGCAGGCCTCACCCCACTTCCCAGTTGCAGACACCTGCGGGAGCCACGGCAGGCAACCGGGAGAGTTCCATCCCCAGAATCAGCATCTCAGTGAAAGCCACGGCATGTGGACCCCGACTAGCCTGGTTCCAGACCACTGAATCACCTCCCACACCTCCAGTTTGTTCAGTGATTCAAACGAGTTGAGCTTTGTAGGCAGGACACTTAATGAGGACGTTATTTTCCTACATAGGTAACTTCCAAGCTATGACTGCGTAAAATAGTAACAGAAAAATGGCCACACAAATGGTGACAAGACAGCTATACAGGCTGTTGTAAGATGACATACAGATATAACAACTCTTTTTGTTGTTTATTAATTGCTCCTAGCAACCGCTACCGCAGTCTGATTATCAGGCTAGACATAGGCAAGATAAAAGCACTGCAGTATTTATTATATCATCAACACAACAATGGGCTCAACACCTTTTGTCAATGTTGCTATGATACCAAACACTTGACTGTTATACTGACTGGTATCGCCACCAGCCCAGAAATCCAAGCACTCAAGAGTAACAAAACCAACCTTTCAATTTGTTCAAATGTAGTAATTCTACTGTAAATTCACCTTTCATTTAGCTATTTGTCACAACTGAACTAAAACACACGAAACTGTTTCTATTTACCGGAAATGAAAAATATCTTCTGGGAACTTGTGGTTCTTGTGGTTCCCAGAAGATGATCCCTAATGACATTGGAAAACCCCTGAACTTTTGTGTAGAGTCTGCATTTAGAGTTTACAGAGCACATAGTATATCCTCCCTAGAGGACAAACCCTTTCTGTTAGGATACTCCAAGCTTTCCTCTTGTGCCACGCTGAGGACAAAATGTCAACTTTATACACAAGACACTGTATCTCATAATCTAATGGCCAGACAGCCATGGAATTTGCTGAGCAGGTTATGCCAATCTGCTAAGGATGTTCCCTGGTGCCACCCTCAGGACAAACTTTACTTTTTTAGAGTAAGTACTGGTAAGGCTCTACCAAACCTATTTGTAGTAGTTTTGTTCAGTCCAAAACTTTGATATTCTCTGTTCTGGTAGGGTTTTGGGCTTTTACTTATGTTAAGTAAAATGGGTACATCTGCCTATTTTTTCATGTTATGCTTGACATGAACTCTTTCAGTCAATTTACAGTATGAATTCTAGTGTGAACTTGTGCTCACCATTACTACATACGAGTATGAGGAAATCGTTAGCTTAAGGAAGAAGCAGGATTAGTAGTGAATCTGAGAGATTTGGTGGACCTATTTAAAAGCAAGAGACACAGACAGAAGCAGTAGCATGATTATCAAAGTGAGAATGTTACAGATGCATTTTCAGGGTCGTGTTTAGATGGTAACCCTAGATTTGCGAAACTCTCACACATGCGCACTTGATTCAGCACAGTAGCACTTGGCACGTTGGAAAAGTTAACCCTGCCAGAGAGACCAACCAAGTGATTTTGGTGCCTAAACCTAACCAAACTGTGACCGCTTCACAACATTACCCTTTCTGCCAGAAAGCCTAACCAAGGAAAAGTTAGTTTGGGTCAAAATAATAAGTCAATGATGACTATTGATTTCATACAGGACACAAACAGTGGTCTCCAGGGTGAAAGTCCTGTGACTGACCCATTAATCCATACCAACCATTACCCTGTAAGGACTTTGTTGCTCTTTATACTGCGCCATCCGACGGTAGACAGTAACAAACAGCGCGCACAAATCTTGCGAGGGTTTCGCAAATCTATGGTTACATCTAGACACGACCCATTTTTAGGGCACTGGAGTATCTGGAAGAAGTGAATTTCACATTCTTTCTAGTTGGTGTCTTTCAAGTAACGTCTTACTCTGAGCCGTGCAAAGACAACATCATAAGCTTTTAGAGCTCACAGAACCAGTCAGGTTGGACCAAAGCAGTGAATGTATAATCAGATCAGCTGTGATTTCAGTGGCTTTCAACTGACTGGAGTTAACCAATGGCACAAAGAAAAACCTTTCAGTCGAAAGATCCAGTCATTGCATATGTAGAGTAAGTCTTTTTTTAGCAAACCCCTTTTAAGGTTTTTTTCAGACATGTCTTCAGTTCTTTTTAACACAACATATAATAGAACAGATAGTAGAATAAAATAGGTCTTTAATCCCATGCAAAACAAGATTTACTGTCCTACCTAAAATAAATCCATAAAAAGCTGTGTGTTTAATACACCCACTCACAAATGATTTGGCTGGACTGTACAACTTGCAGGGAAGCTGTACCTTGTTACAGTTTTATGACTTCACAGTTGTGTAGTTAAAGGCTCCAGTTCATTCGTCCTAAATTTAAACTTCACACAGACTAAAATAAACATCCACCAGTGGAATTCAATTAGCAGTGTTTCTCTGTGATCCAAGTCTGCTGTTTTAACTGGTGATGCCAGTACAGGTGCTTGGGTGCATACCTCTCCAGAGGCTGGCAAACGCCTGCTCTCTCTGTATCTACCTGCTCACACACACACACACACACACACACACACCAATACAGTACACATACAATGGCCAAGTGGCACCTTATTTCTCTGTTCGGCTTTTAGCTACCTAACATGACACATATAAATAAATAAAATACACTAGCATGTATGGAATTCCTGCTGTCTGCCTGCTGTTCAGAGAACAGAAACCCCTCAATTTTGATATTATATTAGTAATGTTAGCATCTATAAAAATCCTGCTATTTACCATATATTTATACCAGACACTAGATATATGCCAGGTGTGTTATGTTATCGCAAAAACTCATATTAGATGCTTGCAGTGTATACAGACAAGGCTACAATTCATTTAATAATTAATATTTATTAGCTGCGGGGGATCATGAAAAGAAACTATGTACACCTGTTTTCCTAAAAATTACAAGTGTAACAACATGATTTTCCGTCCTAAGCCATCAGTCTGCACCTCTATCAGGTGTCACCTACTCACACACTGATCTCAGCTCGCGGCAAAATGATCACCAGAGTGTTGATCACAGGGCCTGACAAACATTCGCACAATTCATTCAACAGCCATAAACACACAGTCACAGTGCGAGCTGTCTTACCTTAAAATTGGCCTTTCTTATTCACCAGTTTCAGTGTAAAGCTATTCTCCACCTTATTAAAATCCTGCGTAACAGCTTACTCTGCATTCTGAGCTGAAACTGAGATTTCCTTCTTGGGATATTGACCATTTTACACCCAGTACTTTTGCAATTCGTGCAGTTTTTTGGCACAAAAACAAAAGTCTTAAATTGATGTCCCATAAGCTCGAAGTAATTCTGGTTTGCGTTTTACTCCCCGCGTGGGCACACATCTTATGATGATCATAATCGCTCAGAAACCGGTCTATTAATTTCGCCTACAAATCTCACATAAAAGTTATTTTAATCAACTTCTAACAATCTTCAGATAATTAAGGTGATTGTTTTGATCACTCTGTATATTATTGCATAGTTAATTCATGATGATAGTAATATCCCACAGTTTTGCTGCCTTCTTATGCTGATCGGTATTATCATGATTCAACGTACAGTATAGCCTACAAGCATGCACACAGCACATGTACACACTTATTCCCATACTACACGCAGATAGCCCTCACCACACACACATCACTCTTTAACCTCTCTCATTATCACTTTTCTTTCAGCTGAGAACTGCCAGTATGCTTAAATATCAGTTTACACACACACACACACACACACACACACACACACACACACACACACACACACACACACACACACCATATGTTGCTCGGCCACAGTGACTGTGTCATTGCAGCCAATGAAGCTTCACCTCAGCTCACTGAGTCAGTCTGCTGGGGACTGACTTAAATGAAATCAGAAAACATCTTGTCACAACAGTGCTGGCCTTAATCTGTGATCTGTGTGCGGGAGTGTAAAATGTTTTAATAGTGCCTGTGTTTCCTTCACGTCTCCTTGGTGATAGTTACAGTATGTGGTCGAATTAACACAATCACTATCGCAGCTAGTGGTTAACTGAATTGTTTATATAGTAAACTGATGGACTGTGTCATTTTGTAACATATTTGCTCTCCTCTTTTTCAAAAAATTGAGCAGTAGTGTTATATAAGTTTAGTGTACAATAATGTAATGTAATCAGTAATGTCGTCATAATCAGATGCACAAATGTGACCATTTACAGGACGACTGATGTCTTCTACCTGCTTCAACACTGCAGCTCATAGTGTGTGAAGCTGGATCTGATTTAACAGCGGTAGAGTTCTTCATGTGCGAATGAAGCAAGAAGTAACATTGGGAAACATGGGAAATGTAGTCTTCATCTTAAAGCTGCTCTAATATTATTATGTATTTATTTTTTTATTTGGATCCCCATTAGACACCACCAAGGTAGCAACTACTCTTCCTTGGGGTCCACACAACATATTTTTATGTTAATAATGGTCAAATGACTATGTTTAAAGGGGCCACTTTTTGTGACGAACATGCAGAGAATTATCACCAACTCCGCAGTTCCCCTCAGCTCTACAGAGCATTTTAGCATCTTTTAGTGTTTGGAGCAAAACTGTACTGTTTTGGTTCCCTCTCACCGCTCTCATCAACCTTGTTTCCAGCCGCAGCAGGCAGCTGTTTTCAGTGAAAAAGCTCTAAAAACACACTGTACACTACCTGCTCAGCACTAAGCAGCAGACCGACACAGTTAGCGACTAGCTGGAGAACACAGTGGAGCATTTAGCAGCTAAAGAGCCACATATTTCCCTCTCTGGAGTTGGTGGAGAGCAAAACAGAGCTAAAAGGAGAGTGACTTACATCATCAGGTGAACATAAACACAACTCCAGTTAAATGCTAATGTTGCTCGGTGCTTGTTCAATGTGTAAATACTGTTTGCTAACAAGCATAGCATAGCCATATCAACTTTAAAATGTGATAACATGTCAATGTTGTGTTTACAGCTTGTTGTGCGGGCCTCAAGTGACCAAACAATAAATTAATGCAGGTTTAAGAAACACTAACACCAAATAATTTCATCTTAAACCAATTTACTTTGACCATTTCAAAAGCAAAATGAATATTGATGGTATATGTATAGGCAACATAAGAATATTAGTTAGTTAATTAATTACTAATTAATTACTAAATTACTAAAACTCTAGACATCAAAAGTGCGTGGACGCCCTGAAACTAGTTTCTGTATTTGTATTTATCTGCATCTTGTTTGTTGTCTTTGTTTTTTGTGAAGAGAGATGTTTTTACAAGCCCCTTGAAATTATTTTGTTCCCCACCTGAACAATTTTATTTGTTTCCTCATTTTCTATACACTGAAATAAAGCAGAAATAAATCCCCAAGTCAATTCCCTCTCTTGCGTTTCCTCCACATTGCCATCAATCTCACATTCTATTGCTTTCACACACACACACACACACGCACAGCAAGCCTGTGCTTGTGTTGTTATACTTGTGAGGACATACTTTTGGTGAGAAGGGTTTCCACACTTGGAAATTAAATTTATGAGGCTTTTTAATCTTTCATTTGATGGAATTCAGGTCATCGTTCGACTGCATATCTAGAGTTAAGACATGAAACCGGTCAAAAATTGCGATCTCACAGGCCTCGTCTTTTACTCATGATCTTGTCAAGTAAAGAAATCCTGAGGAAAGCATTTTCAAACCGCTGTCATATCAATGCAAATCTCCATCACAGGTTTATCCCCTAGGATGTGTGTTGATCCTGGGATGGAGAGAGCTGAGGCATATTGATGAATCTGGGTGCAATATTTCAGGAAAGTTCTTTCAAGGTCATCCTTTTAGTGTGTGAAAGTTGGAAGAACTTATTTTATGTTATTTGTTTCAAATCTAAAGGAAACTTTGGGAGACCTGTGGGAAGTCTGGATGTAAAAGGAATAATCATAAATCAAACATTACTGGCATTAGAGTCATTTAATGCCACAAGGTTGTATGACTGGGAGAACCTCCTGCAGTTTATCTAATTAGCACTCTCTGACTGGTCTGTGTTCATTTAGCTGAATAACAAATTCCATTACAGAATAGTTCAGGATAATGCAAATCATCAACAGCTGACTGACACAAATGAGCGTGCCAGAAAGATCATATCACCAGGGTAAGGGTAGTTGGAATTGATAATGGAACACTATATGGCCAAATGTATGTGGACAATACATTTGTGTTTTGGTATGGAGTTGTTTTTCATAGTTAGGGTTAGGCCACTTAGTTCAAATCAAGGGAAATCATAATGCTGCAGCATACAGTGATATGTTAGATTAGACAATAGTGTGCTTCCAACTTTGTGGCACCAGTTTGGGGAAGGCGCATTTCTGTTTCATTATGGCAATGCACAAAACCAGCACCGTAAAGAAATACATTTCCCAGTTTGGTACAAGGAAGAAGTGATCTACACCAGGCCCTGACCTCAACCCCATCCAACACGTTAGGGATGAACTGGAACACTGTCTGCAAACCAAGCCTCATCGCTCAACATCAGTGGTCGACCTCACCAACTCCCAATGTCCACTGCATGTAGCTATGTGCATTCCAGCTCGGTCACGTCTCTTTTCTCCACTCCACTACCTTTATGCACTGGGTCTATTTTTGCCGGCGCAGCTTACGTCTGAAGCATGAAATTCACTTTTGAATGTATATACAGTAAATGCCGATATTGACTAACAAATTCTGTGCATTTAATATTTAATGATGCCTTGATTATTGACTTTGTCTTTACATACATATAGCTGGGTTTTTTTCTTGTCTCGTCACTTCTCCTCTGAGGTCTGAGGAGGGAAACAAAGATAGCTATGGTTTTCCTCTGCTAATATACTGTACACGATGCAGGAACCACAGACACAAAATAAAGATAAGCCGGCATGCTGTGTTCACGCATAATAAGCTGCAAAAGTGTTCAATGCGCAAAACACAAAAACTCTAGGCAAAACCACTCTAAGCAGTGGAGACTGCAAGCTTGGTGACAGCGACTACTGGCAGAGCCAGAGGTGAACTGCTGTAGCTGGCGAGCTAACCGTTAGCTCAGTCACAATAGCTCCCGGAGCTTCTCTGTATTTTCTCTCTACTGTTCTGTTTACTTTCCCCCTGGCATGTTGTTCGCCATTGCACACCATTTTGTTCAATAAAAAGTTATTGAAGAGGGAAAGTAAAGCTCTCTGAGCTAACAAGCTTGCAAACGGGTGGTTTAGCTTAGCTTGGTCGCTAACGGGACAATAGGTTCACACAGTTTATTCAGAAGACCTATTTGTACTATGAACTCCTGCCTCATAACTGTCTGCAAACCATTGCTTTTTTCCTCAGACAGAGGAGGTTAAATAAAAGTGAATAGTGCAACACAGCCAACAAGCTATGATAGCTTCTTCTATGTTGGACCCTCCGGCTCTCTGTCCCCTCAGAGGTCAGCACTGGGAAGACAGTTGGCTATTGGTAAATGACTCGAATTCACGTGTCAAAGATTACCAAAGTTGAACAAAGTTGATCGCCTCTTCGAGCGGATCCTCTGATCGTGCCAATTCTAATGGAATTAATTGAAATTGAAAACTGAAATTTAATTTTAAATCCTGGTGTGTCCAGGCCTTTACAGCGGACATTGGAGCAGCAACGGAGCCATGATAGATATGTGGTGCAACTGGAATGTGATAAAACCGCATGCAATGGACATGAAGGGTAATGCTCCTGTGGCTGAATGGGAGCAAATCCCTGCAGCCTGGTTACAAAATCCAGAGGAGTGGGCTATAGCAGCAGATTAATACCCATGGTTTCACCCATCTTTGACACTCACATTTGGGTGTGATGTTTGGGTGTCTACATATTTCTGGCCACATAGGCAAACATATCATATAGGACACAAGACACAAGATTTTTCTTCCAATATAATATAATAATGTAAATATTTCTGAGCTGTGGAGTTTGTAAAAGCTTAAGGAGCAATTTAAAGAACTTTAGATTTGAATTAAAAGAATAATGTCGAAGTTCATATTGATTGTTATCAATTATTACTGTGGCCCATTTTGGGCCCTAACCCCTTGTTTAAAGAACCAAGTCATGGACAGTGGCCGAAGAGCTTCACTGTGATTGGCTGAGAGTGTTGAGTTGCCATGGAGACCCCTGCTGGTTAGTTTATGGGACAACAACAGGGAAGCACCTCTGGATAACCTCAGGCCAGAGAGAGAGAGAGAGAGACCTTCAAAACACACAGGCAACACAACTGACCTCCACATACTGCAGTTCACTGCTAATGTGCTCGTATTGATGAACACACACATACACACTGAGAGGGAGGGAGAGGTACGGAGAGTTCACCAAGTTTCCCACTGTGGTCGATTAGAAACACACACACACACACACACACACACACACACACACACACTGGCATCCACCTTTCACAGGCACAAAGTCTTCAGCAGCAAAGTAAAACGCTTTGCATATATCGAGCAGACTTCTGATTAGTGCTCATAAAGATCTGCTTCTCATGACTCAAACATCTTGAAGTCAGTCGTCTCCAATTTAAAATGAAAGGACGCACTCCTGGCTTTCCCATATAAATTATGCCAGTCTAACGAACAGGGAAATGTGGGCAATTCAGAGCTTAAGACATTAAATTCTTCATGTAGTGTAATGGCACTTCTTTGAATGTACTGTAGAACTCAGTGTTTTAGCTTGAAAGAAAAATATCAGTTAAATAAGAATAAAGAATGACTAACTTTGGCACTGATGTTGATTTTCTTACTTAATAGAGAAGGGGGGACCTAAGAAAAAACCCCCAGAAAAACCCAAGGCTCCACCTCTTTCAGCGTAACCTCCCAGCGGGCAGCGGACAAAAGCTAAAAGAGGAGGAAAACAAACTGTTCAGTCAAGAGTAGATCCTCATCTTCATTACAAAGTGGCCCTTGTTTAATGCTACATCCCTGTCTCCAAACAACAAGCCGGAGCAGCTAAAAATACGATCAACATCATGAATTATACATATCTTCCACAGATCCTCTGGGTGAGCTATGTTAGTGAGCGGCTTCACCACATGGTATAATTATAGAGGTTACAGCGGCGGTGATAAACACAGTGCAAAGACAAATTAAAACTCGCACTACCCTCCTCCACCCACAAAGGAATTCAAACTGCCCGACGACAGAAGACTCTGCACCGTGACAAAGCTGTTTGAGAACGAGAGGATTCAGGAATGAAAGTTGCAGGCTGAGACACTTCAAAGTTAACTGCGTTGGACAAACTTCGATTTGTCGGAAAAAAGCTGCCAGAGCGTTTGTTGGAAGTAAACTCCTGAGGGTTTACATCTTTATCAGTGAAGTAAGTGGGGCAGAGTTGTATTTGCAGCAGGGGTCTACTTATAGTAAAACCACAGGTCCAATTCCTGAGTTTCAAGGACGATATATCCAAGATACATCCCAGCAAAAACACAGAATGACTCCAAAACGTCTTCCAAATGGCAGCATCTATTAATATCTATATGTATGATAAAACTGTCCATGTTGCATACCCAAAGAAATCAGGCTAGATAATTAGATAATGTCAAAGTCGATTTGTGTTGCATAACAACAGGAATGATCTCATGCTCCTTACCCCCTCTGAACTCTTGCACGAGTGTTAGCACATTGTCCTATCTGATAACAGTATAAGAAGCTGAACACTGCTGCTGCTAATGGCCTTGTTCTCTGATCCTCTTCACAACCTACTTACAACATTTAGTAGAGTATTGCATGTGGACTGCAATTCAATCTCTAAGCATCTGGTCAATTTTACATTCAAGGTAATAGGAAGATAGAGCCAAATATTAAAAAGGAACAAACTATCACTTCAAATACAGTGAGAGAAAAATCAGTATTAATATTTATTGAAGAAATTATTTTCTTTTGACAAACAAAGATTGTTGTGTTGAGATCCCAAAATAATTATTTCAGATCATTTTTTCATGTGTCATGAAAATAAGATTATTTCGTGTGGCTCCTCGTGCCTTCCATACGATCTCAAAACCTGGACTGTAGAAAACAGGAAATCTTTAATGTGGACCGCATCTTGTACATGAAATAAATTTGGATAGATGCTCCCAAAATGCAGTTTCATTGTGATATCCGTCATCTCTCAGCAGCAAAATTAATGTTACCAAATTGAAAAGAAAAACTCAAACACACAAACAAAGTTGTTTTGTGTTGGATAGAATTTAACTGACTTTTAAAAAAAAAAGATATTCTTACAGTGCACTTTAGTGTTCACAGTATATTACACTAACGTAAGCATATGCCACTGATATCTGTGTACTGTGTTTGCACAATGATAGCATTGCACTCATACAACACTTAAATAGAACATACATTGAGGGAAGAAAAAAGTTGATGGAGGAATTCAGCCTACAGTACAAAGGCTTCCCATTGCTATTCTCAGCACTGTGAGCATCACCATTACTACCCCAGAGAACCACTGTGCAGAGCTACTGTAGCGCCATGCATACCACATCAGCCCGACTTTGAAGGGCTTTTCTCAGAAGGAATGACATCACTGAAGAAATCGCTCACGGAGGGCAGCATCAAAGAGGTGCATGGCTAAAGCTGGAGTCAAAGCATGAGAACGGCAACATCAAACGGCTGACATGACTTTGGTTTGGACAGCATGATGCAAGTTCGGACACTGTGAGAATAAATGAAATGTCAAGAAGCAAAGAGCTGTGCAAAAGCACTCGCAAATATCAGCTTCTTCAGCATTTTTTAAACTGCAGAAGTGGTACTTTTTATGTCTAAGAAAAACAAAGAAGAAAGATGGATTTTCTATATTTCATAGTTGATGTGAAAGTTGTGGGCCAGGCTATTACTTTATCTTGCATCACAAATCAAAGTCTTCCTCCAATTCTGGTTATTTTTTATCTGATGTTCTGATGCTTCCTAATTGGCCTGACAGTACTGGCATGTTATGCAATTCTGGGTCACATCAATCTGAATCATCTTATATCAAAAACGTACAGTAGTGGATCATGTCTAATGATGAGTGTTCCTCAAATATTCAACCATTTATTCATAGTCACAGATGCCCATTTAACCCTTATTAATTCAACATTAACAGTGGAGAACAAGAGAACCAAATTATGATTTCTGGCCTCTTCTGATTCAAAGCTCCATCTAAACATAACATAACTGAACAGAACAGATTCTTCGAGCTGCATGCCCACTTTGACTCGGCTCCTTTTGGCTTCTTTTCATCATTATCTCCAGCAGAACAGGACAAGCTGTTGTGCTCCCAGCAGCACTGATACATTTTTAGCAGTTTGTGCAAGACAGTGCTGAGCTACAGATGGGTTTGAATCGTCACAAAGCGACAACACAAAGCCGCAACCAGCGCTTCCCCCGAGCATCTGTTTAGCTCCGTGAGTTAAAAAAGAAAACTGATGGCTGGAGACTTATTTTAGCTTCTCACTATTGAAGAGACTTGTGTATGCTCACGAATTCGGACTGGCCTGTCCAAAGCCATTGCTGTGACATATGTGCATTCTAAAAATTGGGCGCAATTCCTCCTTAGCGAATGAAAAAATGATGCCAGCTCTGCCCTGGAGTGTATGTGGTGTGTCCGCTTTCTCTATCTTTCTCTTTCTCTCTTGCACTGCTATAAATAGTGGAGAGTGCTGCTGTCTCTCATATTTCATGTGTCACTGGCTCCCACAGTCACTGGTGAAGAATGTTCATTGCGTACATACATAAAGCCTCTTCTTGCTTCCTTCCACACTTGTTTCCACTTCCTCACTCTCCTTACTGCTGTCTAATATTCTCTCCTCTCTCCTCTTCACTCCATGCTTTAAACTAAGACGCCAGGCCTAAACCACACGTCTCAAGTGGCAGGGGACAGATCCCCATATGTAGGGTAATTTAGGTAGAAAAGAGAGAGTAACGCATGTTAAGCCATATCAAGTATTTTCCTAATTTTACAGGAAAAACAATAATAACAGTGACCTTATAGTCCTCTTTAATTTGAGCATACAAACACTGCTGAATGCTAATTCAATGTAATAACCCAAAGCTTCACGCTGCAACCAGGGCTGCAGTGGAGAGTAAAAAAACGCTGTTTACCCACCTGTTACATTGTCTTTGAAATTCTAGCATCTCTTGTTTAGTGCTCTGCTGTCGTGAAGTGAAGCTAAGGTTTTTGTTTTTACATTAGTACTCCTGTTTTTACATTTGATATAGCTAGCTACTCTGATGTAGCTTGCAAGCTACATCAAACATAATTAAATCATCTAAGCTATCGTGATAGTTTAAGTTAGCTTAACTGTAAACTCTGTAGGTTATGTATTCCCACGAGAAACGACATGATGTTGTTAGTCACCTGTAATCAACACAGCTTTAATGAAGTCATTCTGCGTGCACTATCAGACTTTTCAAATGGAGGCGTTTCAAAGGAAGGGATGAAGAGAGAGCAGACAGAGACTAGGGAGAAATGCAGTATGTAATAGTGGAGGCACAGAAACAGGGGGAAAGTAAAATAAGGTGGAACTGGGTTGAAATTTTAAGAAGAAGATATGGGAGGAGAAGAAAGAGAAAGTGATTCAGAAGCAGCCCAGGAGCAAAAGTTATGTTTTGAAATGAAAAAGCATTAGTGTAGACGTAGCCTGAGATTGGATGGGGTTCAGCCAGTTTTTTATCACGATAGACCTGCCTACAACCAGGGTCATATGCAGCAAAACTGTACTTATGTCTGTAAATGAAACATGACTCATTGTGTAAATAATGTTGTTTGGCAATCAGATGTGATGAATATTAATGTAAGAGTCACAGAGAGGAAAGTAGGAGTCGTGCATATCCAGGCCTATAAAATAAAGGTCTAGCACTGCAGATACACATATATCCATTGTCTGATTAATGTCTTTCATTAATTAAGCTGAAAAGCATGTTAACTGATGACACGCTGTAATTTCACTGCAACAAATCAATAAGATTCATTAATTTAGCCTGAAGCCTGAGATAAGTAAGGACACACTGTTATTTTACTACAGCAGCTGAGAGGAGCGCAAATAAGGAATTCCCAGCCCTAACTCGCATATTTGAGCACATGGAGTGCAGTATGTTAGCCAGCTGAGCGAAAATCTCTGAGGGATTTGACCCTTAGCCAATAAACTGCAAAGTCTCTTCATCTCTCAGTCAGACACAATGCTTAGTCATCAGCGAGACGCTCAGCTCAACCTGACAAATCCTTATTAGTCAAAGTTAAAAGGTCTGAGAGAAAATATTTCCTTTGAGCTATGTTCAGAAGCTCATTCTGTGTTCCAGGCCCGTCTTTAAACAGGCCGTGTGTGATATTTTTAATCAGCAGCTGCCAAATGCTGGAGCCATTTTTGCCTAACTGGGTCTGGTGATAAAACACCCCTGACAAAGTCCCACATAGCTGACAGAGGGTGTCCGATAGCTGATTCACACCACTTATAAAAAGCACAAGCATCTTTGATTTCATTTCATTTCCATCTCGTTCTATTTCCCAAGTGTAAATGTCCTGTTTTCTTTCTGACATCATCAAAAGCTGATTAAAATACCTCAATCTTTTCTAAGTCCCAGATGAACGGACGAAAAAAATAACTTCAACAAGTTCAATCTGTATTCAAATGAGTTTCCAAATGTGCCCGGACTCAGGGTTTAATATAATCATGTGCTGTAATGGTACACGCAAAGATGACAAAACACCACTGATATAAAAAGAGGAATTAGGATTTTAGAAAAAGCATTCATACGCTCATTCACTTAAAGGTGAGTTTTAGGTGGGTTTCTATTGATTGCATCTGTGTGTGTGTGTGTAGCCCCAGCCAGGCTGATCACTGACGGCACTCCTTTCAACTAATCCCCAATCCAGAGCAGTGCACAAACAGCATGGGTGTGGCCTTGTGAGCCAGGGATAATTTCACAGGAAACTGGAACCGACGTCTTCATTATTTGCACTGCTTAATTTGTGTCTAAATATCTCATAAGACCTTTCCAGCTAATTAGTTCTGTTAATGTTTTTGCATATGACTAATTTCCAGCAGAAAAAAATAAAATCCACAAGTAGTTTTTTCTTTATCCTGGAAATAAAAAGGTTGTTTATTGTGAGCAGGGGAAGCCATTTGACAGGTCACTAATAGCTGGGGCTGTTTGATAGATCAACAAATCTAATGACTCATATCTTCGAGGCACAAAAGGTCCTAATGTTGGCTAACTCATGATCTCATCCTGGCTATTGTGGTGGCAAAATGGGAATGAAGGATGGTTCTACTGTTAAGGTAAATGGACACACATGCAAAGACATAACACATTTCATTTTCTAGACATGTGTGACAATAGAGCGTCTGGCGATAGCATTGCTTGCACACACACATGCAAAGATATATGTTCTCTAAGAAGTGTGTCATAATGGAGTACATTGACCTTTCATTGGTAAAATTGACAATCTTATGTCTGGAAAGTTCCAAAAAAAAAAAACTCTACTATGGCTAGGTTAAAGCTAGGTTAGAGCTAAACCAACCTCACTACTCAAGAGTACAATGACAACTAATGGACATAGTAGAGCAGTCAACTAGGAGTGCCACGTGGCTGCCTGAAATCTTTGGTTTGCACCAGTCTGAATGGGACACCAAAGTGCTGAGCAAACCTTTAAGATAAAGAGGAGATTAGTTGCTGTCAGGCTGCTGGCTGGATGTGAGTACAGTGAATGAAGAGGCATTAAAGCCAGACAAAGCTGGGCTACACTGGCCTAACGCCACTTCCTCTACTGCACACGTACACACACACACACACACACACACAAACCCACTCATACAAAACCTGCAAGCAAGCAAGTCCTTGCACAGGGTTACAAATTAATGAGGGCTTGGGGCACCGAAATGCCCTTAAAAGTTTAAAAAAATGCTTATGAAATAAAAACTGGAGAAAGAGAAAAGATAGCATCCCCTCCCATTTTTGCTTGTGCATTTTGTTTTTGCTTTTCACCCCTCTTAATATTTAATTGGTTGAGCGGCCATTTTTTCACATGAAATTTCCACTTCTGGTAATTTTTTACAGTGCATTTTTGGTCAGAAAAAAAATCAAGGACACAGCCTGACACAAAATAATACACTGAAACTGTGCGGTCTGCAACAGACCCCACATAAACCACCATATCAGCAAAAATAAAACAACCAACAGGGTAAAAAAACGAAACAATGGTGCCAAGGAGGGTGGGGTGGTTGGGGACAAAGAGAAAAAAATAACACTTTCACAAATTTCCATTACTGGGAAAAGTTAAAAATGTTCAGATGTGTTCAAATGTTTTATTTCATTAAAATGGACACAAAAAGGACCAAAGCTTGAAAAGAAACCTCACAAGAGCGCAAAAAATGCCCTCTGAAAAACGATTAATTTCACACCCAGATGAAAATTATCTCCCTGTATGTGAAAAATCTGTATGAATTCACCCTCTGCCATATCCAAAGAACACAGGCAGTAAAATAAAGCAGAGTGAGAATTGTTCTCATCAAGGTGAGAAGTGATGAATGGGTGTTTGGCCACCACAATCTGTCATTTTTTTTTAACTTCACAGCTCCAAAAGCTCTGCAGGACATAATGGCTTTCTCTCAGCAGCACTATGGATAACGAGCTCATTTGTAATTATGTAAGGCCCACTTACACATAAGAGTTCGTAAACGCTAAAGGCATATGAGAACAAAGACTGCAGCCAGTCCTCCAACGCCCACCTCGTCAAAAACAAACACACACAGCACACACATGCAAAAAGACAAGGGCACGCAAAGTCACACTTACAATAATACAAAATAAAAGAACAACCAGTCTTTTTCAGTGAAATAGATTGAGTGAGCAGGTAAATAGGTCTAAAAGCTCTGGTACCTAATGTGTTTGTCCTGTTCAGTCCACTGAAATCAAGTGTAAATAAAGAGCAGAGCATATAAGGATTTATATACCCTAAAACAAATGAGACATTGGTTAGAATAGAAGGTAGTTCTAATAATTGGCATGTTCATTCTGTATTAATTTTAAAGCTTTGAGACCTTAGCTGTGTCTCAAATCACGTACTTCTGTTAGTACACTCACATGCAGTATACTGTGTACACTATGTACTGACTTGTGTAGTGCGTTAATTTTGACAGGGTAGTGTCGTCCCAAATTGAATACTGCTGTTGTGCGCTTACTGGAAATGACGATCGCAACCTTTGACCGCGTCTTCTTCTTCTTTTTAATGATGGATTGCAACCAGATGGAGCTTTATCGCCAACATTTACCGCAACTGCCGCACACCGAAATATCTGCCGGCATGTTTGCTCACTTGACTTAAATTCAGTTATATTAAAAATGAATAAAAATGAACATGCTTTTACTTTTAGCTGTAACAATCGCCATTTTCATACGTCGGTAGTCCCTCCTCTTCCGCTACGTGGCCAAGATGGCGACCGTTGAGGGTGAGAAGTGTGCAGCGTTCCACTCAACTTTCTTTATGAGTACATCATCTGGGTACTTATAGTACACTGCATTTTGCCATACTTACCAGTGTGAACGCACTTGTGCTCTCAAAATACTAAGTTTGAGTACGCGATTTGCCTTGATGGCAGATGCTGACAGTTGGTTTAAAATCTTAATCTAAGACCGAAAATAATCTCAAATAAAGTTGGTAATGGCTGAGGTGTTAAATAGCAAAAACATAGTGTATTATGAGTCCATAGTCCTTAATTAAACATTCTCATATGGAAGCAAATCTCTCTCGCCAGATTTTGACGTTTAAAAGCCATTGAATTTCAAGCATTGAAATTATGTATTGGAATTTTTTTGCCTCTGAATTCAAATCTTCAACTTTTCAGCAACTAATTTTCACTTTTGTTTTTCAACGTTCAAATTCAGAATCAAACATTCAAGTTGAAAAAAGTTCAAATAATATATATTCAAGTTGCTCAAATTCAGATCCCAAAGTTAAAAAATCCGGGATACAAAGGATAAGCATAAGTCTGTCTTAAACCAAGCCTCATTGGTCATGTGACGCCAATGCTTGAAATTACAGGAAGGTAGTCAGCTATGGCAACAAACCATGGATGTATGCAACAAACCCAAACAATGGCACTTAGGTGAGTGTATTAACTCTGCAGAAATGCACACTGGTCCACACACAAACATACAGTAACAAACCAGAAGGGGAAAACTCCCCCGTCTCACTCCGACCCTCCCACTCACTCTCTCCCTCACACCCTCCAAGCTAATTGGGAGTCGCCCCTCGATGACCTCCCCTCATACACAGAAAGAGTCATCGCCATGACAGCAGAGTCTTGCTCATTATTCCCAACAAGGGTCGGCCTTGTTAGAGCGCAAACTGCCAGAACGCACCTGGCTGACATCACAGCAAACCCGAGTCCCTGTTACCACAGCAACCACAACTTGGCAACCGCAACTTGGCAAAGTCCCACTCCACGGGGGATTGATTGGGTGAGCAATGCAGTGAGAGGTGGATTTGGAGGAGTATTATTGTCTACCTCTGTGCAGAGGGACACGCAGGGTCTGAGCTTTGCCAGACACTGAGAGGACGGTGGACTCACTGAAACAATGATGACAGCCCTGGCTGACTTGGCTTAACACAGAGATTAAAGATGCCTATCATTTATCCATTACTCATTAATTTGCTAATGTGCTGCAGTGATTGAAAAATAGTCTGGTGATCTTTTGGCTGAGTAGGCTGAGGCCTATTCCATGTATTTTGTGATTATTAAATCGACGAAATTGAACTAAATGACATTATTCAACTGAACAGAGTGCGACAGATAATGTCACTCAAGTGTCTGTTCAATGCACAACCAAATTGGTGCCATAGTAAATATAGGTGCAAAGCGATTTTGCAAGGAGAGTTTTCCGGCTGCAAAGTGCACACTCAACCATCGAGTGAAATGAACAAAACTCAAGTGACAAAATGATGTGTCCAACAAACAACCATTACCCTCTCCATAGCTCCCGCTCTGCTCCTCTCTCCTCTTAGGGCAGAGGAGAAGAGGGAAAACCACTCAGTGCCTGAGACAGGGAGGCAAAGTGCAGCTGTTATTTGTCATCATCCATTAGTGAACCAGTCGGACCCACAAGTGGAATCTGCAGAGAGAGGAAATGGTTGGCCGGTCGGTCATTCTATCACCTGACTTTTCCACCTGATCAGTGCTGTAGGTATCAATATACTGTGTATACAGCGTGGGTCAACACTTGTACTGTTAGACCTCCGAGATTACTAATCAATAACCGGCGCACGGAAGAGGAAGACTTGGCTGTTATCCGGATATCCGCTGGCTACATCAGAATCCCAGAAACATTAGTTGCTGCCCACTGGGCCTAAATTGTCTTCAGACAATATACGATGGGTTCCGAGATTGCATTTTTCTTAACCCTTACATGTCAGTGGTACAATACAATACAATACACTGTTTGCCTGAACCATGTGCTCCAGACCTCACCCCTCCAGTCTGCTGAGGCACCTCCACCTCTGTATGCATGGACATTCCCTCATCCTTAGAATACATATATAGTTTCAGACAGATTTAATAAATGTGTGAACAAGATGTAGACGACTAAATGCAAGTTGTAGATTTTGAAAAGCTAAGCGGCTGAAGAGAAAGGCCTTAAACTATACGTTAACAACAGACTTGAAATTTTAAGACAGGGTAGATAACTTTGAAATAAGACAGCCATAAAACCACCAGTAGATTCCATATTGATTGCCAATGTGTTATTTTCTCTGGTGGGTCAGTGGTCTGTTGGCATTTTGTTTTAATATAAACTCATTGCTTTAACATTAGTCTGATAAAGGCTGTCAGCAAAAACACATTGGTTTAAAGTCTATTTGTTCTCCTAGTGTTGCTAAATTTCCCCCCTTTTTTTGTTTTCATTTCATAATCTTTTAACCGTCTTTATCTTTGCTTTAATGTTTTACAGCAATTTATAATGTTGTTTTCGAAAAGTGCTCCGTAAATACATTTTATTATTAATATTCTTCGCAAGTAAACATGGACCATGATGTCAGCGACTTGTCCTGCTTTTTGCATCTCCTACTGTGTTTCTGCTCTGAACGGTTCAAGGAATAAAGAGGTTGTTGACCAGGCAACCTATCTTCCCCATCTACTGACTGAAGGAGGGTGGGCGCCAGCTGTGATATGAATCAGATGCTGCCATGATTGGAATACAATGACCTGGCAACACACAGTGTGTCTCTCTCCCTCTCTCTCTCGCCATGTGTCTCCGTTTCTGAACAAGGTTATCAGCAGAGATTATCGGGTTAGGACAATAGATGGCTGATTCACATAAGTAGTGAATGGTTTTGCCATAAAACGTATCTCGTTCTGTGATTGTCAATTCATCTCACATAGGACTGTGGTTGTTTTGAAAAAAATAAAATAAGGTGTGATAGTATATCACTGGTATATTACTATTAATTGTAGTAGTAGTAGAATGACTTTGGGCCATGGAAATAATCATGTTACATATGAAATATGTTTTTTTTTTTTACAAATGTGTTAAGTACAAAATCTGAATTATTAGCTGTACTACTAATACTACCATCACCATTAAGAATCCCCCAGTTAAATACAGCTGCTTCTTCTACAGGAAATAACATAACCACCCATGAAAAATAACTTTAACTTTGAAGTTACCAAAGCATGCTAATGCTGTTACAAAAGTGGGTCATATGTTGTTTCATACTAATTAAGTATTTGTCAACCCCCTATATACTTTATATAGAGTATCTGTAGTGTCCCTGATGCCTGGTGTCAACTTGTGGAAGCTGTTCTTCTTTCTCACTGTGGTTTGTTCTTGATTTTTAACACTGTACTCCTTGAGGTAATGAATAATTTAGCAGTTTTTGAACTGATGCACCTGCAGTTTAGGCACAGATGATCTAACCGCTTCAGATTTTGTGTTAGTTGTCACATAACGCTTACACATTAAAGTGCTGATTGGCACACCATTTTAGCAATGACAAATGCAGCAAACTGGCATGTAACGTAATTAGGATTCACCTTTGAAGCAGTCATTTTGGTTAGGTTGCTGTAATGTTAGCTCCAGTTTATTACAACTTGGGTTGTATTTTCTTTTATAGTTTTGGCCATCATTTCTATTGGTAATAATTACACTGTACACACCTAGTTCATTGCTGCGACCTGGAAACAGGGTGACATCGCTGAAAAGAATCCCAATGGGAAAGAAACACGAGCAGTCAGATCCTGGTTCAACTTTGACCTACCCTTTGGTGCCGTAGCTGTGCACGCATACAGTTTATGTATGCAATGACCAATTAATACCAACACTCTGGGTGCACTTTTAGTTTTACCTCCAAATAAACCTGTACAATCGTCTGACTGCTAGTGTTTCTTGCCCCATTGGACTTTGTTGTAGCGATTTTGCTATGTTCCCAAATCTCAGCAATTATTTTGGGGAGTAAAATATTATCATAACCAATTGAAATGATGGCCAAACCTATGAAGATACGACCCAAGTTGTAATAAATTTGAGAAATCCTTTAAAATCCTTTGTCATTGAATTATTTTGTCAATCTTATTTGTCAATATTATAGTCTTGTGAGCTGAATTAAATGTGTTGTCCTAATGAATTGTATTAGTCTAGACCAAAAGAGCAATAGATACAAAATATTTTGTTGTGCAAGAGCAGTAATTCATGTCTCTGATTTGTCTCAGTGAGAGGTTATTAAGAGTTTGTCCACATCACATGTATCATCTTCTTAATATAAAAACTTAATGAAGCCTGTTGAGGCTGCAGCAGCCGAAGCGAGTCTTTGGAGAAGGATGATAAGGCACTCTTAACACTTCTCTGAACCGTGGCGAAGTGCATCACTTTTCAGACTTTTCACCAGGGATGTAGCTGTAGGGTCACTCCACCATCCGCCATGAATCTTTGGCAATTAGGCAGAGAAATGGAGAGAGGGGTTGGAGGGTGGGGGTACTTTATTATACCCCAGAGTAGCAGGTGAATGCACTCTGAAGACTTCTGGCTTCCTGTAATGCTGCTCAGCGTGTTACGAGAACGCATGCGGCAACATTCGGGATAAGAAGCTCTTTGATCAGTTAAATGTTGTCTGACGAGAACACTGGCTGGCAGTTTCACCTGTGTGTGTTAGGTGTTTAGAGCTCTGCTTTGTGATGTTGCAAATCTAGCTTGTAGCAGTCAGTAAACTCAAGCTGTTTGTGCATGTGCACTCTAGCAGACCAAATGAATACTGGAGAGAAGGAGTTGAAACTGTGATCGTGTTTGTGGCAGACTCGCAACATGAGAAAAGAGCTTGTATAAAAACACTTATTATGGTATCTATTTTGGATTATGGGGCCAGATAGTGGTAAGTCAGTGGTTCCCAACATGACGGTCGGGACCCTGTAGGAGGTCCCAAGATCAATCTAAGCGGTCACAAATTTTTTCTCATCTTTGTTTTACCTCTTTACATCAAAATAAATCAACCTGAGAAGGTAACATCAGATAGATGCAACCCACGACAAGAGGTCACGAGTGTTGGCTACACTGCTTCGCTTTAAAAGCGAAATTTGAAAAGGGAAATGTGCTTATTTGTTTTCTTGCCGTGGGTTAGATGAGAAGGTTGAAACCACTTATCTGTCCTTTAAATATGAAGCTGTCATCCCGTTGATGCAGCCATGCAACCAGCTTAGACTCCAGGAAGTCAGTGCACCCGGCCAAGAAATAATCCTGCACATAACCCCCCCATTAAACCAATAGTTGTTTCTACGCTTTGGCTTTTGTACAGATTAAACAAACGAGATATATAGTGTTGATCAGTGAGCTTTAGAGGTGCTGGAAGTTATATTTTGTTACATTTGGACAATCCAGGCTAGCTGTTTCCCCCTATTTCCTGTCTTTATGCTAAGCTAAGCTAACTGACTGCTAGCTGTAGCTTCATATTTAGCATACAAATATGATAGTGGTGTTGATCTTCTAATCTAACTCTCAGCAAGCAAAGCAAATATGCATTTTTCTGAAAATGTTGAACTACTCCTTTAAAGAGTCACATGCCAAAAAGGTTGGGAAGTGAAGCACTGCCTTAAAACACAACAGTTAATAACATGAAGAATACATTTCTGCAATTTGACAACTGATCCATTTTGCATCAATTCCTCAATAAATATGAACACATCACCATCACTACTAAGCACCATCAACTCATTTTTACGCTGCCATATCCACTGATCTTTGTCATGTTTTCCCTCTCAAAATGAATGGAAAACATCTGCTACAACATACTGCACATGCACATATACGATGGTCAATCTGAAATAAGCAGCCTGTTTAACCAACTTGATAAGACATTTCACTGTCAGACACAATCTGCTCTGCTGGCCTAATCAGAATCCTCTCTCTGGCTTCCCCCAATCCCCCCACGTCCATCACATTAAACTTCTTATTAGGGCTGTGGTAGCTCCTCCATCTTGGGAGAAATCTGTGATCTACAGCACTACAGCCAATAAGAGCAAACACAGAAATTAACTTTAAATGAGGCATCATACACTGCCATGTGACTGGAGATACTGTAAGGCTATATGAGGGCTAATTCAGTGGACATGAACAGACCCTAGTTTTTGCCAGGTCACAGAGCAGAAATCCACAAACAATTAACATGAGCAAACATTATGATGCTAATAATAATCTTGGCAAAGTGGTGAATAAGATTAATTACTCTACAGTGGGGAGGGGAAACAGCCTGGAGCTGATCAGAAACACACTGTGGTGCTTTTAGTGATCAACATGCAGCCATTCACGCAGGCAGGCCGGAGCTGAAGCACACAGGCAGCAAGGTGCTCTTCGTCCAGTTCACATGCCTGGTGGTGGTTGAGGGAAACAAATATTCTGATCGCCCCAGCATCGCCCTGCAAAGGCAACACAAAGGCGGTGCAGCCGGTCACGATGAGCCGCTGTCACCTCCGATAATCGTACGAATATCGCTCAATTTTCGGTCAGTTTGAGAGTGATAGGATAACGTTTTCGCCTGAGCCAACCCCCCCCCCCCCCACACACACACACACACACACCCCGGCCTCGGATGGATGGATGGCGAGTCTAGCTTAAATGGGGGGTTTCCATTTTCAGTCCACCACCAGTGCAAGAGCACCACAGCCCTTTAGCGCATCATAATAAAAAACACAATCCATACCACGCCTCGGACTAAACTAACATAAAATAGCAAAAACATCTGGCACACACTCTCGCACAAAATACAACAGCCAGCCATATTCCCAGCAGGCTGTCACATTCTAGCATTTTTCAAGCATTTGCACAGATGGGAGGTGTGAGAGGAGCAGGAATGAGGAAACTGGAATGACATTGCGCCTGCTTACTGTAAAATAAATTCCCTCGGGGGATGGAGAGCCTCCGCTTTCCCTCTTGACTCCCCTCCTTTCCGACGTGCGAATCTCCCGATATTCAGACCATGCAAAACAGGTAGTCAGTCATTCCACCCTCTGAAGTATTTGGTTCCAGCACGGCGTGTGGAAGGAGAAAGCCAGCATCCGGGAGGAGAGAGCCAGCTGTGGGGAGGAAGTGAGGAAGGAAGGAGCGGCCGGGCCGGAGCGCTGCGCACAGGAGAGGAGGCAGGAAGAGCGGCAGAGGTGCTCTCTCTCTCTCTCTCTCTCTCTCTCTCTCTCTCTCTCCTCTAGTTCACAATATAACATCCCCCCATCTCTGCCAGACACACTGACAGACGACGTGGGTACCAGTGTCAGCAGCGACACCCACTGGTGATGAGAGGAACTACTGTATGGGGGGTGTTTAATGCCACAGAGCGGCAGCAGCAGCTGGAAAAGGAAAGCGCTCACAGTATATGCTGCTGCAGGCAGGCTACATCAGGACATCATTTAGCTTCAGATTTCATAAATAAACATTAAAGTCCAACTAAAATAACATGAGATGTCTCTTTTTGCAGACAGAAATCATGCCAAAGTGATTTTTACATTTATTTTGTCATAATTGATAGGAAGAAAAAACGGTCTTTGGGGGTGTATTAATAATGCTCCACTAGCCTGCCTCTGAGTCTGCAGGCCAGCTGTCAATCAAACACTGACAGCTGAGACGGCTGTTACACCAAATTCTGTGACCCATCAGATTCTGTGATGCAAATATGATATATAATACATAGTACATGTTTTCAACATACTTTATCACATACTTTATTTTGTTAGGTGTTACCAAAAACAGTGCCTCATAGTATTTAGATAGAGACAGATACAGAGAGGCTCCCAACGACTGGTAGCTGTTATTGTACAAACACTAGAGCACAGCAACACCTCACCTGACAATACTTTAAACTTTGATCTTGTTCATGTAGTTATCCTCTAGTGTCACAGAAACTGATGGGTTGCAGATTTAGAAATTAGCTATCATATCTATCCAGTTATCACAGCTGTCATATTTTGTAAAACCTGTATCCAAATTTTGGCTTTTTGACAACACAGAATAACGTATTGTAAAAACATCTGCAATGGCAAGATAGCTGAAATTCCTAATCAGTAAATTAATAATTAGATTCTGATTGGTCACAGTATTTGGTGTAATAGGGGCACAGAGACAACAATGTAAACAACTTGCACTTGTAACTGTTGCCTTTTTTTTGGAGTGAAAGGGTGGTGCATTGGTGTGGAAGAATAAGGACCACACCATTTAGCATCTAAACTGACCAAGCTCCACTTTTGCAAGTAGCTTTTTGTCCTATTCATTGTGCTACCTAACTAGCTATCTAGTCTGCAAACTGAGGTGAGCAGTTATCTTTTTCCTGGTGGATGTTTGTCTGGTTGCTCATTCAGCAAATCCATGTGCAAGGACAAGATATGTGTCCTTGTTTGTAGACACAAAGTGGCTTGTTGTCTGTGGCTCTCTTTGTTTTGGTATGGCAGGCTTCTGTCTGGCTGTTAGTGTCATTGTCAGCCTATGATACATAAAGCAGTGGCATTACTGATTCATGCAAATACATTATTAAATTAAAGCTGCAAGCAGCGATGAACGGGCCCTCGCACACCTGCGCGCGTCGGGGAGTGCAGCATCCGCCGCTTCACAACACGTCAGACCATAAAACGTGTCATTTCATGCTGTCACTAGGTGGCGCTACAACCGTGGCCGGACATTTACATATAGACGCCTTCAAGGCGGGAGGGTGATGAAACATGGGAAGTTTGTGGCCTGTAGGACAATGTACAGTGGAGTTATAAACCACTTCCTGTTTAGCGGCGAAGGAAAACATAGCACAGCGTGATTGTCTGTGTGTGCATGTGTGTGTCCCCAAGATGTCAGCTACAATAGACAGACAGGTAGAGGAGAGCAGAGGGAAGCTGCTGCATGTTAGACTATAAAACGTGTCATTTCCTGCCGTCACTAGGTGGCGCTATGAATGTGGCGAAACATTTACATGTAGACGCCTTCAGGGCGGGGGGTCATGAAACATGGCAAGTTTGGGGCGTTTTGGACAATGTACAGTGCAGTTATAAGCCACTTCCTGTTTATGGCGAAGAAGGCGTTGTCATGGAAACGCCGTTTGATGAAAAGTCACAATCTTCACAGTGAAGCATCATGAAGGTCTTAAGTGTATCCTCACCAAGTTTGATGTGGATGTGGTGAACGTGCTAGGAGTACTGATTAAAAGTAGTGGGCGTGTGACTTCCTGTTGTCAACAGGTGGCGCTATGACTTTGATTCGATATTGACCCCTACGTGTGTTCAGGGCGGGAATGTCATCAAACGTGAGGAATATGGAAAAGATCTGATCAATTTCAGCTGAGTTACAACATGATTGTTCATGATGGAACATCGAAATTCGCCGCGCCGCCATGACCACGCCCTCTGGTGAAAACTCAGTATTATTCACTGTACAGCATCATCAACATGTTTAGGCTTTAGTGGCCCATTTTGAGGTTGTTCTGCTGAACGCAGTAGGAGCTGCATGTCAGACTGTAAAACGTCCTGCTGTCCTGGGTCATGACACGTGGTAAGTTTGGTGCCTCTAGGACAATGTACAGTGAAGTTATTAACCACTTCCTGTTTGGCGGTGAAACACCTAACTTCCACGCCACCTCACGGGCAGATCGTGTAAAAAAAACAAAATCCACGAGTATCGTTTGATGGCCATCTTGTTAAGAAGCCATGGTCCAAGTTTGAAGGCGATCTGATAAAATCTGTAGGACAAGTTCGCGAAAGTATGAGGGCAGGAAATCGCCAAAAATGAACAGTTAATTAAAAATAACTGACATCGTGTTGGGTTTGGGGGGGGGGGGTCCCCACTGGCTTTTTTGGAAGTCTGGACACGATACACATGTATACCAAATTTGGTGCATGTAGGTGAAACGTGTAGTTTGTTAAACGTCTATAGGTGGCGCTACTGAGCCATTTTGCCACACCCATGCGCAAGAACCATAAAATATGTAAATTTTTTGCCATTTCTGGCGCATGTGCAAAATTTCATGAGTTTTTGAGCATGTTTAGGGTCTCAAAAGTGCGATTCATTCGGACAAAGAATAATAATAATCCTTACAAATACAATAGGGTCCTACGCACTGTAGTGCTCGGGCCCTAATAAAATGATTTGACTGGCAATACGCAGATGGAGCTTGTTGTACACAGACAGACAATCAATGGAATTCCGACTGGTTAATACACAGGTAAGGAGATCTGCAAAACCAAAAGAAAGAAAATTCCCTTTAGGAGACAGTTAAATCATTACCATTTTTGAGATACTTTCTATAATTACATACACAAAAGAGATGAAACAACACTTTCATTAAGGTAGGGTTAAGGTATTTGTGAGGTTGAAGTTAGGTGTGCTTTATATATAACAGTAAGCATGTTAACCTCAATATTGAAGGGTTGGCTCCCCTAAATTACAAAAAGAAAAACCCAAAAACAAAACAACTGATTTTTGTTTGTGATGCCCACAGCTTGAAAGGCTAGAGGACAATTTCTAAAGAGACTGGAGTGTGCCTTTTTAGCTGAAACAGTTTTTTAGAGATCCTCCTTTAACCAGCCTGCTCCAAACTGAAGGTTAGTGTATTAACACAAGCTAGGAGAATCTTTCTGGGTAGCTTTTGGTTGGAAGACAGCTACTCTTACCACTGAGCAACACTGTCTGTCAGCTATGTTGAATTACACAGAGTAAATCTTTCCTTTTTAACACCCCTGATGGCATTTTCAGCAAGCACATGAACATTTTCAAAATGAACCATACCATAACCTCAGATTTCTCTGCCTGCTTAACATATTCCACCCTCCAACTTTGAAACCCAGTCTTCCATTCCACCCTTTGTTAAATTGGCTAGAATAGAATATACAATATATGCAGAGACACATGCCAAATCAGGACAAAGCCTTTACTAGAGGGAGTTAGAACACAAATGGAGACTGGAAAAAGTTTGTAACCCAGTTGAACTGAGCTCTGTATATCCTCTGACTCTTCTCTATCTCTGGCTCTATCTATATTTGTCTCCCTCTCTTTCTCTCTCTCTCTCCCTTTCTTTCACTTCCTCTTTGTCTAACATTTCTTTGTTCAGTCAACTGTAAGCTATTTCCAAATGCCACAGTCAGTGGCATCAATGGCAAACGAAATCTTGCACACATTGTTCTCGCATGCACTGTCTGCTTCATTGCACAAGAAATGACTTTGGATGTTCAGATTATCTACACACATTGCAGCAGAAATGTCATCCTTTAACGGTGGAAGTATGAGCAGTTTGTTAATACAAAACCTTAAAATATGACTATATTTATAAGCATATGTACATATTTATGGTGAAACAATGCACTTTTTACTCCCCTTAATGTGTACTATGAATATGAAATTTGTGTTACCCTGAAAATCTGTTCATTAATTTATTTGCTGTATCATTCCCAGCATGCTCTCCTCGCACTGTTTCTTGCAGTATACTCTATTTAAGCTATTCTTATCTGTAGCCTATCCTCTGCAGCTCTAATGACCTGACATCTCCACGGGGATCATTAAAGTTTCATCTGACCTAATCTAAAAATTGAAGTCCCCTTAAGCAAGGCACTTGTCTGCTCCAGTGAAGCTGCTTGGTGTCCATCAGTACTAGGAAATGTGTGTTGTACTGAGAAGCTGCTGGCAGGTGCCAGTGTGTGTGTTTACGTGTGTGAACCACAATGCTGCAGGGAGGAACACATGCTCATTTAAACCTATGTTAACACAAAAGAATATATCAGGCCGTGGGTATGGGATTGAAAAGCAGAGTGGTGGTGATGAGACAGCATTGTGATTATGCAGCAGTGGTGAGTTTGTTATCTGCATGGTGCTATGTCTGGCTTTTGAAACCAGCAACAAAAACAAACACAGCACCCACCTGCCTATGGCAAGCCCTTTTAACATTTAATCAGTAGCAGTAATATCAGTTGTAGATATCAACAATTGCTTTTTGACTAGTTAGAATTGCAAGCCAACATATCCATAATGTAATTTTGACACGTAACAGTTTTAATTAAAGATATCTACAATTCATTTCACACTAGTCAAAATGTAAATTTGTGATATCAACCATTCATTTCTTACTAGTGGAAATGTTAATTGTAGATATCAGTAACTTAATTACAACTAGTCAACTTTTACCATTGACTTCTATTCAAACTCAATTACAGATATCTACAATTCAATTTTGACATGTTACAATTCCAAGTCGACATATCCACAATGTAATTTTGACTAGTTATAATTCTAATTAATGATATCTACAACTCAATTCTCACTAGTCAAAATGTTAATTAATGATATCAACAATTCAGTTCTCACTAGTGGAACTGTCAATTGTTGATATCAACAATTCAATTCTTACTAGTGGCAATGTTCATTATAGATATCTACAATTGTTCTTACATTACAGATATCATTAATGGAATTGTAGATATCTAAAATTCAATTCTGACTAGTAAAAATTAAATTATTGATATGTTGGCTTGGAATTGTAACTAGTAAGAATGTAATTTCAGATATCTGGAATTGCACTTCAGATATCTGAAATGCAATTGTAACATATGAAAATTAAATTCTTACTAGTAACAAATAAATTTAAGATATCTACAATGTCTTTTATAACTAGTCAGAATTGAATTTCAGATATCAAAAAAGGAATTTCCACTAGTCAAAATGTCATTGTAGATATCTTCAGTGACACACACGCATATCCGAAATGAATATGGTAATTTGGGCGAATGATCCGCCCTACTCTGCCTCTGATTGGCTTACCTGCAATGAGTACTGGCCAATCAGAGGCAGAGTAGGGCGGGTCATGAGTTCGCCATCCTAGGAAAGAGAAATCGTCTCACCGAGCTAATTTGGCGGTGACGAGCGATAATGGAGAGAGAAGGAAGTAGTAATACGGAGACGGCAGTTTCTGCATTTGACAGAATTTTTAAGTTTAAATGGCGGTTGGTAAACCAATTTATAGGTGCATTACCGCCATTTACTGGAATGGACTGTGTTGCCAACGGAAAATAACGCGTGTTTTCACAAAGCATTAGCATTTGTTGAATATTCATGAGGTGGGCGTAGCCTATTTAAAAGTCAACCAATAGCTTTGTGGTACTTGATGATATGACGCCCACATATCCGAAATGGTTTGATGATATCAGAAATGCAACTGTAGATATCTGAAATGGGAAATTACATTTCGACTAGTCACAATCCTTTTTCGACATGTCAAAATTAAATTGTAGATATCTATCGATGTCATTTTGACATGTCGAAATGTAATTTCCACTAGTGAAAACTAAATCGCTACTAGTCAGCCCTACTGATTAAATATTAAAAGGGCTTGCCATAACCTGCCACAGTGGCGCACGGTGATGTCATGCGGGAGAGAGACAGGAAGAAAGAGAGAGGCTGTGAAGTCAAGACCTACAGCCTATCAGTCTGTGTGTGTCTGTGAAGCAAAGACTGAGGATTAGTGTTTCATTTAAAACACACACACACTGTACCCTTCATTTGCCTGTCTACCATCCATTCATCTATCCATTTACATCCATAAATTGTTACCTCAGGAGGTGAGACCAAGGTAGTAAAGCTGTTTGAAAATTTTCTTTAAAGAAAGAAAGTAAAGAAAGAAAGACATTTTTTAAACACATTAATATTCCCATACATGATTTGAATGTTTGGCTTATAGACCTCATTTACATCTGGTATTAATAAGTGATCCCTATCTGGATAGGGTATCTCGGGAATGACATCTGACCACAAGCCTTTGCATTTACCTGATATTAAGCATTCTTGTTATCTCATTTCTGGCCACGTTGTAATTGGATCTCAATCCAAAATTAAACAGCTGGTTGAAAATATGGCGCTTACCACATCTAGGGAGGAGATTCTGCTGTATGGTATCTACTCAGACTGAAACATCTCAACAGCTCTTGGATGGATTGAAAATTGTGTACAGGCTTTCATGGTCTCCAGAGGACGATACCTACTGACTTTGTTAATCCCTGACTTTTCCTCTAGCGCCACCATGACGTTCACGTGTGGTTTTGAGTGAAATGTCTCAACAAGTGTTGGATGGATTGCCATAAAATTTGGCGTGTCTCCTTCAGGATTAACTGTAATAATCAATAATCATCTGACTTTTCAACTAGCATTTGTCCAATTCTTTGGTTAATGATGGAATACCTGCAGAACTAAAGACCTTCCCATCAGCCACAGCTGTACTCACATGCTAAACAAAGATGGTGAACATGCCGTATACCTGCTTAGCATCAGCATGTTAGCATGCTGATATTAGCATTTAGCTCAACGCACCACTGTGCCCAAGCACAGCATCACAGAACTGCTAGCATGGCTGTAGACTCTTTAGTATTGTTTTCTTGAGATTTTAGCCAAACAGCACAGACTTTTACACCACAATTTGAGCACCTCCAGATTCAATAGCATTCCAACTATAAATCACTGTGCGTGTATTTACACCTAGACGGAAAATCTGCATTTTGGGAGTTTGATAATTGTTCTTAGTGTAATTTAAAAATTGTCTGGTTTTATGGCAAGCTTTAGAAATATTTTTGATGCGATGAAATAAGATGTAGTCTTGGTCTGTGTATTTAAAAACCTGTCAATCAGTCTTGAGAGTAACAGCAGGTTCCAGTCATGCGTTTTGAATTTTGGTGGTTGGGTGACCCTTTTGTTACAGATTGCCCCTTTAGCTGCTCTGTTGCACTGTATCTAATTTATTGCTGCATTACCTCTTTGATAATGATACGATTTGGAAGACTCTGTTCCACCTCTAAAATGTACAGTTACTGTACCTTATTAAATTAGAGATATTACATTTAAATGTTTTTTATTAATAAAGAGGGAGTGAGTAGAAGCATATTCAGCTGATTCAGAATGCTGCGGCACGTTTACTGACAAGAACCAGAAAAAGAGAACATATTTCTCCAATATTAGCTTCTCTACACTGGCTCCCTGTAAAATCCAGAATAGAATTTAAAATCCTTCTCCTCACCTTCAAAGCCCTAAATGGTCAGGCACCATCATATCTTAAAGAGCTCATAGTACCCTATTACCCCACTAGAGCACTGCGCTCCCAGAATGCAGGGTTCCTTGTGGTTCCTAGAGTCTCTAAAAGTAGAATGGGAGCCAGAGCCTTCAGCTATCAAGCTCCTCTCCTGTGGAACCAGATCCCAGTTTGTGTACGGGAGGCGGACAACCTCCTCACATTTAAGAGTAGGCTTAAGACTTTCCTCTTTGATAAAGCTTATAGTAGGGCTGACTCAGGTGGCCCCTGAGCCCCCCCTTAGTTATGCTGCTATAGGCCTAGACTGCCGGGGGACTTCCTATGATGCACTGAGCTCCTCTCTCCTCCTCTTCCTCTCCATCTGTACGCCCTCATATCCCATCAATGCTTGTTATTAATTCAACTTCTTCCCGTAGTTGTGTGCTTTCTCTCTCCTCTCTCTCTCCCTCCACTTCTGTTGCTTTCTGCAGGTGTTTCTGCCTCTGGAGCTGTGGAGTCTGGGTCTGTGGTTGCTGCCGCCTGCTGCCCCCGTGCTCCTGCTCTGCACCCGCTGATGCTATTGCTGTTGTTGCTGTTGTTATTAGTATTGCTATTATAATGTTGCTCTTAGTGTTGTTTCTGTTGGTGTTAACATCAATGCCATTACCATATCTATGCTGTATTGAGCTGCTGTATGTTCTCTTTCCTCCTGCTCTCTCTCTCCCGCTCCCCCCTTCCCCCTTCAACCCAACCGGTCGAGGCAGATGACCGCCCACCTTGAGCCTGGTTCTGCTCGAGGTTTCTACCTGTTAAAAGGGAGTTTTTCCTTGCCACTGTCGCATAGTGCTTGCTCATGGTGGGAACTGTTGGGTCTCTGTAAATATAAAGAGTCGGTCTAGACTTGCTCTATTCGAAAAAGTGCCCTGAGATAACTTTGTTATGATATGGCGCTATATAAATAAAACTGAATTGAATTGAATTGAATATGAATATGAAATATATATCTATATATATCTATATATATCTATATATATATATATATATATATATATATATATATATATATATATATATATATATATATATATATAGTATAACCCATTCCAACTTTATCATATATATTCCCAGTAAACTAACGTGCTATGGAAAGTACTGCTCTTCGTCTTTATTAAAACTTAATAGACAAAACCAGTCAGATTAATGCTGAGATTATTTCTTATCTCCAGAACAGCAGCTCCTCTGATATATTCTTGTGTAGATTCAGGTCTGTAGGTTACAGCTAACCACATCTTCTTCACTGAATAAAACATGACACTGCCTTTGCTGAGTTCTGAATCCCGTCCTTTTCTGTAGAAGCAGCTTGTAAAGAAATTCCTCCCTCTGAAGGTTAACCTTCATCTAAAAATCAAAGAGACAGGAAGAAGCTCTGGGCGGAGAGAGTCTTTGCCAGTTGCAGAGTGAAAACCCAAATGTTTACTGAAGATACTGTAGGAAGACTGCAGGTTTTATTGATCCACTCCGAACTGCCACAAACCAAACATCCATAATGAGATGTACTGTGAGCACAGGAACTGGAGATCACCCTTAAACCAGGGCATCTATACAGCTGCTTATTTTTGCTGTCAGAAAACATCTCGTGTCTCTTGTTTTCCTGAGCATGTGGCATTCCATCCGTTGTCACTGACACTGGTCAGAGTTTCTTCAGTCCACAGAAGAGCATGTAACCTCCCCTGTTAAAACATGAAAACCAGGGGTGGCAGGAGTATTCAGATCCTTTGCTTTAGTAAAAGTAAAAGTTGGCGGGGGTACAGGAGGCACACAGGCCTAGGACTAGGACTAGGACAGGACTACCAATGGGGCTGCCGAGGGTCAAAAACCGGTCTGCAGTCGGGCCTGCAGACCAGGCCACGCAACAGGTTGCTTGCTCTTGCGAGGCTTCCCACGCTGCTGAACAGGGATAAACTCAGCATCATCTGCACTGCTAGTGCTATCGCTAACAGGCTTGCTATCAGGCCTGTGGCTGAATCTATCTGGAGTGCCTGTGACACCTAAGGTAACGTTAGCAGAGCTGTTCTAACTGACGGACACGTCTCTCTAGAAGAGACACCCTATCTGCATAGGTGGACCAGTTGACACAAACCGTCATAACACAGTTAGCGAGGCTGAATTAACCACAGGTGACTAGAGGCTAAGCTAGTAGGCTGGGCTAAGCTCGAAGCTAAGCTAACAGGGCAGCAACAGAGGCTACGCCCTAACTCTAAGATAGTTTCGAAAATGAAAGGTAGCAAACCTTATATGATGTGGACAGAGAGAGCAACAGAGTAGATAAGAAGAAGATCAGGAAGAGTGACGGGATTAAAACAGAATATTGAGGAGGGAGACAAATTGTAGACAGAGGTTATCAATCACACGCAAGTCACAATGTACGTTACAGGAAGCAGCATGGGCCCTGCTTCCTGTGACATCACTCTGCTGGAAACGCTAACAACTCGTACACATCCGAAATGTGCAGACCTGCCGACACTCCTGTTATTGCCGGGTGTCTCCCGTATTTCAAGGCCATCTCCCAGCGCCCTCCCGTCTTGTTGTTTTTCCCAGGAAACTCCCGGAGTTTGCATGGGCCTCAAACTTTATTATGAATAATCGTCATACACGGATCCATAAGTTTTGTATGTTTGACATCACCCAAGTTGCCAGATCGTTTTTGAAACACATTCTACACACACAATCCACACACTACATACAATTTCAACCCATCTGTCACCGCAACCTGGCAACCCATAACCCAATTAAAGGTGCATGTACGCAGCTAACTTAATGTTAGGCAGGATGGCATTCCACCTGAAAACTCTAAAGACTCTAATTATATATCCATCCCCCCACTGCCAAAAAAACCTCCCGTATTTTGAAACCTAAATGTTGGCAGGTATGGAAATAGGGCCTGAACTAGACACTGTTTTTTGGAAAGAGGTCACAAACCGAAGAGGTTGGGAACGACTGATTTAATCTTTAACAATGCATTGTGTTTTATAACCTCTTAATATGTTTTTTCATGTTAAATCTTAATATGAAAAGTAACTAGTAACTACGGCAGTCAAATGAATGTAGCAGCGTAAACAGTACAATATTTCCCACTGAAATGCAGTGGAGTAGAAGTAGAAAGTAGTATAAAATGGAAATACTCAAGTTAAGTACAAGTACCTTAAAAATGTACGTAAGTCCATAAGCCTACTTAAGTAAGTGTACTATGGAGAGAAAGGAGGAAAAAACACTTGAAACTGCTCTTCAACAACCTGATATGATCATTTTTTATTTAACTGCAATATACAGTATATTCTAATTATGACTAATAGTTATTAAATTTAAGTTTTATGGAGCAGTAATCTGACATCGGCCTGTCTGCTGATTGTTTGGAGCCTATTGTGAAGACGTCAGTTACAGAAAGATTACAGAGAGATGAAGCGCAGCGGTACAGACAGCCAGTGAATAAGTGAGCTGTGCCTCTGTGGATTCTGTCTCCAACACAGATCTGAAGGTAGAGTGGCACCGCACAGCTTCTGAAGCTGGTGGGAGTGAGCTGATCTCAAACTCTTTGCCACTTATCGGATTCCTTTTTAAAAGTTCCCCAATGTGTCCTGCTGAAACGCTGCGCCACAAGTACAAAGAGGAGAAGGTGTTTCCACAGCAACACAGTTTTCATAGTCACTGTTTGAGCTGGAGTCATGGGTGTTTAAAGGTCAACACAAGTAACATTTTCTTTTTGTATATTGCACCTGTTGTTTTTGTATGCTTTGTTATTTTTAATTCATGAGAAGGAAATTGAAATCATCCTTCCTTTGTCTTGGAACTATTAGGTAAATTGATGAAGATGGTGGAGAAGGATATTTGCTGCTGTTCCCCTAAAGGGCAATGACATGGTCCTGTAATATGTCACTTGGCGCTGCACAGCAAGATGGACTCATTAGTTACAGAAAAGCTGCTTTACGAAATGTATGGCTGCTGGTGTCAATGTGCAACATACTGAATCCCTACCATCTCCAGAGGTGCTGTTCTGTAGAACTATCATAGTGCTTAAAATATGAGGGATTTCAGTATGAGGTCAATAATTCAGTACCTAAAATATATCAGAAATGGCCCTTTAGTCCACACACAGCCTTGCATTGGATAATTTTATTAACAACTTGATTCAGTAATATTTGTCAGTAGTTTAGTGAGATGGAGACTGAGTTTAAGAATTTGAGTCAGACATTAGTTGATGCACATCGTCTGTGGAAAGAGTAAAGACACTGTGATTCTGCATGATGGCTGTTCATTTTGTCAGGACCTATTGTTATAACTGGATGTGACTTGTCAAAAACTCTCACATTGTTCTTTTACATTAAAAAATACTTACATTAAAACACTTAAATATACCATAATCATAAAGCCACAAGATATTTGTTGACTGACTCCAATAGTGAAATAACAATTTGAGTTATTTGACTTATCTGAGCTGTTTTTTCAGATTTGTGGTGGTGATTATTTGGCACAGGTAGCTGTATTTATTCATGCTGACAGCAGTGCCATCCTGTGGTGTGAAAATGTATTGCACACAATCCTCTCCTGGCATCGTCTTGTTTCCAGTCTAATTTCACATCATCACAGAAGAATATCTTCCACTCTAATGAGCTATGTGTCACTGAGCACACAGCATTCAATTTAGAATGAATTTACAGAGAGATATAGTCAACACTGATTTAAAATGTGTCAATGAGTATGACATCGAACCTCATGTGAAGGCAAACACCAAGACAATAAATGTTTTCATGAGCCATTTTGACCCAGACTTCTTGCACTTAGTTTGATCCCTGGATGAAGAATGAATTTACTCAGGAAAGAGTGAATATAAAGATGAGCTAACTGTATTCTCAGCGTGAGCTGTAGTTTAGATGGTTTACCCTCCTCTGCATCACATGTTACCGTATGTTGTATATTAAATCGCTGTGATAAGGATAAAACTGTAAACAGACTGATATGATTGTAGTTTTCCTTTTTTTCAAGGAGTTAAGAGCACATTAAATGTAGTAGTTTGTATTATTATACATTTCTATTTTATCTGTCATTTAATTGCATTTGTATTTATACTTTACTTTATTTTTAGTCTCCACTGTAAAGCTCATTGTGATGCATGTTCTAAAATGTGGCAGGCCTACATAAATAAATACTTATTGATTAACTAATTAATGTGGACTTTTCCTCTCCATGTTTTTGTTTTTTTTGGGCCAAAACCATGCTAATTTGCATTAGTCGCAAAAGCACTCTAATGTTACTATTGAAACTACAGTACAGAATTGCATCTTTATCTATCATTCTTTTACTCTTTTTTAACCTATTTTCTAAATAAAACAACAACCAAATAGCCAAAAAACATCACAGATAGACATTTTCGCCTGAGATTTACGAGGTGATCCCGAATGCAGCATATGCCTTGGCGCTACCAGAGCTCTCTCCTCGCATCCTTTTGTGTCTCCTGTCCAATCAGCGCTCGGATGCGGTTTGCTGGCCGCTCATTGGTCGCGAAGGAGGAAGATGCGACGGCCATGGAGAATAGACAGGGGACTTTTCAAACCATCCTACCGATGTGATTAATAGGCTATTCTTAAATTATTTCCATGCATTGACTCGTCGCTGTCCATAGTGTAAGGCCTTTGGGTTATTATCTACTGAACGCCGGTCGGTTTCGGTGTTGCGTTGTGTTTAGTTTAGTTTGTTTAGTTGGATGGTGTGATGTGATGTCGGGCCCGTCGCGCTGCTTTGTAGGTGAAGTCACTCCCTAGACATGTAGCTTGGGGTTACAACACTGGTAGAGCTATCACTGAAGGTAAGAAACATGCTGACACGGTACATACACACAATACAATGGCGCCATGAGGTGTTATGGAAACCTAATGTGACTTGTGGTCCCGGTTTAATACCTGATAGGCTGCTTGACTTGTGGGCCTAACTATGAACGGGCTACCTGGTTTAGCATGAGATACTAAGGACTGTCAAGCTGTGAAAATGAAAAAGCAGAACTATTTAGTTCTAGTTGGACTAGACACATGAGAGTAATTCAGTGCTTGTAATAGTGGATTAAAAATGGTCAAAATGAAAAATGTAGAAATGTAGGCCTACTAATATTTGCAGAGTAACATGTATCATAATGGATATGCATATGACATGTATACTATCATAGGACGTTATGTGTGGACGGGGCCTGTCAAGCAACTTTAATGTTATAGCTTCAGAATGAGAAATAGCTTATTCATGTACACTCTTATTCATAGATAGAGGTGAACCTCTAGAGGTGTGCGTGTTTAGTATAAGTTACAGCTGCTCTCCTTGTAGTTGTTGCTGTGTGGACGATGCTCGAGCGATGTCTGATGTTGAGGCCACGTACGCAGACTTCATCGCCTCTGGCAGGACGGGACGCAGGAACGCCATGCATGACATCCTGCAGAGTCCCACCGACCCCGAGGGACGGGAAATGCCCCTCACCCTGTCTCTGTCCCAGCTGCACATCAACGCAGGAGGGGGAGGTAAACTGCATTAAACTGTAGTGTATTACACAGCACTTATCCTCATAACATCAGCAATGCCTTTTTATCTCTGTACGCCAGATCTCTCTGCATGACAAGTCTTTCACAGAAGGATTTATTCTTTGTGTTTCTTGCACTTACATAATTCAGACAAAACTTCAGGTCCGAAAGGTTGGTAAATGATATTTGTGTAAACATCTGGTGTTGTTGTGCATTTTCCTTTATTTAGAGGCAATTACAAAGCTGGCTGAGATAACAAATGTTTAATTCGAAGAGGAGGCTTCCAGGAGGGCAGGAAAAAGGCATTCATCAATATAACAAGACTAAGAGTCCACAGCCATGCTAGCAGCTCTGTGTCTGTATTTATGGACAGCGGGGGCTTTGAGCTAAATGCTAACATCAAGAAACATGCTCACAATGACAATGCTACCATACTGATGTTTAGCAGGTAATATTTACCAGGTTCCCCATCTTTGTTACATGCCAACATTGGATAATAGGCACTAAAGACAATGTACAGCTGAGGCTGATGGGAATGTCATTAGTTTTGCATATATTTGGTCATAAACCAAAGTATCTGGCAAAAAGTTAGGCATGATTGGGACCCAGGAGTATAACCCAAAACATGCAAAACACTGATATAATCCTCTTAATATTTATGTCCTTCCTCATTTTCTGCAGATGGAGACGACGCTGAGGACAGTCAGAACTCTTCATCTTCCTCGGCCCACAGGGAGGCTGAGCAGAGGAACAGCTAACCTGCCACATACTCCTCCTGCCAGTGGACTGAGAGTTGTGAGATGGATCTCAGCTGCCGTTGTGACCAAGCCGTTTGTCCAAAGTGGGCTGGTAGCCGGAGGGTAGCACCACCACTGCTGAGGTGCCTGTAAGCGGGGCACTGACACCCAAAAAATCCACTGTAGAGGCGCTGTGCTGCGATGTGATCACCCAGTGCTCTCATGTCCCTGTGGCTCTGCTGTGCACTAGAATAACAAGACTGTTGGCAGGGGAGTATTTCAGAGTTGGAGTAAGCAGAGAGACACATTTGTAGCTCCTGTACAGCTGATTTTACTTTCAGTCTCGGTTACTAAACACTGGGTGATTGGAATAAAAAGAGAAAATAGACAGAGATCCTATGTGAGTTTTGTAGTTGTGCAAGCAATTTGTAAGACCACTGAGATGTGCTGATGTAATGGGTCACAGTGGGAGTAGCATGTTTGTAGTGATGCTGATAGAGATTATATTGCCAATTAATGGCTTGTGCTTCCTTTAAATTGACAATACTGTAGAGGGAATTGGACCACTCAGCTGTAGTAGAGCTAGGAAACAACATGAACAAAAACACTGGGTCTTGGTTACTTTATCTGTTGAAAGGTGTGTCCACCGATTCTGTTGTGTTTGACGGTCAAAATCCAGTCATATACCGTATGTGAATCTGGCCTCTACTGTTGTAGGGCACTGGGATGGTGGTGTGACAGTGTTCTGTTGACCAACAACACTTAATAATACATTTACAGTGAGTATGGATGACACATTTCGATGGCTCAGTGGTTAAAAAAAATAAATGATGATGGTGTACTATCTTTTAAATGTTTATACTTTTTTCATTTACTTTTCTAATGATGCCATTATAATCACACCTTAAAGGAGTAGTTTTGGGAAATATGCTTATTTGCATTTTGCCATAAGTAAGATGAGAGCATTGATACCAGTTTCATGTCTGTTCGCTAAACATGTACCTGGAATCAGCAGAAGGTTAGTTTAGCTTAGGATAAGAAGTGGAAACGGGGAAACAGCTAGCCTAGCTCTGTCCGAAGGTAACAAAATCTGCCTACCAGCACCTCTAAAGCTCACAATTTAACATGTTATATCTTCTTTGTTTATTTTGTACAAAAACTGATGTGTAAAAACGACAATTAGCCGCTTTTTTGTAGCTTCCGTGGTGTTTTAAAGAGTATTCGTTAGCCCTGAGATTAGCTAAGTGTGTTCCTCCTTTCTCTGTTCGTGTTGTTCATTCATGTACTCCGCTTTCTAGCTGAAGGAGAAACTGTGTTGTTTTTTTAACCAACCATAGTCAAGGTAGCTAAGCTAGTTAGCTAAGCTAAGCTAACCAGTTACTGGCTCCAGCTACATATTTAGCGTACAGACACGTGTGTGGTATCTATCTTCTTGTCTCACTCTCGGCAGTAAAGTGAATAAGTGTATTTCCCAAAATGTCGAACTACTTCTTAAATGTAGATATGCAATACTCAGTGGAGCTTCCAGTGTAACATGTTTGTGTGAAAGTTTTTATCTCTGACATTGAAGCTGAACTACATTCCTGCTTCTTTGTGTAATAATGGATAAATCCCATAATCATCACACGCAAAGACCATCATGCATGCAGTTAAAACTGTGTATTTTGTTATTCTCTCCCCAGTATAATCTTACTGTAATACTGCAACTTGACTGTGTCTGATTCTTATTCAGTCAGAATATTATGATGATAATAGGGCAAATATAAGTCTTTTTTATAATACTCATTCAATCAGGTTTTCGAGTTGTAAACTGCCATGTGACTGTATAGTGACTCACCCGCTTCAACAACACTGTGTAAACCCGGCTGTTCATAGTTCAGCATGTAGAAATATGGCAGGTGCATGATTCTGCTAAATGTGTAGGTGTTTGTCTGACTGCCTATAACCATATTTTCTACTCTATGTGTCCAAACAAAATAAACAGATTACAGGAAAATGGAAAGTTTCATGTCTTGTTGTACTTCTGCCATTTGGCCAACAGGTGGCACTGTGGGAGAATTTATCAAACTTGACACTTAAAACAATGCATGACACTGAGACTGTGGTAAATACTAAACTGTATAGATTGGTTAGCACCGTTAACAATTTTAAAATTGAGTATTTGATAAAAAAAAATGAATAAGGAAATGTGATAAGCCATTAAAAAGTTTGCTGATACCTCAGAATTCTTCAAAGGGATTCTGTTTGTTCAAGTGTTTTTAAATGTGTATAAAAGCCTTCTCTACTTCAACATGAACAAATGTTGTTTCTGTATATAAAGCCCTAAAAGACCACCTGTCTGCTGTGCCCCAGTGTGTGTGTGTGTGAGAGAGAGAGAGTGTGTTGCTGACTATGCAAATAATCATTAGACAATTGTAGCAGGAAGTTTCAGTAAGACAGAAAAATCCCCGACCAGTTTCTCTAAGTTCCTCATTCTGGTGGCTGCATGTCGACAGACTGACCCACTTGTCAGAGTGAAAATATCACCAGTCTGTCAGTCTACTTGTCTGTCAGGCAATCGGATGAAAACACAGGGAAGAAATCTGATGTGTAAAAAACTTCTTCACAGTGGATGAACTGTTTCCTTGACCAGGGACACACACTTAGAGCGGTAAGTACAAATACACGTGAAGTGTGAATGACACCAGTCAGAGATGTGCATCAGGTCATTGTGCGCTCATCAGTTATCTGTTCATACACACTCTCACACACAGACACACACAAGAGAAGATGTGTGATTGAGTTTAATTTGTGGAAAAGGGTTAATTTTTTTAGTTTTGAGTGACTCGACTGGAAATGATATGCTTGTCTGTGATGTTTAATGTATCAATCCATTTCAGAAAGTTACTTCAAATAGAGTTTATTTAAAAATGACTTCAGTTATTGTTGGATTTTTCTTGAAAGTTAAGGACTGTTTCATACTCAGTATGGTTTTATGGAACTTAAAGTATGGTTTGGTGTGGTTTTGAAAAACACCTCTGATTAAAAGAATATTTTGTTAATTGCAGTAAATCACCAGTTTAACTTAATTTGATGTAGGTTTTAGGTGGCTACGCAGTATATACCATCAGATTAGACAATTAGTTGCATCAAATTCTGCAGTGGTTCATCTCCTCTCGTTTCATTTCTTCTCCACTCCCGTCTTTGGCTCAGTCCATTGCCAACGGAGGAAGTTTGCATGTTGGTCATAGCATAGCACACTGAGTGTGTGTGTGTCGGCTCCTAATCTGTTCAGACCCTTGGTTTCCGGCTGTTTGCTGACTGTCAAGTTAAAAATATAACAGAGGCACTGAACCAATAAAACACATAACAAGTTACAAACTGCCAAACTGTTAGCTACAACACTTTTTTATTCACCAACCCTCACACTTTGTTGCATTTGTCAACAAAAACATCATGGCTCATAGACACGTGAACAAACAGATGGTCTTTTAGGTCTTTATATACGGAAACACTACATTTGTTAATGTTGAAGTAGAGAAGACTTTTACAATATGACATAAAAACACAGAAAAAACAATCCCTTTGAGGAATTCTGACAGTATCTGCAAACATTTTAATGGCCTATCACATGACTTACTGTCATTTCAATTCATAAACATCCATTTAGACATGTTAAGAACACACTGAGCACCAATTCTGGTTTTCAGGTATGCCCTTTTGTTTGCCATTGGGTTGGTGGTGCTTGAACCTTTTTTTCCCCTAACTCTTGTCCAAATTATTTAAGTAAGATTCATTTCAGCCCCTGACCTGAATCTGACACCTGAATATCTTTGAGGACAATAACCACTTTTGTTTGCATACTATTACTCAAAATTGTATTACAAACTTAATTTCCTTAAGAACAAAACTACCATTCTGTGGTAGAAAAGGGTAAGTGTAAAAGGTGTCATGCTGCTATTTGAGGTTTTAATGCTTTTTGTATTGAATGTACATGGCTAGTTTTTAGCCACACTAGCGGCGTGGCTCTAGGGATGGCAATGGCGGTCGGTCCACCAATTCGGTCCAAACTGAAATATCTCAGATATTCCTGTTGACATTCATGTCAAAGTTTTCACTTGTCCTGTGAAATACATTAACATCCACTGGATGGACTGACACAAAATTATGTAGACACATTCGTGGTTCCCAAATGATGAATCCTTACGACTTTGGTGATCCTCTGACCTTAAAGCTAGTGCCACAATGAGATTTACGTTTGTGGTTTTCAGTGAAATGTTTTGACAACTATTGGATGGATTGCAATGAAATTTGGTACACACATCCATGCCCTCCTTTAGGATGAATTGTAATAACTTTGGCAATCCCCTGCCTTTTCATCTAGTGCCATCATCTGGTCCAAATTTCAGTTTGTCCAATGCTTTGGTTTATGATCAAAAACCTGAAAAACTAATGACATTCCCACCAGGCTTTGTACTTTGTGTTTAGTGCTAATTAGCAACTGTTAGCATGCTAACACTTTAAATAAAGATGGGGAACATGGTAGTCATTATACCTGCTAACATCAGCATGTTAGCATTGTAAGAGAGAGCATGTTGCCATGCTAGCTTAGCATTAATGTCAAAGCACTGCTGTGCATGGCTGTAGAGTCTTAAGCTGTGTCCTAAGTCGCGTACTCCCGATAGTACACTCACATGCAGTATACTATGTACACTATGTACTGACTTGTGTAGTGCGTTAATTTTGACAGGGTAGTGTCGTCCCAAATTGAATACTGCTGTTGTGCGCTTACTGGAAATGACGATCGCAACCTTTGACCGCGTCTTCTTCTTCTTTTTAATGATGGATTGCAACCAGATGGAGCTTTATCGCCAACATTTACTGCGATTGCTGCACGCCGAAATATCTGCCAGGTGTGCTTCAGCACTGCACTGGCTCTCGCCACCTGAATCTCATTAAGGACTTTAAACACTTGTTTTGCATGCTATAACTCAAACATGTGTCACATACTGAATTTCCTTAGGAACAAAAGTACAGTTGTGTGGTAGTCAAGGGTGCAAAGGTGTGCTATTAAAGTGTCTTTCTAGCTGCTCTTGGGGGCCAAAAAACAAAAGTTTTAATCTTTGTGATTTTAGTATGAATTGTATGTGGAAGGTTTTTCCTCATTGTTGATTCCTCTTGACCTTTGACCTACTGGCCAGACACCATTTATTGCAAGATCCATTGTCCCCTTCTGTCTAACTTCTGTTCTAAGTTTCCTGCTGTTTTAATTTAATGCATTCACTGGCACACTGGTCTAGCTAAGTGTGTTCCTCTTGTCTGTTTGTGTTGTTCAATCATGCAATTTAGTTTCCTGTTTCAGAAAACAGGTGTTGATTTATGACCAACATGTACTTCTGCTGCTGTGACGCCTGAATTTGCCTGCATTGTATCAATACAGCGTATCTTATATAATCTTATCTTAGATCTTCACCTTGTTGTTTAATTATGCTCCTTTGGCCAAAATCTCTTTGTAAATGGTAGTGTTTGTACTGTGGTTCACCATGTCATTACATTATTATTCCATTATAATCACTCTAAGCTTTATTTGTACTGTCAGTATTCCTGTTTTTGTGTTTGTATGTGTTCTTTTTCATATCCTGTCAGAAATGTACAGCAAATCCGTGGAAGAGCACATCCCTGCTCCATTTGAATAGAAACACATGTTATGACTAGATTCATTTTAATAATGTCAAATGTAAAATATCACCGCCAGCTGGTCTCAACTGGACTCTTTGCATTGTAAGCAAAACATCTGCAACTAAGGTGATGATTCGCACTCACATAAAGGTTAAATATGCCAGTCGAATTGATAGAAGCAGTTCTTTTAATATACTATCAGTTAGTTGAAACATGAACAAAAACCAAAACTGACTTTAGCAAGCCAAATAGACCAAAAGCAGAAGGAAAGAAGGAAAGTAAACACTGAGCATTTAACTGATAGTATACTGTACAACACTAATAAAGCGGAATATACCAAGCTGGCAGAGTTGTTAAATATTCTCTAATGGGTCCAAAGTTTGATTAAATATGCCAGGTTTTGCCAGGGAAAAAACACAAGCTTCTGCTGGATGTGAACTTTGACCAAAGGTTTTACTCACTGCATCCTTATTACATTTCATTATAGCATATAGACACTCACTGTTATAAAAAAACACATTATGCCAGAAATAGTACCACAAAATAATCTTTGCTCTCATTGCTAAAATTGATGCGTAAAATTAGTTTACAACGATGCACTTTAGCAAGGCGCATGTGTGGGTGTGCGTTTTCCTAAAACATTTTAAAATTACTGCACACTGCTGACAGTTAATTAAAAAAAAAAAAAAAAGCGCCCACATGCTCATCTCCCGCTGCAAACTCTACAAACCAGAAGGCACTTGGTCTTTCCTCTTGTGATCCCATTACTTTACACCTTCTCTGAAATACCACATTTATCACACAGGAATCAGCTCATGAAGTGTAAAAAGATCTTGTGGTCATTTGGTTGCATAGGTACGTATCTGTTTGCGCGTGAAGGTCATGGTGTGTCAGTGTTTGTGGGCTTCCTGCTGCTTAGCAGAAAAGCCTCAAGCCACAACAACAAGCTACAATACAGAAAACTACAGCCGTAAATCTTTTATTACACTGAATGGACTGGGATGAGACGCTGACAGCAAAACAGAGTACAGTGGAGTAGCACTTACACTACAATTTGATGAATAAAATATATTTCTGGACTGATTTTTAAGATTTTTTTACTTCAGAATTATACTCTTGTCACTTTATAAATAGCACTAAAGACATGAAAACTGTTATTGGAAGCCAGACCAATTCAACTCTTAATTTAGTTAACAGCTCCTTTAAGATTCATTCTGATTTTGTTATAGCACATATAAGAGTTCCTTCCAACCTCACTGTAACATTAAAAACAAGATCATGACCTCCTCTAACTCTTATTGCTGCCTGGATTATGATCACTGGCAATGTTTATTTTACAATCCAGGAAGTGTGACATCCTCATAAAGCACGAAAGTAGTAGGTAGGAGGTCAGGCTGAAAGCACAGAAGTTTGATACCGGAGATGCCGGAGAGTTTGTGTCCAGCCTTCCACGTGTTGTTAGGTTTAGGCTACTACAACACTTGGTTAAAGGAATAGTTGCTTTCTTTTGGAGAGTTAGATGAGAAGATTGATACCACTCTCATGTCTGTACATTAAATATAGAGCCTGAGCCAGGAAGTGATTAGCCTAGCTTAGCATAAAGACTGGAAGCAGGGGAGAACAGCTAGCCTGGCTCACTCAGAAGCTCAAAAATCCACGTGCCATCACCTCTGAAGCTCACTATTTACATTAGCATGTTGTAGGCCTACTGTAATGTGAACAAAGAAATTCTAATGTGTTAATTAGTGAAATTTTAGAACACTGAACGGAGTCAAGCTAGCTTTTTCCTCCTGCTTTATGCTAAGTTAACCTAATTGCTTCCTGGCTCTACATCCAATGCACAGACATGAGAGTGGTATTGATGTTCCTGAAAACGAATAAGCATATTTCTCATTCCTTTAAGGATGGCTATTAGTTACTTTTTTAGATAAGATATTTCAGTCAAAATATAGAGTCAGTTTATATGATACATCCCTCTAGATTAAACTACCCAAAAGGATGGAAAGTTGCTCCACCTCGACCAGCTGCAACATTAAAATGGTGCATAAACAATAATGCATCCGTTATAATAATCGAATACTATAATATATAATAATATAAGACAGACATGAGTCATTTGCTGGACAAGTGCTTCTTCTCTTGGCTGCTAATACTTTTCTGATTACTTAAAGGTACTGTATGTAATATTTCACATGTATTAATCCCTTTGTATTGCCTATGTGTGAACAGATTGTAACGTAACGTAAAAATGAGACCTTACCCGACTTTCTCGGTTGCCTATAACAGCCTGTGGACTGATTTCTTTAAAGGACTCGGGACGGAGTTTTTGGGGAAAATCCAAAGCATGTGACGTTATGCGCGCTCCCGAGTGCCTTGCCTCTCTTCAGCTCCGGTTCAGCTCAGCTCCTCTACAGCGCCAACAGTGTGCAACACTAGCTTATGTTAGCTTAGAAATGGAGTCCGTTAACGTCAACAAACGGCCGGTGTAGGTACCAGATATGCTACACCCACTCCAGCATCCAGCACAACACAGAGTCCAACACAAAGTCCACGTAGCTTGCTTGCTAACACGGATGAATTGCTAGCTGGCAAACGTAGCAAAATAGCCTGCTGTCTTGAGTGGATAACATCAGCTAATTCATCCGGACTCCCTGGGATGATCTGGCTGGTAAATCGGCTAGGTTGCCGTTTGCAAATGACTTTATCAGCTAATGTTATGAAGCAACCAATGGCCGATGTCCAGGATGCTCGCTCTCGCTTACGGAGTGCGAGCATGAGCACTGGCAACAGGATGCTGACTGCAGTTCACTTAACGGCCACCAGGTGTCATTAATAACAAGGACTTTCTGAAAACTCTATATAGTACCTTTAAGTAGAATCTTGAATGCAGCACATTTACTTGCAAAGGAGTATTTTTAAATTGGGGGTATTGTGCTTTTCCTTAGTAAAGGATCTAAATTCTTCTTCCAGCACAGATTTTCAGTTGTTCCTCTATGTATATTGCATAATGTGACATGCTTAGTGCAGTATATCCACCAATACAACACTCAGTAGCATCTGTATCTTACAGGCTCTAATCACGCTTCAGGTTATACTCTTGTTGATGAAACCACTGACCAACTTGGAGTAAAAAAGAGTAACTTGGACCTCAAGCTCTGCAAACACAGCAGTTAGGTATTTTTTGGATCAGGTGATGATTAGGGCTTTTTTATGAGATACAGGACAGACTGTGATTTATACAGCATAAGCAGGTTAATCTGTGACAGAGACAGTGTTAAAAATCAGTGTAATGGTTCTTTACAGACAATTTAAGTTAGCTTTTAAGTGTATGTGTGCATTTCCTCTTTTTGTGATAAAAGTGATAGAAAAAAGGAAAACATTAATATGTCACTGGTTTGGTTCTGTGTTATTTTTTACAACCCAGAGACAAAAAGTCACAGGTGTTTGGTACCAAATGTTTTTAGTGTTGTTTGTTTCAGCAGCTGTAAATGGTAAATGTGTAACGGTCCAGCTCACTCTTCCTTTTTCTCACTTCCTCATGTAGGCAGGATGGGCTGTATGAAGTCCACGCTGAGCGAAGGTCTGAGCGGAGTTGTGGAGGGGAAGATCAACCAGCAGACTGTACGTACCGAGCAAACGCACTATGTCAGAGACCCCACCTCCAGTACAAAAAGCAACATAGTAAGTAGTCAGACACAGTGTTGCCAACTTGGCGACTTTCTCGCTAAATCTGGTGACTTTCCAAATCCTCTGGGGACTTTTTTTTGTCAAAAGCAACTAGCGACAAATCTAGCGACTGTTTCTGGTGTTATTGGAGACTTTTCTGGTGTTTTGGAGACTCTGATGTGAAAGCACGTATCGTTCTGCAGTTACTGTCCTCAACTGATCCCCTCCCCCGTCCCAAAGCACTCACAGGCGGTCAGTCTCACAGTAGCGTCGCGCAGCAGAGAGGAGACCCGCACCACTCCAAGTGCGCAAAGCCGCCGCTGATCCCGCCCTGGCTTACAGAGCGGGATGTAAATGGAAATGTTTCTTCACTGTCACACTAAAATAAATCATTGCATTTGACTCACACAGCCTCAGTCACTTACTCACCTCGTCCTGTGTGTGTGCCTTTCTGTGACATAAGCTAAACATCTAGCTAACTAGCTCATCACGTCTCAGTCTAAACTGTACGCTCAAAAATACAGAAAGAGTGGGAATCAAACCCTGAATTCAAAGGCTGGTTGAAGCCGTTTATTGGAGATGATACACGGGCATACTGCCTGTATTGTAAGGCTGATTTCTATGCCAAACTTTGTGATATAAAAAAAACACATGACAACTCAAAAACATACTCAAAAGGCAAAGCCTTATAACAGTTCCACCCAAAGCAAGCTGCCATTAATGAGGGAAAAAAATGACTCATGGCATTAGCTATTGCTGAACACTGTTCCATGCTGGCATGTGATCACATTGGGGAAGCATGTAAATCTGCTTTCTCAGACTCCACTGCTGCTACTCACTTCAAAATGCACAGGACAAAGTGCACGGAAATGATTCATGGTGCTCTAGCACCATACTTTCTAAAAAAGTTGGTCGCAGATGTGGGTGACCAGCGTTTCAGCCTCCTCCTCGATGAGTCCACAGATGTAAGTGTTTCTAAGTACCTGGGGGTTGTGATAAGGTACTTTAGTGACACCAAACACACAATTGTCTCAACATTTCTGGGGCTTGTTGAGTTGGAGGGAGGAGATGCCAGATCTATAGCCTGAGCTGTTGTGGCTTTCCTGGAGAAGTGTTGTCTTAAAAAAGAGAAACGACTGGGGATAGGGACTGATAATGCCTCTGTTATGATGGGGATTAACAATGGCGATCATAAAGTGCTGAAGGAGGAGTATGGCCTCAAAGATCTGGTTCTTATTCGCTGTGTGTGTCACTCTCTGCAGCTTGCTGTAAGTCATGCTTCCAATGACACCATCCCCCGTAGTGTGGAGTACTTGGTACGGGAGACTTATAACTGGTTTTCAGTGTCTCCAAAGCGCAGGGAGGCCTACAAAGCCATATATGAGACCATCAACTGTGGGGAGAAACCCTTACAAATAACCAAGGTGTGTGCCACACGTTGGCTCTCCATTGAACCTGCAGTTTCACGCATTTTGGACCAGTGGGAGGCGCTTAAACTGCATTTCGCATTCACCAAGTCCAGTGAACACTGCTACATGGCTGAGGTTTTATACTCCATGTACAGTGATCCTCAAAACATCATGTATCTGACTTTTTTGAAGTCAGTGCTGGGTGAGGTACAGTTGGCCATCAAGGCTTTTGAGGGAGAGCAGGTAGATCCTCCTAAACTTCTTGACAGCTTGGTTAGCCTGATAAAGTCTGAGTAGCAGGGTGCTGAATCCACTGGCAAATATTGATGTTCATCAGTCCCAAACCGTACCAAGGTTACCTTTTTGAGTCAAAGGCAGCTGAGCTCCACCTTTCACCTGAGGAGAAGAACAATGTCCAAAAGCGGTGTGTAGCCTTCACCATCTCCCTCACTAACGAGTTGAGGACAACATTGAAGCATTGCAGTACATGTCAGTTTTCAATGTAGAGGAAACTCTAAAGCACAAAAAGAGCCTGGGAGAAATAGAAAAATAGCCAAGCTCCTTGGTTACTCTCCTGCAGAGACAGACAAGATTGTCCAGCAATGGCGTGCCATCCATCTTAGTAAGTGGAATGAAACAAAAAACACAGTGGGCTTCTGGAGTGAGATTTGGAAGTTCAGGGATGCAGCTGATATCAACCCGTTTCAGGAACTTGCCATGGCTGCTGTGTCTGTGTTGTCCTTGCCACACTGGAATGCTGAAGTCGAGAGATTATTCAGCCAGATGAGTGTGGTAAAAAGTAAACTTAGAAATCGAATGTCCTTGCAGACCCTTAACTCCATCCTGTATGTCCGATATGGTCTGAAGTTGTCTGGTGAGGCTTGTTATGAGCACAAGCTGCCTGATAATGTTTTGCAGCTTTTTGGCACATCAGCTGCTTACTCATTTAAGTCAGCTCCCTCAGTTGCTGAACCTGCCATAGAAAGCCTTGACCAAAATGAAGATGACCTACTCTTTCTGTGAGCCAGCACAGCGTGTGTGTGTGTGTGTGTGGAGGGGGTCTGAAAAAAACAATGAACCTGAATTAGGGCCAGACTAGTTACCATCATTTTCTCCCATTGCCATTGACAGTTTTTTCTATTGTCTCTTTTTGGTCCATTTAGATTGTTAATGTTGTCAAGTTAAAACCGTCTATACAAAAAAAAATTTAAAAATGTAGTTATGGCAAAAAATGTTCATGTTTTACTGTGACTTGTTGTAGGCTCCTAAGTGGAGCATAAGGTTAGAAACTAAACCAAACCAAACCAAAAACAAAAAAAAACCCACAAGAAAAAACTAAAAACAAACAACTTAAAAAATAAAAACCTAAGTAAGTCCCAAGCCCGGATAAAGGAGGAGGTTTGGACGTAGAGCTAGCAATTCCACCCCACACCCCATCTTTTGATTAAATATGATATTCTAACATTTAACAATACAGGACAAAATTGATTTATGTAATGTGGGTCTAGACAAAGCATATAAGTCATGAAGTTATTTTGAGAAGTGATGGCCTATTTCAACGGCAAAAAAAACCAAAAAAAAAAACAAGAATCAACAGAAGAAAGTTCATTTGTAGTTCTAAACATATTTAGGGTGTTTTTTACTCACCTTTTGTCTCTCCCACGACGTTATTCCTCTCTCCTACATCGTCCATTACAATTACATGCAAATTGCCAATTATGCAAATTAGGCGATGGCGTCATTTAGCGACTTCTAGCGACTTTTAGGACAGCCAATAGCTACTTTCCTTACTGAGGAGTTGGCAACACTGGTCAGACAGCTGGGCTGAGCAAAACCCAAATTTCAGTTATAGACAATAAGACACCGATTTCTGCCCTCTGAGATAACCCAAGGAATGTGTAGTGGTGCTGATTATAGCCCAGAGTGAAAGTCAAAGAAAAGTCACAGCATAAAAATCATGCGTTTATGGTTTTTAATGTAGCCTGATGGATTAAAAATGTAACAAATGGAATAGTGTAGATGAAAATACCCATAATCATCACTGGACTGTTGTGGTTTAGCCTTAACCTTTATTACAGTAAATGGGCAATGTCAATTACAATGTCAATTACAATGACACGACATTGTAATTGACATTGTAATTCACGACAATGAATTCACGACATTGCCCATTTAGGGCAATGTCGTGAAAGTTCAAGAGAGTATTTTACAATTCAGATACATCCTTTCCTACCGATTTGGGAAAATAGCGACTCAGATATTTCCCAGTGAACAGAACTTCCCTTTCTCACATGATAACGTCTATCAAGAAATGAACAGATTGTGAAAGTCTGTAGTCTAGAAGAGATAACTGCATGATTCAGCTACAATAATGGAAGATAGAAAGATAGATAGATACTATAACTTAGAAGCAGTTATTGACATCTTTGTTATCAAATAACATTTACATTGTTTCTGATCCTCTTATTCTGCCTTTGCAGAATAATTCCCTGTTACCTGGTCAGGTGTTCCAAAAGATGGAAGGTATGCCACATTCTTTCTTTCTTTATGTTTGTTTTATTCTTTCTTTCACCTTTTTTGTAAAAGTATTAGTGTAAAGACACATTGTTGGATAGCTTTCCCATTTGGAAAGAAAATGCTAGGAAATCTGAGTGAGGCTGTTCCAGAAGTAGTCTGTCTTTGTTTCAACAGTCTATGTTTAACATTTCTTCAAACAAGTCAACTATACTCATTATCACCTGTGATAAAAGGAAAATAAAGCCTGGAGCCCACATGAGGTAGCTAGCTAAGTTGCTAGCCTTGCTATCTGGGTATTTAGTAGCTAAAGTCAATGTATTAAAGGGTTCAAGTCTATCTTAATACTACACACACGTGCCCATATGTACACTGAAAGAGTAATTGGCCCCTGTAATCATTTGTGCTCTTCATTTTGGCCGTGAAGTAATCTCTTCCTAGCTCCAGTGTAAGAGATGGAGGACAACATCCACAGTCCTCATTTTGTGCAATAAAGTTCAACTAAAAAGTAAAAAAAAAAAAAAAAAGTTAAGCTGAACCTAATATGAGGCTTCAGCAGTCAGAGTTAGCCAAAATAAGTGACTATCAAAACACTGTACAATTTTGTACTTAGTAACTTTGTAAAAGACCCATTTGATTTGGCTAAAGCCTCATATTAGCTTTGGGCTGAATTTTAGAACGCAGTGACTAATAACTTGTTCAATATAAATTGTGCATGTGAGTATCGCATTAAAATAGACTGTAACATATCTGAACTATCCTTTAATGTTACTACATCGCTGTTTGCAATCAAATATCCAACTAGCAAGGCTAGTGACCTTAGTGAGCTTTCTGTGTTAAATTATAATCACATAATGTGGACGCCAAAATTAAAACTTTGTAAAATGAATAATAACTTCAAAAACTACACGAAATGATTCAGGTATGAAAGAATATTTATTACTAACACTAGTGGTTAGTGAAGTACTGGGTAGGTAGGCCTACATACTGAGTGAGACTAGTGCTATTCCAGATATACTTACTGAAATGTTTGTGAGCCAGCTCAAACATTAGTAGAGGAAGATGATGATATTGATAACCAGGGACACATCTACAATCATACTGTAATATTTAGTTGAGGTTGCTAGTGAATGGTTCTGCCAGTCTGATACCTTATGTAGTCTCCATTTGTGGGTTTGTCTGACATTTGTGTGCGTATGCTTGTCCTGCATATGACATAGATTTCAGGATTAAAATAAGCTGTGGGCTTGTTTTTTTTTTGTTGAAAAGCATTTAACATGTCAGTATCTTTTTCTGTTTCCTCCTTCAGAGCAAAGGGGGGTCGGTAAAATAATGATCAGCCTTTACCCATATGAAGCTGTGCATCCTGACGATTTAGGATTCAAGAAGGGAGAAAAGATGAAAATCTTAGAGGAGTGAGTGTCCGATATTGATGGTAGACTGATTCAACCTCAGGAAATGTTATTCATTATTTATATACTGCATCATGTAAGGCAAGAACCAAAGATGAATGCTTAAACAAGCTGCGAAATGGAGCACTGTTTCAACTGCATACCACGAGGAGACTGTCAGAGTCGGGTAAAGTTCACCATGACCTCTTCAACCCTGATAGTCCCACTGGTCCATCCTTCATTACAGAGTCTTGCATCACCAAAAAGTGTTCAAACTCACAGAACATACTTTAAATTCTGGTGAAGATCCAAAATTTCAAATGGTACCAATATATTTCAGGCTGAATTTGAAGAAGTACTCATTAAATGATGCTTTAGGCATGAGACAGACTTCATTAAAAAAACATTGTTCCTCATAAGCTTCATATAATTACAATGAAGTGATACAAGCTGATGAATGGAAATGTGATATTCTTATATGTATAGAAAAGTATTTTTTTTCTACTTTAAAGCCACATAATGGGAAAATCAGGGTTCAAGAGGCTAGTGTAGCACCCAGATTTTGCAGAAGGTATTCTGTCAACACTGACAATAAAAGTAAAACAATAATTGTGCTAAAATGGATTGATATTTCCTGCAGACATGGGGAGTGGTGGAAAGCAAAGTCACTGACAACCAACAGAGAAGGATTCATCCCGTCCAATTATGTTGCCCAAGTTGACACCATGGAAACAGAAGAGTGAGTAGCTACGTCTAAATAAATGACTTTATGTTGTTCTCAATAAACTGCTTTTGGTTTGTTTTCTGACATTTTGTTTCATGCTGACAATTTACATTGCAGTGTACATTGTACAAATCTCAATCTACGTGAATTACAGAGTGAATCCTATTGAAAGCTACTATTCTTCATTAACTCCCCATACCTAATCTACCGATCACAAAGGAGGATTTTTAAACTTTGAGACAACCGAGGTGCAATTTGTAAAAATGGGTGGAAAGCCAATATGAATATGATAAATATGTCCATTTTGTATATTCAGTGCATTTCCTGTTCATTGCAGGTGGTTTTTCAAGGACATCACGAGAAAAGATGCAGAGAGGCAGCTGTTGGCACCCGCAAACAAACCAGGCTCTTATCTTATCAGGGAAAGTGAAACATCAAAAGGTATGGAAATCACGACAGCCCTGACAGACAGTATGCACATTCCCCACTTTCAGTACATAGAGTTCAGACTACGCTCCTGCTTCATTTCAACCATTTCACTCTCTTTTACTTTTACTTGATTTTTCCGCAGGAAGTTACTCATTGTCCATCAGAGACGTGGACACCCAGGGGACAGATTCGGTCAAACACTATAAGATCAGGATGATGGATAATGGCGGCTACTACATCTCTCCTAAAATCTCCTTCCGTGACATCGGCAGTATGATCAGACACTACCACAGTGAGTGCGTCTCTTGAATGGAGGCGCTTAATATCCTTTTCTATCCTTAGTTGCCTGAAGACCTTAAAAATGTATTTAATAGCAAATGTTTTATTCATAAAATTCGATTCAGTCTCAGCATTACTTGGATGGGTATGCCATGCTATTCATTATTAGTTATCAGTGTCTGTGTGTGTGTGTGTACCTTCCAGACAAAGCGGATGGCCTGTGTCGAAAATTGGAACGTCCATGTGTGAAACCCAAAGCTCAGAAGCCGTGGGATAAAGATGCCTGGGAGATTTCCAAAGAGTCTATTAAGATGGTGAAGAAACTCGGAGCTGGACAGTTTGGAGAAGTATGGATGGGTGAGTAAAGAGAAAAATGTTGCCTTAATTTAATCAGTAACGTTGACAAGGAACAGCTTCTTATGCCTAAGAGCAGATAGAAAAGGGGAGGGCTCATATACTTAATCCCCTTCACTCCCTGTGGGACATAAGGCTACAATGACCTCCCTATGGTCCTCCATTTGCTGTTGCCTTGTAGTGGTGGAGAGGCTTGTGTGTCTCAAAGGTCATTTAGCTCACGGCAGGACTGGTCTCAGTTAGGGTTTGTGACGAAAGACAGCATGCTGGCCCCACAGGTTAACAACACCACCACACAACCACAAAAAAGGGCATTCTCATGGAAGGCATAAGTCTTCAGGTGTTGGCTGCTGCGTGGCATTTTACCCCAGAAATCGTTTCCTCATTAATTCTAAGACATCAGTATGATTACCAAGAAGACAACCTACTTGTAAGTTGCATCATTGCGTAGAGTCAGATTTCACTGAAATTTCTGACAACAAAAAACAGGAAGAGGACACAGAAGCTCTTAAAAATTCTCACAATCAATCACATCCTCTATATCAGGGGTTCTCAACTTTTTGTAACCTGACTGAAAATGTCAGAAGACCACCTTCCCAAATAAATGAGAAAAAAAAACACAACATCCAGGGTGCTTTGTGTTTAAGTGTCTCTGGAGCTTCGATGGTTTTGGCGCCTCATCTGACAGGATTTCACCACATTCAACACACTGTGCTTTGCACTGTCTGCCATTATGAATCCAAATCCCACAAGCTGAGACTGGATCATATGTCACATCAATAATACCTTTGATATGATATAGATTATATTATTTATAATAGCACATTTAAATATCCTGAAAATGGCACCCTGACTTTGGACTTCTAATTCCTCTCTCTCATTTACTGTAAATTCAGAGCTGCAGAAGTGAGCAGCGCGGGGAAGTTCCATTTCCCCCTAATTGAAACAAAAATGACTTCCTTCTTTTGTTACCCATTAGGTGTGTTATATGTTTTGGAAATAACTGACTGCTATCTCTGGAAATAGGCTCAAATGTGTCCATGCATGGCTCTGTAGTAAAGACTGGCCCAGGAAGATCCCATTCATGTGTGCATCAGTGTTGTCAGTTTTATCATCTATGTAGGAAATGTTGGGAAGGGAGATTTGCATCAGAGGTTTGGGAGTGGTGATGAAGCACATCCACCCACCCACCCACACACCCACACACACACACACACACACACACACACACACACACACACACACACACACACACACACACACACACACACACACACACACACACACACACACACACGCATATACCAGAAAGGGGTGTGCAGAAGTTGACTGACTAGGTTTTATTGCACATTTTGATGTGCAAACCATGCTGTGGCCTGATACTTAGTTATTTTGTCAGGTTTCTTATTTGTTAAAAAACATATTCAAGCACTTACATAACTGCTGCTGCAATTCCTTGAAACCAGAGGGAAGTGGTGAAAAAGTGTTACCTCTGGGTGGGTTATGATGGGGAAGTTGGGGTCCTGGTTCCAGGTAGGAAGTTTATACTGCAATGTACAAGTACTGTGGGTTGCTGTTTTATTTGTGGTAGTGGTATGACATGAAATACACTGAAAAACTACTGAATAAATTGAAAAATGTGTGGTTATCAATGTTACAGTAAAAGGTTATTTTCAATCTTAAAAAGCTACATGAGAGAATATCAAAGAGGGGTATTCACTGTGGTGTCTTTGGATGCTTTGCATTCATGGCCGGGATGAAAAAAGAAATTATGTCAAAACAGGTGCAGCCGGTTTCACTGACAGTACGATATGAATGGCTCAAACACTGAAATACAATAAAGCACTGTGAAAATAGGACATAACACCTTATGTATGAAGAGGGAGAAGAGGTTGCTGCCATGCCAAAATAAGTCACCTGACCCTGTCTGGTTCCTGGTGGTTCATATAAGGAAACAGTCATATTCACTGATACCATCAACAGCTCAAACTCACACTGCCCTACTACTTCTCCATCCTGTCGCTCTCTCTGTTACCCCCCAGCTATTTCTTTATAGCACATCATTTTTTTGTTTTGTTTCAAGTGTTTCGTGCGAATTGCCAGGCTTATACAGTGACATGTTATTACTGCACTGTATGTAACTGCAATTATCTGTTGCTTTGTTCGCACTGTGAAAGCAAACAAGATTAGGACACTCAAAGAGGTAGATAAGAATAACTAAAATCTTCACTAGAAACTAAACTAAAAATAAAAAGTGCGATAGTGCCTGGTCTTGTGTAAAGTACACTGTACTGTATATTGTGTTGCATTGCTATGCCAAAGTGCTATTTTGGAATTGGACAGATAAAGCATCTTTATGTGGTCAAACAGCAGCTGCACGGTGGTAACTGTTACTGTGTATTTGGTCCTCTACCATCGACTGCAAATTCAAAAATGTATATTGTATGTGTACGCCCAGGAGTTTTTACTATATAGCTCTGTTTCCTGAACTGTTGCCAAAGCCATTGTACCATCATGCACAATTTTGTCACCATTTTCCAGCTGCTGCTCAATTTCTCTTGTGCATTGTATCAGGAGTCATGCTAGCATTTTTTACTTAATATCAATATTAAAGACACTACACATCCATGGCCTGCTGGCACTTTTGTTGCCTGATTAGACATCATCTTAGGACTCTGTGGGTGTGTACAGACTGTACTTGATTGACATCTGTCTAATCCTCCCATTAGTTTTGTTGCACCTATTAGGGTGGAAGAGCTTGCACCTTATTGGTTCATGATGTTTTGGCCCTCACTTATTTCTAGTATAGACTGTATATAAAGATGGACGATGCGTCTCCACTTCCTCCCATTGTAAAAAATGAAGCCAAAACCAGGCTAGTCTAATTAGCCAGAATAAGTGAAAACACCTGTGTGCGTCTGCAGGGCCTTTAAATTGAATAAATGGAACAAATGGCAGAAATACTTTTTTAAATGGGCGCTCCACTGATTTTACACATCAAGATCAGTTTACTAGTCATGAAGAGTATTACTACTAAAAACTGTTCTATAATATGGCTCTAAAGGGAGCTTTCCAAAGTTTGAAAAAATAATCCTGATGATGTCATCAGGGTTATTCCGCTCAGGCTTGAAGACGTTTTTTTAACTGAAAGCCATGTTTTACAAACTCAGGTTGTGGTGTTTTATAAATATAGTGGGCATTTACTCGACAGGAAGGGTCTGATGAAAGATATACTCGCGTCTGATGATATAATTGTGTCAGGTTGCATTATGGGATATGTAGGTTCCAGAGCTTTTGGAGCTTGACTCATAGGGGCTAAAAATCAAGATATCTTGACCTCTGCCTCTTCAAATTTCACCATTCTTTTTTAAAAACCTGTTTATTGCAAGTCCCTTAACTTTGTGGAAGTGCAATGCTAAATTGCCGGAGTGCTCCTTTAAGTTGCTCAAACTAGCATAAAAACACATTTTTGCTTAACATCATGCAATATTTTAGCGTCAACTTTGGTAAACTTCTGATTATTTAAATGTAACACTTGATTTATTTTTAAATGGTTTAGTCTACATTAGTGTCATGCATCATTGAATAGGTTGAATGTAGTGTTACTTCCTGTCATTGGCATTTTTTCACAGGTTCTTATTATTGTCACAATGGTTGGTATATACAGTGTAATCTTGCATCTGAAAACAGTTTGACTGACTGTATATGTCATTTGTAAATGTTTTTACAATTTAGGGCTAAATCAAAAATTGTTCAAAAAGTTTTAACGGAATAAGACATTTCAAATAGTTCAGTAGTCATGGTAGCACAGAAGACACTGAAGCCCTGCAGCATGTCAAGCAGATGATTTCATATTTTCATGGAAATGTATTAATATTCTCCATTTCCCCAAATCTCTCTATCACCCTCTTCCCTTACTTTCTGCGCAATCAGCTTACTACAACAACACAACCAAAGTGGCGGTGAAGACACTGAAGCCAGGCACCATGACGGCTGAAGCTTTCTTGGATGAAGCCAACGTCATGAAGACGCTGCAGCACGACAGGCTGGTGCGGCTCTATGCCGTTGTCACCAAGATGGAACCCATCTATATCATCACTGAATTTATGGCGAATGGTAAATGAGCTTTATTTTCAACACATGCAGCTGATATTCTTATCTGGAGCAACTTCCAATGGGTGCAGCAGTACAATAAACCTAGATTATTAGATATTCAGAATAAGCGTCCCGTAATAGGAAGTGCAAATGTCAGCAGCTTGATATTGTGCTAGTATGGAATGCTAGTACGTAGCATTCCTGTGACCACACATTGGGACAATTTCACATAGGACACAGACATACAAGACACTGATGTTGTTTCCTCTTCTGTCTTGTCTTTAGGGAGCCTACTAGACTTCTTAAAGAGCGACGCAGGGTGCAAACTGCAACTACCCAAGCTCATCGATTTCTCAGCGCAGGTGATTTTGTCACTAACCATAGTGTGCTGCTTTTTCTCACAGCTCGCTCTCCTCCATGATTGTGAAACAGACATAACGTCACTGTTTCCATTGCTGAACTGAAATGAGGAACAATAACCCCTATGTACAAATCTGACATTTCCCTGTGTTGGGTCAATGAGTCTATCAAAGTAAAACTTTTGTAAACTGTTAGTTGCTAGACTATGATAAGTAATTATTTGTTATTTTATACATTTATTCATTTCAGATCAAAATCACATCAACCTTTCTCCTTAATGAAAAAACTAATGAAGGACCTAATTAACCTGTGTGGAGTTATGATCGCCTCTCCATACTTTTTTTATTGCTACCCTTGTGTTTTGACATGTCTCATGCATTGTGTTAATGCATGTAATGCACATTTTTTTCATGTTTAATGTGATTTTTGTAACGCTTTATTTTACGGGCCAGTTTCCTGGAAAGAACTATGTCATTTGGTACTTATTTTAAGGAAAATAGGGGGAAAGTTTAACTGGTACAACTTCAATTATTTAGTTCCAGTTAATTCCTATAGGGTAACCTCAGCTGGTGAAGTTTGTCTACTGTCAAGCATACAATCCAACATATATAAATATGGGATATAGGATAAAGTTCCAAATAATAACTAAATGATAAATGAATATTTATTTAAAATTTAAAGATTTAAGTGGAGCAGTTCCTTCAAGAAAATGATGTAAGTATGTTTTTGTTATAATTAGCACCAAATTACATAAGTCTTTGCAGGAAGCTTCCTAGAAAATTATTAGGAAATTACAGACCTGTTAAATAAAGCATTACTGTGATTTTCCTTCCTTTTTTCCCTTGAAAGGTCTGTAGCTAAAGGTTGAATGAAAAATGAATGAATTTATATTGTAAAGCTCAGCTAAGCTAACAAGCGTGATCAGGTGTAGAATAATAGTAAAAAAGAACTTGTTTATTTGCAGTGTTTGTAGTTAGTGTTAATCATGTGAACATCAAGTATTTGTTAAGTTGGGTTTGTTCTAGAGCTGTAATTAATCAACATTTAACTGATTATTATTTTTATTTAAGTATTAATCGTTTAGTCAGTACAATGTCAAAAATAATGACAAATGCCTACAAGAGCCAAATCCAAATGTAATGTCTTATTTCACTTTTTACTCAAAAACTCAAAACTTCTAGTCAAAACCCAGTGTGTTCATTAAACAGAGAAATATAGCAGCATGTGAGACGCTGTAACCGGCAGTCCACTACCAGCAGCTTAGTGTTTGAGCGATAGTTTGAACCTGTAGGTTTTAGTTTTGGAAATTGATGTTCAGTTCGTGTTGGGTCTGGATTTTTAGCTTGTTTGTATCTGAATCAGTCAATAACATCAGTTACTCCACCGGTGCTTTACAGTCTTTGTTTGAATACATATGTGAATGATTTTGCATATGATATAATTTAGGCTCTGTAGTGTGGTGCTGTTTGTAATGTTTGAGGCATTATGTACTATGCATTCATTTTTCTTCACCATTTTTATTGTTTGCTTTTTCAGTCCTGCTCATCTGGGATAATGATATATGATATACAGTGCCATTCTTGTACACAGTATTTTCCTTGTGCTGTTGCAGATAGCGGAGGGCATGGCGTACATAGAGAAGAAGAATTATATTCACAGAGACCTGAGAGCAGCCAATGTCCTGGTGTCAGAGAGTCTGCTCTGTAAAATAGCTGATTTCGGTCTGGCAAGAGTCATAGAGGACGACGAATACTCTGCCAGAGAGGGTAAACTTTGTGTGTGTGTTTGTATGTTCAAGAATATATGTGTGTCTCCATTTTTGCCTTTCCTAAGAGGTTTTTCCCATCACAAATGAGAGATGACTCTCTGACTGGATACTTGTGACACATTCAAATAAAAATCCCCTATTTTAGAGCTATAAGCAGAATGGGCAGCATATTTTGAAAGAGCACTGTGTTGCATGACAAACCAGAGTTTTGGTTTCACTCCTCTTTTTCTCGCTCAAATCTTTTGCACCCTTACCACAATGACCAATAGCTCTGATGGCCACCAACCACACACAGGGCCTATTTCCTTTCATACTCGCACCACTCTGAGACAACTGATACAGCCTAGTACACAGTGCTGTACAGAGAGATAGGTGGGAGAGAATGTATGCATCTGTGTGTCATAAGATGAAACCTGATTGATCACTGATCTGGAACCAGGAGACTCTGAAACTACAGCAATAGGAACATTAAAAATAAACACAAGCACAAAAATAGAATCTAAACCTCCCATTACATATTACACAGGTGAGATGTGTGGGGTGACATTTATGAATGGTGTTTTTGATATCCTTGTATAATTTAAGTAACTGTCTGAGTGTGTGTGTCCTCCGCAGGAGCCAAATTCCCCATTAAGTGGACCGCTCCGGAGGCCATTAACTACGGCTCTTTCACCATCAAGTCAGACATGTGGTCCTTCGGAGTTCTACTCTACGAGATCATAACCTTCGGGAAAATCCCATACCCAGGTAAACATTCACTGGACTATATGGTTATTATGGTTATGTGTCATTGTTATTACCATCATAAACTAGTGTGCCAATCTTCTCGTAACACATTCAACCTATTGTGTATTACTGTCATTTGTCACTGGAGTCATTTCAAGGGTTAAGAAGACTGCATTAGTATTAGCAGTAGTGGTAGCAACAATGTAAACAAATTATTAGCTGAAATAATACTTATCAGATTTTGATACAGGGTTCCTCTTCAGTTCCTGAAGGCCCCTATCGTGTCATTTGATAGTGTGCTTTACTGTAGTAGTGGATATTGCCCTTTCCCCAAACAAAAAAAAAACAAATTACCACAAAACAATTGCCCCAAATGAACCTGGGGCCCTTGGGGTTTTGGGATGTGGAGTCCCAGAGGCATTTGTCAGCTTTGCTTGGTTGGTAATCAAGCCTTGATTCAAGTAACCAAAATGTAATGTAACATTGGGCTCATAGTGATGTTGTGTAGCATTGTGAAGATTTACTACCCTCTACTGGTGGTTTTTATTTTCTGAACTGCATGGGGAAAGTTGATTTGGTGCAAAAATTCCAATCCATTATTATTACAACCTACTACTATAATAACCATATAACGAACGGATTCTACTCACTCTACCACCACTGCCACAGCTATATCATTTATAATAACAGCTGTTAGGTCTGAGACAATTACTGCTACTAGTATTACTCTTATAATTACTGCAGTTTGCATGTTCTCATTCATGTCAGCTCGAGTATGTGTGTGTACACAGTATGTGTGTTGCCTCTCTCTAAACACTCCTATATGCACACCTTTGTGTATGCCTGTATTGTCCTCAGGTATGACCAAAGGAGAAGTGATGTCCTCGGTGCAGCGTGGCTACCGGATGCCTCGGCCCGACAACTGTCCCGTCGAGCTCTACGACATCATGATGTCCTGCTGGAAGAACAAACCCGACGACAGGCCCACCTTTGACTACATGCAGAGTGTCCTGGATGACTTCTACACGGCCACAGAGGGACAGTACCAGCAGCAACCATAGGGAGGGACACTGATAAATAAAGACATTTCACATTCACTCCACATCATGTTTGGGGCTACTTTAGATATGTGTTTTTTATCTTTGTAATTATTTGTATATATCACACATTCTATATACATTTATATAGTGTATTTCTTTAATATTTGCTGTTAACAACATACAGTATGCAGGTTTCAGATTATACTATATTGTGGGCACCCAAAGTGCCATCTGTGTGTACAAATACTATATTTTGTGCAGTTGAATCTCACCTTGTAGCATATTCTGGGGTATAGAGGAGAAGCATTTTGAGCCATATTGAAAAAACAGATGAGCATGAAATCTTAATTGTGTTTTTTTTTTTTTTTTTTACTTTTTGACAGCAGAGTCTTGTGCCAAGGCATTTAAGTATTGTGGGCCAAATAGATATTTGTGTATAAAGGGACTGAACAAACAGCAGACATTATACAAAGAGTCTGTAAAGGTAGGACAGAATATAGGAGGGTTAGTGTATTGATTTCTGTATAAACAGCTGCCTCATAGAGGCTGGGTCTGTGTAAATACTGTAGCAAAATGGGAGAAAAAGGGACACGCTGCATATGAGCTGTGTTCAAACTCATTTAAAACTGTAAAAAGCGCGTGATTTAAACTGGTTCACTTTTCATGACTTTTAAATGATAATGTATCATTTTATTTCTTATTTTGTTTATCTTGTATCTACCCCATGTCTGAAAGCAGCATTGTGTGCTGTGATGTTCCATAATAACATTTCTATTTGGCTTGATAGTTAAGGAAGATATTAGAGCAAATCAAGCTCTACAAAAAAAAATACATGTAAGGCTATGACTATCCATTTTACATTTCACAACTAATGCTGCTCTAACAATGGAAAACAAAAATACTGTTTAATAACCGAATACTGAAAGGCATTACGATTGAGTTGTTTCTGTTTGCTTACTGTTTCATTGACCAGTGATGGGTTGATCACCTTTAAGTCCACTTCATATTGAAGTGCTGGAGCACTTCTTGCTCATTTTGTTTTTTTGTGTAATCTGTTCTCTTTATCATTTCATCATTTCAAATATGGTATTGTATGATCAAATGTGTAATCTGGATTTTGAAGTTGGGTTTGACATTGGATGGCTCTTGGTATACTTGAGTAAAAATAACTTCAGTTTAAACTTAACCTTAAATGTACAGAAGAAGGATACCCAATTACTGTATAGGCTATTTTGAACGTTGGAACCATGAACCGTTTGTTTGTTTGTTTGTTTGCCATTTAATGATCATTTGAGTTGTATACTTGTTGCTATTTGAAATGAGAATGTGTACATTTTGGATGGACTAAAGGTGTATGCAGTAAATTGTATTCTGTGTTGGATGTCTTTATACATTTAGCTCATATTTAAGAGATTTAGCTGCCACTCTTACTTCGAGACACCTGTCCTAAATGATTCTGTAGATTTTCTCAAAAACAAACTGAATTCAATTTGTCACAACCTCGTTGCATTCATAATCACATTGACCTGAGAGAACTATAAAGACACAAGTAGCGTCATGTCCTTGGTATCAAAAAGTACACCCAAAAGAAAGGATAATTACATTTTAGTAATTTAATATGTTAACATTGTATTCAAAATGGATTGTATGAAATTCATTTTATATTCATTGTATAAAATTTAAACATGTATTATAAGCATCCACTTATTTAATATCTAACTTTTACAATAATTCCACACAATACTGGAAGAGAAGGGGCATGTTGGCAGCATTTGGTATGGGTATGTATATTAATCAAACAGTTATTTTATAAATTTATTTAAGTATGTTGAGAAGTCACTTTAATCATATAGAAAAAATATATCATATTTAACAATATAAGATTGACTAAACCGTTTTTTGTTGTTGTTTTTTTTGTTTAAAATGTATACTATACATAAGAGAAGAAAGAAAGAAAAAAGTATTTTATTCTTTTTTTTAGTCTTTTATTTTGAATCCACGGCTCGTTTCCTGGTCTGGTCACATGGTCTTCCAAGATGGCCGTGCCCTGGAGCGAAAGGGTAGGAACAGAAAGAGTTGTGCCAGCAGGTTTTAATGACAGTTGAGGAGCTGCAGGTCGCAACTTACATCTGTAGAGAGAGACAGAGGAGCGTCTGAGAAGGCCTGTCACCCCTCAGCCCTGCCGACATGAGCAAGGACGGTTTAATCCTGTAAGTACTTCTGTTCTTAGCATAAACTTACAGTACTGCATTATGGTTAACGCTAGCATTTTGGCTGCTAGCTGGCGAAACAGAGTGACGTTATGAAACTTTCTTATGAAAACACTTGTTCACACAAATGAACTGAAAGTAGCATCTTGTTCTCTGTTCATGATCCTGTCCGAACATTTCCCGGTCATTAATGCTACGTATTAATCCCGACAAGCATAGCTCCTTCCTTCATTCAGAGAACCAGAACTTTAATATCCTCTTGCTCCCATTTAAAGGCGAGTCCCTTTACAACGTGAATTAGTAGCTTTAAAGAATCATTCGGATCTTCTGATAAATTCGGCATATAGATAATTCATCAAAGAGCAGTTCATTTAAAAAAACTCTTATTATTATAGAATGTATTTTGGTTTAGTTAGAATTGGCTCAACCTCCATAGTGCCTTTAAACATATATTGTAAACATATAACTCCTATTGTTGTAGTTAGTATTGTTAATTGATTGTTACTAGATGAAAGCAGAATGGATAGTGGATCACAGCTTTTCCTGAGTTATCCCAGTTAAACACCAATTGCCATTATTTCTATTTCATTTGAGTAAAGAGTCTAGTAGCAGTTCACATAGGCTATCCAGAAGTAAGCTGATTTAAAGTTACAGTAAAGTTAACATTTTAACGTTCTGCATTTTAAGTCACTGGAAAGCAGTTTTTAGTGATCCATCGAACTGTTAGATTGACGTTAAAGTTTGAATTTCAGTCAGGTTGTGATGCATGACTGACACATCCAAAGCAGCCTTTCATTCAACCGTTTTTCTACTGCTAGAAGATGATAAGAGAGCAGAGGAGTGCTATCTCTCCTAATCACTCGGTCATTGACAGCTGGAAGCTGATATGATCGCTGGGGAAAGGGAGGGGTATGCCTGTGTGTTAGATAACAGAAGCTTGCTATAGTGATTAGGACACAGCCAGCTGAGGCCCATCAAATATTTTTTGAGATTTAAATTTGAATTGTCAGACACATTAGACATTCTGTATTGTTAGTGTATGTTGGACTGTTGAAGTTGCCTTGCAAACATGTTAGAGCCATAGCCTGTATCAATTAGCGTCAGTTTGTTCTACAATAAAGCTTAGTAAAATTGGTGTGATTAATAATAGAACAAATAGGAATCAATAGGAGCAGTGAATGTGACTTATTGTCACCAAAAAGAAGAGTCACATCCTTGTTTCTTCTGCTCTGGTTCTGCTTTCTTTTGGATACTTTATTATTACATTATGTTAACCCACAACTGCTCTGCAACTGGGATGTAATGGTTAGCAAACTTCTGTGGATATTGTTCTCTTTCACTGTAGCAGATATAATGAGCACAGAGAAAAGACTGATGCTAAACCTAGGTTGTTGTTGTTGTTTTTTTTCTATCCAGCCCCAAGGACTTCCCCCAGCTCCAGAACGATACATTCCTGCGAGCAGCACGAGGAGAAGAAACTGAACATGTCCCTGTCTGGTGTATGAGACAGGCTGGAAGATACCTACCAGGTACTTCCTTCTTCTCCTTCCTGAAATACAATTTTCTTTCCCTTACCTACTGAATTCAAAGACATTCTTTGCATCATTGTTTAGTTTTTCTTTCGACTTCAAATACATTTTTTCTAACAGTACAATTTTAGGACAAACGGCATTAAGACATTGAACACATCATAAAGAAATTCATGTTTTTTTTTCAATCTAATTCGCAGAGTTTCGTGAGTCCAGAGCAGGGAAGGACTTCTTTGAGACATGTCGGTCACCAGAGGCCTGCTGTGAGCTCACTCTGCAGGTACAGCAGTGCTTTTCAAACGCATTATGAAAGTTCTACTTTGAATAATTTAAAAATGTATTTTCACACCTCCGAGACAGCAGTGTCAGCAGAACAAGGTCTTGCTATCATGCAAATACCCTTTGTAAATCAAATTACATTCATCTAATTACTGAAACTGAAAAAAAAAAGACTGAAAACACTTGAAGGTTCAAAAGCACTTAAAAAGTGCTCTAGCCTGTTGAGGTGATAATAATAAAAATCTTTAAGCCATCACCACAAGACAGCAAACCACCCATGGACTAAAGCCAAAAAAACAACAACCAAATCCTACAAAACTAATGTTTGATTTTGTCTAAAAGGCCACATTTCCATCACCATTAATTCATTTTGATGCCATTTGCCGTAATGTATTTTTAGTAAATATCAGCTTGAAAGAAGAACATGCCAATAACTGCTGAAAATTAATTTAAAACATTTAATACAATGATTAACTTTTAAGATACTTAGCAGTACAGTAGTTAATAAGTAGTGTTACAGTATATTGTGATGACATGATGTGATAATAAAATATCACTATAAGACAACAAACCACAACCACATTTTTATGCAAGTTATCCCTTTTCTCTTTTTTGTCTTCCTTTTTTTCCATTTTCAGCCTCTGAGACGTTTTCCCTTCGATGCTGCCATCATCTTCTCCGACATCCTGGTTATTCCACAGGTGAGGCTAGCAGGACCAGGCGCATTTATTAACATGTCAATTTTTCCTGTGAAGTGTAAGTAGCATAGTGTACGTGTAAGTTAAACTTGCTGTAGTCAGTCTGTATGATAGTACGGGTCAATCAAAGTACTTTGTGTAATTTAAAAGGAGGGTTTTAGCCTATTTTAGCTCATTGCTGTGTGTAACTACACTGGTCCAATGGAATAATGGCGACGCTTCATACGGAAGATTTATTTTGTCTCTCTCTCTCTGTTGACAAACAGCCTCAAACATGTTAGTGCAACAGAAAATGTGATGAAACCAAATAAAATGACTGAAAACGTATCACATTGCCCATGTAAACATTCACACATGTAAACCAAATGAAGCACAATTATGGTTATTTTGGGGCCGTATGTCTTCCCTCTGCATCCATATTGTCTCTTACCCATAATTCCACGGTTATGCTCTTGACTATACTTTGGTCATGTGACCCGTTACACTCTACATTAAACACAACCTTACATAAAGAGACCTACATTTTTAATCAACCATTATTTTAGACACATTTTTTTTATCAGTTACCCTTTTAACATTTAACATTTTATTCATGTTACATTTTAATCAATGTTTAATGACCGTATGAACTCAAATAATCGTGAATTTATGACAGAAACATATCAAATAAACATCTTAATGAAACACGTCTCTGAGACAGTTACATTGTACTTATCCCACAACTTTCCCAGAGCTTAGAGTGAATAGTGGATCTACTCTCATCAGGACCGAAACACAAGTTCAGTGTGACAACTAGGCAGTTGATTGCTAACATGTTAGCCATAACTACTTCATTAGCCAGTGCTATGTGGTGGTTGTGTATCTGTCAGCTTGTTTTGATGTTTTTTTCTGCCCTCTTAGTGGCCAAAGAATGATGAATGCACCTTTAAATAGCCTTTTACTGTGTTGTGTGCATATAAGCAGTCAGCATACCTGGTGATTAAAAACACAGTGAAATGAAAAATACATTTTCCAAATTCTCACCCTGTGTTAATTGTTCATTTATCTCTTGATATGTGCTAAATATGTGTCAAATATGAGTTGTTTTTTTTAACAAAATCCTTTTTCTTCTTCTTGTAAAAACATTTTTGATGACTCATCTTTAACTTGGGCATGGTTATATAAATGTATCCAGTCAAATTTGATTTGATGTGAATACGTCACATTACAGAAGCTCGTTTCAGTGTAACTTTAAGTGATGAGATACTTGATACCAAAATTAACCGTATAAAAACCTGTGTGTAACACAAAGTGTAATAGTGATATATAGCTGTATTTGTATAGTTTTGGTCATTTCAATGTAATCTACTGTTTTGAGCTACCAGGCACTAATTGCATGGAGGCGAGGGTGGTAGGTGTCCCTAACAACCAGGTTGATTATCGGTACACCTTCTTCATAAAGATCGTGCAAATATGTCTTTCTATCTACATTAAATTGCAGGGTCTGTCAAATTTTCTGTGTCTTGATTCAGTCTTTCTTTCATCCTTCACCCTCCAGGCCTTGGGTATGGATGTCCAGATGGTGGCAGGTAAAGGTCCCACATTCCCGGAGCCCCTGAAGGAGCCAGAAGACCTGCAGCGTCTGCAGGCCAAAGTGGACGTGGGCAAAGAGCTGGGCTACGTCTTCAAAGCCATCACACTGACCAGACACAAGATAGAGGGCAAAGTGCCGCTCATAGGATTCACCGGAGCTCCGGTTAGAGATGACACAGACACATTTAAAGATAAATAGAAAAACATGCATAGGTGTTCTGGATGCTGTGATGCACTAAACTGGAATTTATATCTGGCTTATTTGGTGATGTGTTTAAAAAATGTTTAATGCTGCCAAGCTCAAAAAAATGATCAAAGTATTGGGATTCTCTTCCCTCTTTGCTGTGTCCCTCCACAGTGGACGCTGATGTCCTACATGATAGAAGGCGGAGGCTCCAATACCCACTCTAAGGCCAAGCGTTGGCTGTACCGACACCCTGAGGCCAGCCACATGCTGCTGAGGATGCTGACAAACGTGATAGTAGAGTATCTGTTGGGACAGGTGGCAGCTGGAGCTCAGGTTAGTCCCCCATGGTAGTGCATCCCACCACACAGCAGCCTTTAGGCCTGTTTCTGTTGTTTGCTAGCAGACTGAAGTGACAAGGAGGCACCTTCACGCAATACAAAGTCAGTGGAGAGTGATGAATTCCCCTCCGGAGTGGGCGGGACTTAATTGCACTCTGTCTCTATGGAGCGTATTGTGTCAAGTATTTCAGAGCAGGACATAAATGCTATTTGCTGATTGTGGCAGCTCCTGCACTCACTCCTTATAGAAACAAACCTGCCTCTCAGTATCAGCACAAAATCCGGTTGAGGCAGCATTTTTTAAATTTGTCCCCCCCAAAAAAGTTGAGCACATCCTGAGAGCACAAACCTGGATTATTAGGGGTTTGTGCGTTGCCATTTTAACGCAGTTTTCAGTATTTGGGGCAGCAGGATGGCTTTAGAGAGTCTGTCCTTCTACGTGGACAACCTGCTTTGAGCTCCTCTTGCGGTGTCAAGCATCCACTCTGCTGCTGTGTCCTTGACTCTGAGCTTCCACACAGAGAAGTGTGAGGAAAGAGGGAATGTTAATTAGCGCTCTACTGCATTTTCGAGATGATTTGTAAGCGTGTGACAACAACGTGGTTAAAGAGGTACTGCATACTTACGTGTTTTTGTGTTTGAGCTGTAAAGTAAATGATATGACTATACTGTGATGAAACATCAATGCCGGTATTAATATTTTCTTACCAAATGTATAAATATTGGCATTTCATGGGTTGAAAATGGCTCAACACGGCATCTAGTGTTTTAAATCAGCCCTGAACCTGTGAGGCCAATGCTGACATAGAGTCGACCAGCTGGGACCTGTCTACGTCATGAAATCTATATTAAAAAAAGACTCTAATCAGTGTCAGTCAATCTCCCCCATGTCTCCTGACCCACACACTACGTATCCATGAGGCCACGCCTCCTACAGCTGTTGTTCCCTCACTCCTCTTGCATTTTTTAAAATTTGCTGAGAGAGAGGGAATTTGAGGGTGGAGTTGCACGTTAAAATAATCCGTTAATGTGGGGTCAACGGAGACGGAGAGTGAATATTGGACTGGCAAACACAACTCTAAATGAATGTTGCCCCAAGTCTGCTGGATGTTTAAATCAGAAATTATTTGCTAACTTGCTATCACCTTAAAGCTGGGGTAGGCAGTTTTCTTTTGGCGTCACTGGGCAAAAATGCCATATTAACTGTGCAGCATATTGTAATTCAAGTGGTCTGAGAGCAGACCTCCATTTCAGCCCCCCCTCTTGCCTCTGTTTTCAGGCTTCAGAAAATCTATCCCGTGACGATAGACTTTAGCCAATCACAGGTTATTTCAGAGAGACGGTGCGTTTGTATTGGCTAAGCTACAAGAGCAGATGTGTGTACACGTCCCTTCAGACGGTGAAAACCTGATTCAGTGGAGGAAAATCCTGCTGAAAATCCTGAAACTTGTGATAAATTTCCAACACCTCCTTTGCCTACAGCGGTGTATAGTACAAAACAACACGTCCTGGCTCCACACGGAGCTTCAGGCTCATTTCGTTCAATGCCACGGCGCCCATAATGACGAGTGACAAAGAGGCATGATGACAAACAGTGGGGAATAACTTTTGACGGGGGACAGTGGTGTGTGTGTGTGTGCGGTGTACTAGCCTCTCTTCCCGCTGCTGGACGGCGTTGCAGCTGCCTCTGAAGCCTGGGGCGCTCTGCTCTGCGGCCGCAAAGCGCTGGAGGGGCGTCTGACCGCGGTCTCGGTGAGGCTCACACCGTGGAGAGCGAGCCCTACGAGGGATACAGTTTCACAGGGGAACCGACAACCGTCGAAGTTGTGGGTTTGGTGGGAGGGGCTTAGTGGAGTGATACGAAGCAGCAGAGAGAGAGGCGGAAGGTTTTGCCTAGGTTGCACAGATTCTGCCTACCCAAGCTTTAATAAATTATATGTTATAATGTAATATGTTAATGCTGTGTTTATGTCTTGTTGTGCTGCCCCACAAGTGGCCAAAACAAAATCAGTTGTTGCAGGTTTTAAAAACTTTAAATGCTTTATCCTTCGCTGTGTGTGTGTGGTGCAGGCTCTGCAGGTGTTTGAGTCCCACGCCGGCGTTCTGGGTCCGGTCGAGTTTAAAGAGTTCTCCCTACCTTACCTTCGAGACATCGCTCGCTGCGTCAAAGATAAACTCGAGCCAGGAACGGACGTTCCCATGGTGAGTAGATATGCTCAAATCCACCACACACACACACACACACACACACTTAGACTTCTGCAGCAACACTGTGGTACATGTTATTTTGATTTCTCATATTTCTGCATGTGTTCTTCTTGACGATGTCGGCAGTTAATGATGTACACCTGCACATCATCTGAACGAGTCATCTCCACTTATTTATTTTTCTGCTCGTACTCTTGTTATAATTACTTTCTATATTAGTTTCAATTCTCTGTTCTATTCTTATCATCACTCTGCTGCTTCAACAACACTGTCATGTTGCCAGGAGGCATCATTAAGGATTCATCTGGCCTAATATAAAAAGCTGTTACCAGAAGATGGCGGCATTTCACCAGAAATGGCTCACTCGCTGATTTCTGCAGAATTTGCTTTGAAAATCTGCTCTTTTACTTTTCTGTGCCCGTCTGTCTTCAGATTGTGTTTGCAAAGGATGCTCACTACGCTCTAGAGGAGCTGTCTCAGTCTCATTATGAGGTGGTTGGGCTGGACTGGACCATTGACCCACGATCAGCAAGGTAATGCACGCACACACACACACACACACACAGCTATTTTGACTTTACTACTGATATCTTCCCAATAATTGTGTAAAAGGCTGTTTTGGTTCAAAAATGACAGCATGGCACAAAAACACAATATATACACAATACAGAGCTGGCTCCTCCGGGTGTAGTTTGTTAGACTTTAAGCGTTGAGCTATCTCTGGAATGTGAGCATGAATATAAAAAAAGTAAATCAATACAGGAATCTCCTCATTCAAAAGCAGATACAGCTACGGCCTCCAAATCCACCTCCATGGTCAGACTTGCAAAAGAAATGAGCTTGAAGCTAAATCGAAGCTAAATACGTCTCAGGGATGTAGCCACTTATCATGAAGCACACTGTGGTGTTTCCTGACGAGCAGGTTAACCATTAGTGACCTCTCCCTCATCCCTGGTTTGTCACTGGGTGCAGGATTTATGTCAACAAATGTCTGTTTCCTGCTCCACTCATCAAATACTTAACCTGTTGGTTAAAGGCTTACTGTGTGTGTGTGTGCGCGTGTGTGTGTGTGTGTGTGTGTGTGTGTGTGTTCAGGGAGAGCACAGGAGGGAAGGTCAGCCTGCAGGGAAACATGGACCCTTGTGCTCTCTACGCTCCAAAGGTAACCTCCACTCCCACTTTGAAAGCTCTCACATGGTCAGAAATGAAACTTTTCCCCCTGTTTTTAAAAAAAAAAAAAAATCTTTTCTGTCTTTATTGACTTTTGTTCATTTTGAAAAGACAAACCTTCAAACTTTTACAAAAAGCCTCCTACCCTTCCCCAGTAACACAACAGGCTCTGTAAAAGGAGAAACTGAACAAGCATAACATTCAATACAAATAAGTAATTATAGAGTAAAACAAATACATTTAACATATAGATATAAAAAAATATATAAAAAACATAGGTCATCATCCTATTCTCCCTCCTTATTCACAACCACTCTTACTCTTGCTGTAATACAAGACAACAGTGGCACCAATTAGTAAAAAAAACAAAAAAGATTTTCACACTGGGGATTCAAGTTCTGTTGTCTGAAATCAGCAGACAAGTATTGGTGTTAGAGGACCGGAAACAATTAGAAAATATTGCTCTATCTATCTATCTATCTATCTATCTATCTATCTATCTATCTATCTATCTATCTATCTATATATATATATATATATATAATATATATATAATAAATATATATATATATATATATATATATATATATATATATATATAATATATAATATATATATATAATATATAATATATATATATATATATATATATACACACTCTCAGTAAGTTAGCAAGTTGTCATGATGATAATATGGTAAAAAAATATATTAATTTTGCTTCAGCTCTATATTTTGTTTTAGTACATTTCTGTATCATATTTAAACTTTTTTCCCTCTGTGGAGAGAGGCTGACTGTACATGACTTGTACGACAGGTCTGGACCACTCAGGAATTTAGTTTGTTCTGAAAATACAAGACAACTGGTGAATGCCACAAATTATCTTACATCGCTTGAACATACCACCTAAAGGTGTGTTCAGACCAAACCGAAGTGAATTTTTCGCGCGGCGCAATTACACACAAAGTCAATGCAAAGTTTCGAATAGACACGAATACATTTCTGACCGAGTTGAAATGTTTCAACTTGAATGGAGGACAAACTTTATTGTCTGCGTCTGTGGGCACCTGGAGCTCTACAATCCAACGTCTGTACAGAGACAACAAAAAAGGAGAGGGCTTAAAGAAATGTGAGTGAAACCATAGGACTACCTGGTAATAGAGCTACAACAATTAGTCGATTAATCGACTAATCGATTAGTCAATCGAAAGAAAATTAATTGCCAACTATTTTGATAATTGATTAATCATTTCAGTAATTTTTCAAGCAAAAATGTCAAACATTGTCATTTATGACATGTATGAGTCTTTGGGTTCTGGACTGTTGGTTGGACAAAAGAAGCAATTTGAAGGCGTCACTTTGGGCTCTGGGAAACTGTGATGAGCATTTTTTTTAAAAATTGGCATTTTATAGACTAAACAATGAATCAATCAATTCTGAAAATAATCAGCAGTTTAATCGATAATGAAAATAATCGTTAGTTGCAGCCCTACCTGGTAAGTTCTGAAAATATGTATCTGTTACTTGATTCCAGCTGTCAGTTGTACTTTACTATGAACCAAGTAAGCACTAGTGTTAGCATTTTCTGGAAGGAGTACTCACATTGGCTGTTAAGGGCAAATATTCGCAGGTTGCGAAATACTTCAAAAAACACTCCAGCTGCCGTATTCACGGCAGTAACACAAGGCAAAAAGTCGCTTTGTGTTTGGTCTGAACACAGCTTAAGAACAAATCTTTTCATATTTGTGGTTCTTGCATGATGCAAAAAACCCCACAGCTTTACCTTGTTACTTATGTAAGTCAGTTTTTCTAAAGCCAAACTGCAAGACATGCCCTCATTCACTAATTAGAATTAGGTCTTTGAAAGTCCTTTTTAAAGCAATTACACATTTGTCCTTTAACAGATAGAAATGGAAAAGTTTTAAGTTTGCTTACATTTACTGGAAAACCTGGGGTGTATACTGTATGTCATAAACTTACAATTTAGCCTCAACAGGAACAACACTTTCTGTTCATTTGGATTACATGGTGTAATTTAACAAGTGTAATGTTAAGTCCTGAGCAGCCATGTTTACTGCAACAGCTGGGACCAGAAGACGTGTCTCTTCCTAGTTCTCTACAGAGATGTCTATGTGAAGATCATTCCTCCATGCAAATGGATAAAAAAAGAGTTTTCTTTATAAGCTGCTGGTGATAATATGTCATAAAACCTCTGTCACGTAACTGGTTTAGACAGTGAGGGTTCCAGAGGAGTTTTTCATAAAATACAAAAGAAAGGAAGGAAAATCAAATCAAAGCCTACTGCTACTCTACACTGTTCTCAGGTTTTTCTCTCTCAGCTGCTGCTATTTTCAGCACCCTGCATACAAGCTGTGAATCCTATTTTCATTCCACACTATTTCCATTCATATATTTCTACTTAACACAGCGAAGAGCTTGTAATTCATTCTGACAAACATTTCTTTGTACTTATAACTCCTCACCAGAACTTCCTACAACTGTTCCTCCTCAGACTTCTTAATAACATTCTAAGCCCATAGTCGAACCATGACTTCTCTAAGAGGTCCGCCAGTTGATCCTTAAATTTAACCCTCTCCCTCCTCCTCCTCTTCCTCAGGAGCGCATTTCAGACATCGTGAAGAAGATGTTGGAGGGTTTTGGCACGAGGGGCTACATCGCCAACCTGGGCCACGGCCTCTACCCCGACATGGACCCCGAGAACGTGGGCGCCTTTGTCGAAGCTGTGCACCAACACTCTAAACAGATGATCAAACAAATGTAAAGGTGGATGTGGATGTGTCTGTGCGAGGGAGTGTGTCCGCCACAAGTGCTGATGATAGTGATGGGAAAAAAATGTACAATAATAAATTGTTTTATTAAAAACTGTGAAAAGTAGAAAGTATTGGTGTTTGAAAAGGGCAACACCTCAAATCACTACATTCCCGTGCAGTGTAGATCTTGTAGATGTTGGTTCATCTGTAACATGTTGATATGACCAGGAGGGGATTATGTGTTTTGATTGGAAAGGGATGACATCATTTTTGCAAGTACATGTACATTACAAACGCATTTTCAGTTGTATAGGATTTCTATTAATATTGGATCTATTCAGAAAATGCTCTAAACAGCTTTGACTTGTAGATGACAAATATATTTTTTTAGATATTTGTCATCCAATCAAACTCAACAAAATGTTACTTTAGCACTTACAAATACAAAATAGAGACAAACCTTCATAACCTCTTAATTGCTGTAAACATCTTCAATCACGAGTGAGCTCTTCATCAGTACAAGTAGCTTCTTTGTCGCAGGCTCTTGAAGGGAAAAAGCAAAAGGATCCAAACTGATGTGAAAACAAAAGCTGGTGATTTTGCAAAAGAGTTAAAGCAAGAGATGCACTACTGCAGTTATAAAATCGTTTTTTAAGTAAAAATGTCAGCATGCAGCAGTTGATCATTCCACCGTCTAACATCTCAACTGAACAAAATCCCACGCTGGATCACAGCATGAAGCTCTTACTCATGGGAGTTTTATTTTTACTCCCACAAGATAGAAAATCTTCTGAGAAACGCACGCTGTACAAGAAGATGCCTTATGCTGTTTCTGTCTTTCAGCCTAAATCTGTAATGTTTTTTATTTCATCAACTCAGACTTGTAGAAAAAGTGGCTTATGAAGTGAATCGAATTGCATCCAGAGAGGTTGCATGTGATTGCAGTTTTCCGGAATATTAAAACCCACAGAAGTGTGTTTCTGGCTGTTTTTGTTCCTGTCCAGTAAATAAAGATTGATTTAATTTTTAGTCAAATTGATGTTTTTCTGTATTTTATATAAAGTTATTAGGTTTTCTTTCCACCTGCCACTCAGCCAATAGGCTTCAAGCAGGATGTTAATTCTTAGCTTCATGCTCTTAAACTCGGACAGAGGTCACATGACGTTTAAATGGACCAGGTTCTACAAGGCCCATGAGTAACTGTTACTGACACTTTCTTAGCCACACTAGCGGCGTGGCTCTAGGGACGGCAGTGTCGTTCAGTCGGTCCACCACTTTGGTCCCGACTGAAATATCTCAACGACTATTGCATGGATTGCCATGAAATTTGGTATAGACTTTCATTTTCCCCACAGGATGAACTGTAATCTTGGCGATCCCTTAAAAGAGTACTCCAACAATTTAGCATTGCACTCCTACAACATTGGCGAACTCACGATGGACAGTTTAAATCCATGCATTCTGCTTCCTTGTCAAAACCTGGGGCCTACATTACCCACAATGCAACTCGACTGCCAACAGCTCAGTCTCAAATTGAGTCCTGTTTGCCATGTTAACGAGAAGAGTCCATATGATCACCCCCCTCTTGTGGTATTCACGACCTCGGAAGTGGAAATTTTCTGAAAGCTCCGAGTTCTCGAGTTGTGACGTGTTTGCTGATGTTTTCAGAAATGACGGAGGCCATGGAAGTTTATTCGGTGGATATTAATATATTGCAAATTTAGTGGTATAGAGGTTTTCTTCATAATTTTATAATATGTCTGAGGAAAATGTTGATATAAATAAAAAGTAAGTCAGCATTTCTTGAAAAGAAGCGGAGAATGTCAAGAGAACGAGGAGTCTTCTGGCGTCCATGTTGCCGTTGCCTAGCAGCGGCGTTCTCACGACTTACCACTCGAACGCCAAGCATGTCGTGTACACGACTTCCCTTGTCGTAACCACGAGCTCACGAGTTACATTTGAAGGCAGCAGGAGATTCAGGTGTGTTATGCTAGTAGCGGCTAATGTAGCCTCACTTTGTGTTAGGTGCTCATTAGCAAATGTTAGCATACTGATGTTAACATTTAGCTCACAGAGCGGAACTGTTAGCTAGGCTGTAGACTTGTAGTCTTATTATAATCGGTCTCTAAACTACTAAAAGTAATTGAAAACTACATTTCTATCCTCTGTCTCCTTTTCTAGCACCTGCCTCGTGTTGTAATTGAACAGAAATAGCAAAAAGCACTGACCTGTGCTCTTGTTTTTGATCATTTGTACCACGACTCATTCAGGAATTGAAGCTTAGCTAAGTCCCATTGGATAAAAGGGCCTAAATAAATGACAAAACCACCACTTGCATACTTTCTGTTTGTTTTGATGGTTTGTTACTCCACAGCCGTGTGTGCGCGGACTGATTCGAGGCTGAGGCCTGGCCCAGAAAATGGGACAGAGACGCGACGGTGACTCTGGCTTTTAACTGGGACAGAAGTGAGACGGTGTCCTGCCTTATCATCCAGTCTGAAGTCCTTCGAGACATGCTTTGTAACGAAGGTCTATATAAATAAACAGCTCAAACAGTACAGCACAATGTGGCCTCTAGAACAACAATAACTAATAGTAATGATAGAGTAACTTTTCTAGAAGGATTCACTTTAAAGAGAAAAAAGAGGTTACTCAGTGTTCCAACATCTGTAAAATGTACATTTTAATAATCAAAAATACTGATTTAGGTAACAACACTGATTTGTCCCATTTTCCAGTGAGTAGTAGTATCACCCTCTCCCCTTATGGCAAGCCCTTTTAACATTTAATCAGTAGGGCTGACTAGTAGCGATTTAGTTTTCACTAGTGGAAATGACATTTCGAAATGTTAATTTAAGATATCTGTAAAACAATTTTAACATGTTACAAATATATTTTCACATGTAGAAATTACATTTTGACTAGTCAACACTGATTTACAGATATCTTTAATTTAATTATAGATATCAGTAATTCCTTTGTCACTAGTAAGAATAAGAATTACAGATATCTACAATTTAATTTTGACATGTCGAAAAAGGATTGTGACTAGTCGAAATGTAATTTCCCATTTCAGATATCTACAGTTGCATTTCTGATATGTCCGACATATCATCAAACCATTTCGGATATGTGGGCGTCATATCATCAAGTACCACAAAGCTATTGGTTGACTTTTAAATAGGCTACGCCCACCTCATGAATATTCAACAAATGCTAATGCTTTGTGAAAACACGCGTTATTTTCTGTTGGCAACACAGTCCATTCCAGTAAATGGCGGTAATGCACCTATAAATTGGTTTACCAACCGCCATTTAAACTTAAAAATTCTGTCAAATGCAGAAACTGCCGTCTCCGTATTACTACTTCCTTCTCTCTCCATTATCGCTCGTCACCGCCAAATTAGCTCGGTGAGACGATTTCTCTTTCCTAGGATGGCGAACTCATGACCCGCCCTACTCTGCCTCTGATTGGCCAGTACTCGTTGCAGGTAAGCCAATCAGAGGCAGAGTAGGGCGGATCATTCGCCCAAATTACCATATTCATTTCGGATATGTGTGTGTGTCACTGAAGATATCTACAATGACATTTTGACTAGTGGAAATTCCTTTTTTGATATCTGAAATTCAATTCTGACTAGTTATAAAAGACATTGTAGATATCTTAAATATATTTGTTACTAGTAAGAATTTAATTTTCACATGTTACAATTGCATTTCAGATATCTAACTAGTCAAAATTACATTGTGGATATGTCGACTTGGAATTGTAACACGTCAAAACTGAATTATAGATATCTGTAATTGAGTTTGAATAGAAGTCAATGGTAAAAGTTGACTAGTTGTAATTAAGTTACTGATATCTACAATTAACATTTCCACTAGTAAGAAATGAATGGTTGATATCACAAATTTACATTTTGACTAGTGTGAAATTAATTGTAGATATCTTTAATTAAAACTGTTACGTGTCAAAATTACATTATGGATATGTTGGCTTGCAATTCTAACTAGTCAAAAAGCAATTGTTGATATCTACAACTGATATTACTGCTACTGATTAAATGTTAAAAGGGCTTGCCATACTCCCCTACCCTACCTGACCCTGATAGCTGTTAGCAACGTTCTTCAACATGTTGCATAATTTGCAGGCTGAGTTCTTCAAACTTCACAGTTATGTGCTGCTGCCACTTGGGATCACCAAACTGTTGAAGTGCTGTTTCTATCATGGCTGTTGGAAGCAGGCTTCAACACAAGTTAGGCTAGTTGTATTGAAGTCAATAGGAAAAGGCCCTCTAGAAACACAACAATGCTTTTCTTGTGGCACATTTTAGCCAGGTTAGCCTTGACTGACAGGTCTCTCAGACTATCATACGTTTCCACTGCTTGTTGCACCTCAGCAACTGACAAAAATGGAACAAACAGGAAACCCAAATTCAATGTCAAAGGATTTAAGGTGGCGCTCAGTTAGCAGCACAATGCCTTGTTTCAAGTAACTTCCGAATGACATGCAGTCAAATAAACTTAGAATAAGACATTTAGGCAACTAAATCTCCTATTTGAACAGGCAGATAGCATCCTTGGTTGTCAGGTCTTCAGTGTCAAAGTCTCACGCTCTGTACACCCAACCAGCAATCCCAACATTTATTTGGTGAAGAGGACAGTCATTATTCACAAAACTGCAAGAGGTCATTAAAGGGACGCTCCATATACTACTGCATATGTGAAAATAAGTTGTATAAAGCCTTTTGTGGCTCCAGAGTAAGCTGTGTGAAATCTGATAAATGTCCTCAAGCGTCGGTTGGGGCTGAAGACTACAAGTTTGAAAATGAAAAAATCTGTCATTTTAAATAGCCGTCAAAATGGTTGTCTGCCCCTTTCAAAGATGTATTTTTACAAAAATGTTATATGTAATGGCTGACATCAGTTCTTTTTGGCTAATTTGAATGTTGCCAAAACAATGGTCAAAAATATCTTAAGTAGCGTTAAGTAATCTTAATTCTATTAAAATAAAATGTATTTTGCTGGCACTTTACAAAGGTTCCACATTCAGTCACTCAGTCTCACCCGAAGCTGTTCTAAAGGCGTGTCTGGGTCACGTCCACTCTAGTGTGGATACATTTTACATTTTAAAAATCTTTTTTTCCCCCCCTCTATTTTGGCCTTCCATCTACACTAAGCCATCATTTTCGATTCCAAAAACTGACCTTTTTTATAACTTATGCAGCGTGAATGTAGAAATATATGATTATCAACCTTAGAAGTGGTGGGGTCCTAATGTGTAGCCATAACTTTATGCAGCTTGGAAGCACTTGTAAGTCTTTAAAGGTCATTTCAGGACAGGCAGATGTGTTACAGTCAGGCTTCATCTTCACCAATCGGGACTCTTTACACCATGCCATTTCCATCACAGCCACCTGTGAGATGCTGGATCAAAGCTGAGCAGGCAGTAGCATCCAATCGCAAACCTCAAGGTGTTTTGTCTCCAATGGAATTTAACAATTTAGTAAATTTGGGGTAAATACAAAGCTTTATTACACAGAATTTGGCTTAAAAAGAAATTAAGTGCATTATTACTGTAATCATAACGGAAGCTCTTTACATGAGGAAATGGGAAAAAGGGATCAGTTAATCCCAAATTGTGTTTTTCTCTGTGAGGCAGCAAAGAACGTCAGATAAGCAGATTCTAGTAAATCCGGTTGTTGTTGTTCCTGATGTTGTGGTGAAGGATTCCAGCAAAAATCATGTGACCAGATTGGGGCAGCAGAGGCAGCGAGGGGTGGGGGTTTTAGGGGAGCCCTCCTCACCAGTCACTGGGTTATAGTATGGAGACCATGTTGTTGTCACTGGGCTTTTGAACAATTGTGACAGTCAATGCCAGTGTTTTATTTTAGACTCTATTTATTCATCTCTTGGTTTGATCTTTTTTTGTGAGAAAATATAAGTTGTCCTTAGAGAACCTAAAAAAAACATTTCCTAGAATTGAATTCTTTAATTTTAATAGTTTTATTCCAAACAGCTATACATCTATTTTGGATGCCTGATTGGATTTTACATTAAAGAGAAAATCAGGTATCTTAATTTGTATTGGTAGATCTGTAGACACTATGAGACTGAATCCCCTTCATTTTTTAAACATTAAAATCCCATTCATTTACAGATTAATAATGATATAACTAAGCTATTTTTAAGGGATTTTAGGCAAAAGATTAATTAATTAATGGGCTAAAATCTTATGTAGACTGAACTTCAATTTTAAAGGGTAAAAACCCTTAGAATTGACCAAATAACATGGAACCTATAATTCATACCTTTAAAAGGGGCTTCATTTTTTAACTAAGGTAAAAATTTGGTCAATTTTAAGGAGTTTTAAAACCTCTTAATATTTTATGTCCTTTTAATTTATCCCTTAATTGACCACAAATTGGGGAAACCTATTGAGTACCTGAATACTGCATATGAATCCCTTAGAATATTATATAATTTGCACCTGAAAATATGAAATAGCAACCAAACCAAATTAATAGCACCTTAAATTCATAATTGTAATGAATAGGCTATTTCAAATTAATTGCAAATGAAAGGGAAAGTCATAGCCATTAAAAAGTACAAAAATAATTTATTAAGAGCTTTTGAGATTAAAGTGTATCCAAGGGATTTAGTTTTTTCAAATTGATTAATACATTTAGGGATCTCTGGCTACCATAGCAAACACCTTGATTTAGTTTAACATGTTTATTCTGTTTTCAGGGATAAATGAAGGATTTATTAAGTTTTCTTTTCACTCAGCCCCTTCGTTCCTATTAAAGAAGTAAATCTTTAAAAACCTGTTACAAATCTGTAGTTTCATTTAAAAAAAAGTAAATGTCAGTAATTTCCTGAAACAGCTGGGCATTGTTTTTAGCAAACGTTCCTCAAACAGGAGTAAATAGTGCATTTTCAGGGGACTATTTTCAGCTGCGGATTAATACACATTTGATGTGCTTGTTTGTGTTTATGGCGGCAGGACGGTGTGTGCGGGATTGAGTCAAAATAAACAACAGTGTGTATGTGTGTTCATGGTAATGAAGGAACATGTCACCCAGTGCAACATTGTGGCTCATTCATGTGTTTTTAATTTTTTGATTTGCCTGCTGAACACTTCAGTTTCAAGTGAACGGAAGAGATGAAATGTTGAATTCAAGCTTCCAAATAATTAAGACGAGCAAGTGGACCTCAGCCTTATTAATAAATACAAAAATACACAAAGCTCAAAGCAGCTGAATTAATGTTGATGATGGGAAAAAGCAATTCTTCCTCAAATGAAAGCGGGCTTTCATTCATCTCTGTCCTTTGTGTTGCTGTAGTACCATAAACACACACACACAAGGCTTTTGTTGCGTGCCCCCCCCCCCCCCCATTGCGTAAATAGCTGAGACAAATGAACAAAAATCACCGCTGATTGTCGACAGGTAAGACTGAAGAGGCTGCGACTGTGTGTCAGTGGGCCATCTGGGAACAAAGTGACAGGCTCTGTGTGTGTGTGTGTGTGTGTGAGAGAGAGAGAGAGAGAGACAGGGAAGGTTGTAACAATGAATCTATGCTCTTTAGAAATGGTGATCAATTTCCACATGGTCGCCTTTAAAGGCTTTGGCAGGAGAATAATATGTAAGTGTGTGTATTTGTGTGTGTGTGTGTGTGTGTGTGTGTGTACGTGCATGAGTCATTTCACTCGTGTATTTGTGCCTGTGTGTCTGTGTGTGTGTCTGGGCTTTTATGTGCTTATTTTGTGCACCGAGATTGAACAGGTGGATGTGGGTTGTGGGGTTGTGTGTGTGTGTGTGTTTGAAGGAGGTCCAGGCTCCATCTCTCAGCAAATCAGCAGGCCTGAAAATCCAATCTGCCTGGAGAGACAGCAGGCTGTATATCATCTGCCATGGATGGACACTATCAGCGCTTTATCAGTGACCGCCCCCAAACACACACACACACACACACTATATCTTTCAATGCCCACATGCATGAATGAACACACACATCCACAAACAGCCTGCTGTGACAGAGACTGATAGGCATTATTACCATAGTGGTTATGGAGGGAGGCGGAGGGAGAAACTGGAACTCTGGCTTTAGTCTGAAGACCTTGAGATGCTTCACACTAATGCAGATGCTGACAGCTGTGACTGTCCCTCTTTGCTGATGATAACTTCCTATCCCCCCATGCTCAGCCTGGTGATTTGGACCCCGATCGTGACCCACGTGCCTGCAAAAAGTATCCTGCACTATACATCTTGCTCATTTGCATCACCTCGGAATGTTGCCAAAATGTGGCTTTTAAAGGATTTGTAAATGTAAAGATCTGGAAAGTTCCCCGCTCCAATATTAATTCCTTAATTTGTTCATTTATTCTCACACTCACTGTTAGCCTGACTGCCCCCTAGTGGCTGTAATGAGGGTATCAATCTCAGAACCCACCAGCTATCATCTGACAACAATTTAGCCTCTGTGGGCAACAGCCAATGTTTCGGGGCTTCCGGTGTAGCCAGTGGATATCTGGATAACGGATATCCAGGCCAAGATTTCCTCTTCCGTGTGCTTGTCATTGTTTACAGTCCGATTCAGTCTCGGAACCCATCTCAAAAAAGCTAATAAAGAGCTAATCACTAGGGTTCCAAGACTGGCCGAAATCGTCTAACGACAATTAAGCTTTCTAGCAATGTGTTATGCCTCCTTTGCTCTCCACATGGACTGTTTACCTGAATGCAACCAAAGCCCGCTCAAACATGATTGGTCAATAGTACTCTGACAACAAACGGAAACCAGAACGCTTCCGATACCAAAATTGCCTACAGATTCTGCATTCATATGCAGATATCTGTTTGTAGAGATTAACTAACTGTAAAAGATGTTCTACATCAATGTTGATAATATATGGATGTCCTTGTTTATAGGTGATATCATTGTCAACTTTTACCTCAACTTTGGAGAACTTACTGATACATCCATCCATTTTCTGATACTTAGCAGGGTCCAAGTTGCTGGGGTTCCTGGGGTGTGGTGTCCCAGTTGGACAGGCATCCAAGAAGAATCCTAGTCAGATGCCTGAACCACCTTAACTAGCTCCTTTGAACGCGAAAGAGCATCGGTTCGACTCTGGGTTCCTTTCAGATGTTCGCGCTCCTCACCCTGACCCTAAGGGCAGAGTTATGCTGGATAAAAACTACTTCGTATGACGTGTCGTCCGAACGCATTGGAAGGCAAAAGTGTTTAGCTGCTCTCAGCCGTCACACTGGAAGGCGGAGTGAAAAGCCTGCCGTCGCAGAAGAAGAAAAAGAAGAACCACTTTATTAATCCCCTTGGGGAAATGCAATTTTTTCACTCTGTTGTTATTTCCTTTTCATTTACACACACACACACACACACACACACACACACACACGCACACAGAGGCACGAAATACACACACATGCAGACACAGGACCTACAGACATTAACTCTTGTGGACAGATGTCAGAGTGATGGGGCTGCCCCGAGCAATTAGGGATCCGGTGCCTTGCTCAAGGGCACCTCGGCAGTACCCAAGAAGTGAAGACGGGAGAGACGCTTAAATATGGGGACAGTCTCTCCAGGAAGACATTCATAGTGTTGCACTCGTCTGCACAGTAGGTGGAGCGTGAGCAGCGCGTGAGCAGAGCAGCAGCAGCAGCTTCAGTGCTCCGTCTGTGTCTACACAGGATGCGTTCAGGCACGGCATGGAGTGTAGGTCACCCACGTTTTAGCAGCGCACAGTGCCCAACACACAATCACTACAGTCATAGCGCGAGTAGAGAGAGAGAGAGGGAGGGCGGGAGGGGGATTGGAAGACACAGTGCAAACTGAACTGGGGACAAAAAGATTGAGCATATAGCAATCACTTCTCCATCTATCTGTCTGGATAATTAATATAAATCTGTTCATTTACCATCAGCCAATCAATCTAGATTTACACACACACACACACACACACACACACACACACACACACACACACTGTGTCACGAGCACACTTAGCACTTCTTGATGGCCTGATTGTCTGGTCATATGGTTCTGCAGAAATCTCTAATGAATGAGGATGAAGCGGTGAAGGAGGGATAGAAGAAAAATCTTCTGATAAGAGACAAATGAGTGAAAGATTGATGGACCTATATCAGCCTCCATGTGCTTCATTCATCACTGATGCTGGGTGCTTGGGTGGCTGAAAATGCAGGATTGTGCCACACCAGCTGGGACTTTTTTTTTTTTTTTTTTTTTTGCAAAAATCTTTTATCCATGTATTTTTGTGAGAAATCACTCATCAGATATTACAGAACTACAACACATACAGCTGTGGAACAGGTACAGTGCAGACTGACACATATTAATATGCCTAATACAAGACAGAAAGTTGAAATGGATTTACAGAAATGCATTTCAATGCAAAAGTGAAGTTGAGTGTGTTCATTTGTGTCTCCAAATTACTGAGACATAAAGATGGATGTTTCTCAAAATTAACTATTTACATAGATCATTTCAATGAAATATTTACATATGCTGTACATACAATGTAAAAATACATTACATTTAAAAATCCTGCATACAATATTTTACCAAGTACAGAAGCATTAACAGTAAAAGTACTTATGTACAAGTGCAGAATGGCCTCTTTAAGATTGTTATATATTATAAATATTCTATTGTTGAATTAATATTTCTCTCCCCTTACAGGATCATTTCACTTAATTACAACTTGGGTCTTTTTTTCATAGTTCATCATTTTTTGAGGTATGATAACATTGTACTTATAAAAGTAATTGCTGAAATCTGAGACAGTCAGACTAGCCAGATCATCTAAACCGCTTTATTTGGAGGTAAAACTGAACACGAGTGCACTCAAAATATGAGCAATAATCCCGAACTGCATAGACAAACTGTGTCTTCGCACAGCTGTGGAAGGAGAGGTGGGTCAAAGTTGAACCATTGTTTTCATCACGTTCCTTGCCCTCTCTGGCTTCTTTTTTCTTTTTTCCCACAAGTACAATATTATTATTAACAATAGGAATGACAGCCACAACTATAAAAACTGTAAATAAAAAAAATGAAAAAAGTTATGTACGTCATATAGTGTTGGGTAGTTTAATCCATAACAATGTTGTATGTAAATCCTTAATTTAAAAAGGTACTATATCTGCCAGATAAATGGTAGGGCTGCCACTTATTATTCAAAGCTTGAATTATGGTGAAAATTAAATATTCCATCTGCAATGAAAAGGTAACCAGCTGTGGTTTGTACTGTAGCGAGAGGCATTCTTAAAATGTCTGTCTGGCCCAGTAAATAAGGCTATTGTTGTTGTCTTTGCCAACGCGACACGAGAAAACTAGCAAGCTGTGCTGAACCGATGATCATAACAACGAGAGAAGTAATGTGATGAAGCATTTTGGATTCCACACCACAGATGGAAAAATCGTAGATGAAAGTAAGGCTGTTTGCTGACTGTAAAATGCATCTAACATTAGCTTGTTACGCAAATGAGGCAGCAGAGGCACCATAAATGAACCGAACCACGTCAATTCTTTAACAGAGCTTTCGTTTAGGCTATGTGACGTGTTAGTGTAATTTTGATTTTTTTTTTTTTTTTTTTAATGAAAGTGGCATAAAAAAGTACAAATATTTCCTCTGACATGTAGTTGACTATCAGTCTTACACATACGATTTAAATACTTAAGTACCACAAAATTAAAGTTAAATACAGTTTTTGAGTAAATGTCCTTAGTAGCTTTCCATCACTGCTTGGAGGCCCCAAACCACACACAGTTAATATCATTTCCAAAGTAATGCATCTCTGTTCAACACAAATATAAAGAAGTCCTTGTAACGTGTTTCACACTTTATTCATAGAAAAGCACTGAGATTCCAACACAAATCAATATAAAATGGTAGTAGCGTTACATAAATAGTAATAAATTCTCGCTTTATAGACAGTAGCTCAAGAAGTTACACAAAGAAATTACAAATTAAAAAAAAAGAACAAATGTTGATGATAAGCTATCATACTTCTGTGGCAACAAATACTGGAAATACCTTTTCATAATCAGTAGCACAAAGAGGCAACAAACACTTTCAGTTTTCCCTTAAGTTCGAAAGAATCCAGAACAAAACAAACTGGGAAACAGTAGGTGAACTAGATCTATACCAGCAAATAGTACTCTCCTAAGAAAGAAAGAAAGAAAGAATGGGGGAAAAAATAAGAAAACCTCAGGAACTGGCTGATCCAGTTAACACAGACTGAAAAACAGAGATTAAGTTAGAGGGAGGAACTTTGCTGTAATGCTGTCAGTTAACGCATCACATAAAGGCAGCTGGCTGGAGCTTCCAAGTCAAGCAAGTGGTAAAATAATTCCCCTCTTTCATCTATGATTTAGGAAAACAGCCTTATCATGCTAACGTAGCAGCCAAGAGACAAATTCAACCTCCTTTCATCCTCATTATGTAGAAACCTTGCAGCAACTGAAGATGAAAATCCACTAGTTGACTGTGTGCAGATACAAGGCTGCTGCAGTGCACTGATGTCTCGAATGCTTTAAGGGTGGGACAAGGGAGGAAGTGGCTGCGCTGAAAGCTGGCACACGGATGCACTGCTTCGAACCAAAATCCTCCCTACGTGAGAGGGAACGAGGCGAGGAACAACAACCGAAGATTAGATAAAGAAACTGCTGTAGTGGGATAGAAGAGGTGAACTTCAGCCAGCTTTGTAGGCTGAAGGGAGTTGAGAAAGCAAGAAAAAAAAAGTTACAATGAGGAATGAACACAAGGTCATCCACAGGCCGCCTCTTTTGTTTATACACTTGCCGTTTCAGACTCTCTAACATATGTGTATTGTTCTGTCTCGCTGCGGTGCCGCCACACGACACGACGCCTCTGAGAAGACACTAAAGGCTTGAGTCCTGATTAAATAAAACCAACAAAGAAGTAAAGCAAAAATAAACTTTGTACATTGATCGGTCAGAAAGGCATATTCCACCATTTACACCTTTTTTTCCTCCTCTACACGTTGCAGCGTATGCAGGCTGGCTACTGCACATTGTCCAAATACAAGCATGCTGGGTCTTGTCTTTGTCCACCCCCCCCCCCCCCCCTCCCCTCCCCCCGTATAGTGGTTTAGTCCACTGTCTCTCCTCTTCCACACTTTTAAGTTTTTAGGGGGCATCTTTAAGAGGTGACAAGACCTTCGAAGTGGTTCTGCATAGTCAGGTTTAGTACGTATCTGTTTACAAATGAATGCCTTCCTCATTCTCCTCAACTCCCAATGACATGCTTCCTTTTGGAACACAGATTCTTTTTTTCTTTGCAAATCAAAAAAAAAAAAAATAATACAAATACAAATAATAATAGTTATTATAGCAAAAACAAACAGAAAGAAATGTACACAGGAGCACCTGAGAAATGCCTTGAAGTCTTTCTTACAAAAAATGCTGTCAAACTCCCCGTCCAAAACAGTTCAAGTACACCCCTGCCAAAAAAGAAAAGAAAAAAAAACAAAAACACATAACATACTTATCATAAATAATTATAACTTTACAATTTTCTGAATTGACACTTTAATATTTACAATATCTTAAATGCTTAATGCTACTACTTTTTGTTTTGTTTCTTTAAGTGATGTCCCTGAGAACTGAGTTTAGCCTCTCTTTTCTTTCTTTTGCTCAGTTTTCCTTTTTTCATTCTTCTATCTGCATTTCTTCAGATCAAAAAGGCCCAGAGTTGTGACTGACTACCCGGGTAGTGGGTGAAGGTAGCTCTCATGGAATGTAAAAGCAGACAAGAAAACGTTCCCCCATTCAAAAACCCCTTTTCTTTTATTCTCCTGCCATCGACAGGCTGACTCATTCGCCATGTTCTGTTTGTGTGTCTGCGATTCCTACTCAGTCATACAAAGTTACCAAACAATCAATAAATAAATGCTGAAGCAGGCAGGAACGTACTGAAGAGGTATTTGTGTGAAGTGCTTGTACGATGACGTTTAGTCCGACCGGTAAAGATTCAAGCTCTTGCTGTACTGTATACTGCCATTAACAACACTTTGCCACTGGGTGAGAAAAGGGAGCGTGAACATCCCACATAAGAAAAAATAACTTCCTGTGCCAAGGCATGTGGTCTCAAATATGTATGATTAAGTCAACAAGTCATCAGACATACAGTATTTTCTGTGTTTGAACCGTGTATCTGCAACCCTTTGAGAAAGACAAGGCCACTTGTCTTCACAGTCCACAATGGTTACAACCAGTAGCATTCACACGTAAGAGCTGTAGTAACTTTAGACCCTTTTCCATCGCAAGACCAAGGAACTGGTCAACAACTAAGTTAAGCATGTTCATTTTTACTTTAACCATGATGGCGTCTAGTGCGATTATTGCAATTACTGTGGTTTTTAATGTTTCAAATATTAGCCTTTTTCTTTTTAGTTTATCCAAACACTACTTAAGCCACCGTTAACTGATTTTTGTTTTTTGGCCACTTGGGGGCAGTGCAACAAGCTAAGAACACTAAGAAGACTGACATATTATCACCTTACAAAGTTGCTATGGCTAACGTGTTAGCCGTAACAATGTAAATTAGCAACAGTTGCTAATTTACACATTTAGCAGAGATGGAGCAACATTCGTTTGGAGTCGTGTTTCTTGACAAATGTAAGTCCAATATTTACTCTCTTTTTAGCTCTCCACTAACACTTTAGCAGCTAAATGCTCCACTATGTTCACCAGCTAGCTGCTAACTTTGTCCGTCTACTGTTTACACTGGCAGCCAGTGTACTGTCAGTTAACTTTTTTTGCTGACAACAGCTACCTGCGAGGTAGGATGGAAATGAGGATGCAAAAAGGTAGATTTGCAGGCCAGAAAAATTAAAACAATTAGCTAAATGTAGAGCTGAGGGGGACAGCAGAGTCCCTCAGCTAAATCTCTTCATCTGACAAGATGGACTTGTTTTCAGTCCAATATTATTTAATTGTTTAGCACTAATTACCTCTTGATGCTACTGTAATTTTAGATAATTCTGGCGGTTATATTTAAATAGTGCTTGTTTGACCAATCAGCAATGCTAAGTACTGCACAGGGCACCCCAACAACTCATAGCAATTGGTAAAAAGTACTGTTTGGGCTGCCAGGGCTTTAGGGGTAGGAACTATGACCAAAAGAACCAAAAATGGGGTAATAAAGTTCCAGAGTTCCGGCAAAAGCTCTTGAGATGGAAAAGGGACTTTAGCTACATGCAGAGTTAACAACTAACAGTCACTGCAATCAACAAGGTCCCAAATATGTTCCAAAGCTTCCTAACAGAATACAAGAAGGTGAAATTAATGCCACTATGTGATAAAAATTAAGCGCAGACTTGAATAATATTGCTTATTGACTAAATCTTGATCTAGCGGAGTCTTAATGATTTAAAAGGGTTTTGGCCACAAATAGCTGTACAGCAGTGCAGTGGTATCTCTGGAGATGGGAATACTGTGACCCCTCCTTTCATCACAGTTGTATATTGTCACTGTTAATAAGCTTATAGGAGGACATATGAGATATACTGTATACATATGTGCACGTGGAGCCTCAACTACTCTACCTTGGCTAGAACAGCCTGAATAATGTCACTCTCAGGCTTTTGGATTTCAAAACATGCACTCCGTGAAGCAACATGGTTGTTCCTCTGAAGATATTCTCAAGGAAAAGCACTGACCAGCAGGTGTAGAGGGTAGGAGCTAGTCTAGAGTGGCTTTAGTCAAGTTTATAAACCTGTTGGTACTGACGTCTTCTACAGAGAGACCACACACGTGTAGTTCTGTATTCTGCCTTTTCTACTCTAAGATGCCCTGAATGAAACAAGAGGCCATTTCTGATGGAGAAGTTAAAGCTGACAAATAATACAGTCGAGGTATGACAGTAACACTATGTGTGTTTTTGACCTCAGTGGGTTTTTTTTCCTTTTGGAATGACATGTTCCTTCCACTTTGAAAACCACTTCCTCTTCTTCTTCTTAACCCCAGCTGAAAGCGTCTTCTGGCTCAAAGTAAGTACCCCATCCAACAAAAGCTTTTGGTTTTTAAATCGTCATGTGCCGCCGAAAAACAAAAGTTCCTTTTGTTTTTTCCCTGTCACAATCTTTTGACTTTTCCATACTAGATTTAACATTAGTTGGAGAAGAAAAAATGCTTTGTTTTTGCTGTTGTTTCTTTGACATTTCAAGCCGTTTCTCCCTTTTGCAGTCTCAATGAAGTAGAGCAATGCACTGCGAACACTTCCTGGTTCACATTCAAGAAACAAAACAACAAAACAGGACAAAAACTTAAGACTCCGTCAACAAATGGCTCAACATAAGAAGTAAAAATACAAGGAATCCAAAAAACCTTAAATAGAAACAAATAAGTTTAACTACTTCCCAAGAAGAGGGTCCCTGTGAGGGAGGGGCAAGGTCAGCCGAAGCGCTCCCTGACCAACATCATCAGTTTCTTCTTGCCCTTGTAGATCTGTTTCAGGTTGTCTATGAACTGGGCGAACTGAATGTGGCCGTCCTGTGCCAGCAGGAAAGTCACCCGCGCTTTGCTCAGGAACTCTATGAACTCTCCATAGTGCCGCGGACTGATGTGCGTCAGTCGAGAGTGCGTGGTGTTGATGTACGCTGAGATCGTGGCGTCCAGGAGCTGCCGCAGCGGCGCCTTGTCCGTTGACATCAGCTTCCCAGAGTTCCTTCTCCCGGGAATGCCGGCGAGACCCGGCGCTGTAATGGTGCACCGCCGCAGGATGTCTGACAGCACCGTGGCACAGTGCACACTCTTCACCACGAGGGGGATAATGGCTGCGAGCTCATTTTTACCCAGAGAGTGGCTGAGCGCGCAGGCCCAGAGCACGTCATTAATAGCTGGGTGAGTGTCCTGGTTGTAAGCCAGGTTAAGGTGGGTCATGGCGAGGGAGGCCAACTTGAAGGACCGCAGCGGGTATCCTCTGTGCTCCATGTATCTTGCGATGGTAAACAGCTGGGAGTAAGTCATACCGGTGGATGCTGCGTCAATCACAATCTGGTAGGCCGTCTCGAAGGCGATGTGGTCCTTCTCGCAGAGCGTCAGAGCCGACAGAGCGCAGTTCTGGGGGTCCTTCATGGCGCACTGCAGGGCCAGGGTCCTGGCACAGCTAGCCAGCTCCTCACGCTGGGGATAGTCAAGGCTGAGGCGCAGGATGGTGTTGTGGGACATGACAGTGGCTGCCACGATGCTGGTGGCCTCGGTCGGTGTGAAGAGTGTGTACCAGCTCTGTAAGATGCTCACCAACGCCCGCAGACCTGAGGAGGAGGAGACAGAAAGACCAGATTTGAAATTTATTGTGGTCAGAATGTAAATCAGATGATACTGGTACAATTCTACATTTTTGAGAGCTCTTTGATGATTGTTTTTTCAGTTTATTCCACAGTTAAAAGAAAGAATCTGACAAGGGAGGAAAGGAAAAAAAGAGAAGATAGTTATGACCATACTGCACTTTATTCTGAAACGTGAACCTTTAGTTTGAAAGACTTCAATAGCACTCAAAATCCTTCAGAAGGATCTCTACAATATTCTGCAGCTTAGTTCAGAAAAAAGTTTTCCATTATTGTTATGATCATTATTAAACAGCAACAGTTCCTTTCCCAGAGTGTCATTTCTGAGCAGGCTATGAGCTTTGATCAGCATAACAAGTTATTGACTTTTTCCTGTTTTATGCAGTTAACGAACACTAAGGCCTCGTGTGTCTCAATTTAAGATTATCCCTGCAGTTATTTCATCAGGTTTACACTACTATAGCTCCTTATACACCACGTCATCTCTGTACCATCCACATGTTGTAGCATACTTAACTGACACTTTTGATTTGGTTTCGACAGCCACAAACTAATTAATCAAAACTATGCCACCAGACGTCACCTATTTAGCAATGTGACAAGTAGGGCTGCAACTGCCGATAATTTTCATTATCAATTAATCTGCAGATTATTTTCACAATTAAGCGATTAATTTATAAGTCTATAAAATGTCAAACAATTGTTAAAAATGCTCATCATAATTTCCCAGAGCCCAAAGTGACGTCTTCAAATTGCCTCTTTTGTCCAACCAACTGTCCAGAACCCAAAGACTCTTTGTTTACTGTCAGAAATGACAAAGAAAAGCAGCAAATCCTCACATTTAAAAAGCTGGAACCAGCAAATGTTTGCTTGAAAAATGACTGAAATGATTAATTGATTATCAACATGGTTGTCAATTAATTTTCTTTCGATCGACTAATCGCTGCAGCTCTAGTGACAAGTATGCTACAACTACCGAAGCCCTAATGGTGCCAAGTGTATCAGCCAATTACAGACAGCAAATGATTTAACTTGAAGGAAAAACCTGAATAAATAAGTGGAGAAAGATAATGAAAGCAGACGCTTCCATGCGGGACATGAGGTGCCACTGAATGGTAGGGTGAAGATGAAAATGGGGAGAATCATACGCTATGGAGAATTTGTTAGACAGCGCTCTCCACCACCACTATCAAAATATCCAATGAGGGTATAGCTTGTGGGAAAATGGTGTTTATCCCTCCAGCAGCGTTCAGAGACTTGCAGAATCCATGACGAGAAGCAATGAAGCTGCTATGGAGGCTTGTTGGTTTTTCATTTCATTTGCCCCCTATCTGTATCTCAAAGTCAATGTCAGCCTTCAAGATCTTAATACACTATGGAGGGCTTAATTAGACTGTGGCTGTGGTCGAATAGTCAAAATTACGCCCTATGTCTTTTCCTTGACCTCGATGGAAAACATCACGAGTTCAAGGAAAGATGTGAAGGAGAATTCATAAAGGACTTAGGAAAAGACAACCGCAGTGCTAAGAGAATCCGACTGCACTTACACTAGGCTACTTAATTATTTTCCTTTATAAGAAAGGAAGAATTGAAGCACCTTTCCTTAGCATTTAGAGAATTCGACCAGCTCTTATCATGGCTGCCACTTGGATACTTCCGGATCACTTCACTCAGTTAGGAACCTTCCTAAGCAAAAAAGACCACAGCGCATGAATCCTGTTTTACTGATGTGTGTGAAAAGGCATCACATACCGACTTCAGTGGCACAGGTTACCAGCCAGCGAACCATTTCTCTCCTTCTCCAGTTGAGTGTGGACAGAGTCATCCTCATCACCTGCAAAACACACATGCAGAAGATGACATTTCCTGACCCTGCTGCTTTGTACAATGGGAATAAGAACACATTACACTTGTTACATCACGTTTTTTTATAGAATATTGACAGAAAAGATGAAAACATGAAATGTGTGATTTTCATACATTTAACAGTTAGTACAACACCACATGTCTCCAGTGATGACAGATGTCTCCAAAATGTGTTGATAATTACACAGATGACCAATTGTGACCCTTACATTTTGAGCACTTATTTAACAGTTTTGCTGACAGGAATTCAGCCGATACTCTAAATACCAGAGGAAAGAGGTGGGTGAAGCCACAGTGACACTGTAGCCTTGATCATCTGAAGAGTTTTCCTGCGTTTACTGTAGAACCCAAAAGGCTTAATTATGTGGTTTCTCCTCATCAACAACGGTAACACGCTGTGTGATGTTTTCTCTGTTAATTTGTAGTGAGGCTGCAAAGGCCTGCACAAATTACAAGTTCAAGGAAACTGTGGCATGTTTTGACTGGTGACCAGTGCTCTGATTTCTTTTGTGGTGAAATGATTTGTGAAAATTGCTGACTCGCCCTCATACTTCGCCTGCTCTCTCTCTCTCACACACACACACACACACGCACACACACACTCAGTACCTGCAGTCCTAGCTCCAGTGCCACGTTGAGCAGAGTTATATCAGGCGGGCTGTCTGCGGGTGTGGCTATCTTAAAGGCGTCCTGGGCCAGTTTGAAGATTAAGGAGGAGGAGTGGATGTTTTTCTGAATGGCCTCCAGCACCGTCCGCAACCTCAGCATGTCACCTGCAGGCAAAAAAAAAAAAAAACTTTATTAACAAGCACGCACTGTTAAGAGAAACATCTGATGGGACATTTTCGACATTCTGCTGTGGATATGCGGATGTGTTAACAGCACCTTTAGCAGCAGTGAGCATGGTGGAGGCCAGCTCACACTGCTGTGACTCCAGGTGTCCCAGTGTGAACCAGCGCGGGTATCTACTTGGAACTATGGAGATGCCATGATGAGGGTGGCCAACGTCCCCGGAGCCTGCGGAGGACTCCAGCACCGGCAGCCTGACAGAAACACACAGCACCACATTTTTCACCATGTCTTTAGTTTCCAAATATTTTTTTTACTGTTTTATAAAAACTGTTTTGAACTATATCAGTGAGGGTGGACACGCCTATTAGTATAATGCAATACAGTTCAATAGCATCAACACCAATACCACATGCTACAGGCTCCAAAATGACCATTAACATCAATTAACTCCTGTCTAAAACAATTTCAACTGACTTTACATGGTTACTATACTAACTAACCATGTCTTAAGTCAGAGGCTGCCAATCATTCTGACCATGGTCTCATATGTTTCCACTTTACAGTGAAGGTCTCACAAATCATTTAAAAATGACATACAGTATGCATTAATGTTTAAATATACAACACACTGGACTTTCAATCTATGCCTGTTTAATACTGAACTGAACTGGGAAACTGACCTCATGGCGCGGAGAGCCACCTTATATGCCAGGTCTGCATCATGTGGCAGCAGGGCAGAGAAGAGGTACTTGGCGAAGGTGTGCATGGGAACACTCTCCCTGTGGATGACCTCGCCCAGACCGCTGAACGGACCAGCTGGACCAGGAGAAAGACAAAATAGAGTTATGTTTGTTTTTCTTCCCAACAACGTGAAAGACAGAAAGCCACAAGGACCGCCATGTATGAGGCACAGTCTTGTTTGCACAGCCTGGATGTAACACTGACTACTGGTTTCTTTTAAGGTGTGAATATCTGAGATATTCTCATCTACAATGGTGCCAAGTGTATCAACCAATTACAGACAGCAAATGATTTAACTTGAAGGAAAAACCTGAATAAATAAGTGGAGAAAGATAATGAAAGCAGACGCTTCCATGCGGGACATGAGGTGCCACTGAATGGTAGGGTGAAGATGAAAATGGGGAGAATCATACGCTATGGAGAATTTGTTAGACAGCGCTCTCCACCACCACTATCAAAATATCCAATGAGGGTATAGCTTGTGGGAAAATGGTGTTTATCCCTCCAGCAGCGTTCAGAGACTTGCAGAATCCATGACGAGAAGCAATGAAGCTGCTATGGAGGCTTGTTGGTTTTTCATTTCATTTGCCCCCTATCTGTATCTCAAAGTCTCTCAAAGTCAAAGTCAGCCTTCAAGATCTAGAATGTGATTAATATGAGATGGGAAAAAAAACAACAGCAATCGTCAAACTCAAACAGACGTTGTTGTTGTACCTTCTAGTAGCTGTATGGCCTGCTTACGAAGAGTCTGAACCAGGAGATCATCCAGCTCCAGCTCTTGAAGTTTTGCAACAATCTGCTCCTCGTTACGACACACCTGGAACATATTTACGACTCACATTTTACTCACTGTGATCATACAGTAAATGCTCAGTTTAGTATCTATGAAAAATGACTGAAAATGTGCTAAAATGATCTGCAGACGCTAAAAAAGACTTGCCAGGTTTTCTTTTTTGAAGAGAGCGCCATTCTACTCGTTTCAAATGCACTTAGACTAATTTCAGTATTTTATATCAAGCGTCAATGAGATCATGTTAGAATTTGTTCAAGAATATACATGCAATAAGTTGAGATCCATGATTTATAACCGTTTGATAAGAGAAAATAACTTAACACTTAGTTTAAATGCCTTTTTTAAGAAGAGATTTTGAGCTCGAGGTATTAAAGGACCAGCAGCGTGCTTTAATACCTCACACTCTTGCATCTGTGTGCATCTACGGTTACAGTACACATGACAGAGACTAATTTCATTTCTTTTTAAATCCTATTCATGTGTGTCTTTTTATATTGCCTTGTGTTTTTTTTATGTCTTGTCTTAATGCCTTTATGTCTTATGTAAAGCACTTTGAATTGCTTTGTTGTTGAAAGGTGCTATACAAATAAACTTGCCTTGCCTAAAACATTAATATTGTTGCCGATTCCCATGGCATTAAGAAAGGCCTATGGCAGCCATGTTAAGCACTCCAAAGCAGATTACCATCGACACAAAGAAATGTTCCTTGGGGTTTATTCTAACTCAAAGTGAACGGTACGGTGACTTTCTGCTAGTTTTTTTTCTTCAGGAAACAAAATGCTGTGACCTTTTCTCTCTTTCTGCATGGCAATTACTTCACACAGACGTTTAATTATAGTGATTTTCTATCATGGCGACATTGTCTACGCCAGGCAAATTCACACCGTTTGTTTTAATATGCAACAAACCATAAATGCAGTTTAGTTACCCACTGCAAGCAGCCTAGCATTACTGTACTCTCTATGAGGGGGTGAAATCAGTTTATCACCTGAGAACTTGGATTATGTTAAAATGTACATAAATGCATCATGTGACAAGAGTGTATTTCAGGACTACCATACCTTATCCTGAGCGTATAGACCCTCGGGCATTATCCTCTGCTGGCCCATACCCATCAGAGCCACCTCTAAGGCCAGAGTCAGGTAGGACTCTCTTCCATCAGGACTGCCCCACACTGGTACATGGTGGTAGACCGGAGGCCTGGGGTCACCTTCTGAAAAGAAAGAAAACTATTTAGTGTTTTGTGCTCTGCGTGGTGGATTCATTCTGCTTCAGTCACTTAATTCATTAATGTCATCTCCACTGGTTGTATAGCAAGTGAGCCGAACACAGCTGAGACAAAGAAGTGTTCAAGACCAAAAAGAGGGGATTTACTGGCCACATTCAAGTCTATCTTAATACAATACTCACATGCCCATATGTGCATTGAGAGAGTTTTTGGTCACTGTAATCATTCCTCCTGTCTATACTGGCTGTGAATCGGTCCCTTACTAGCTTAACTGCACCAGTGTTGCCAGTTTTACACAAAATAGCCCAACTGAACCCGCCCAATCATCATAAAAGTAGCCCATTTTTTGTTTTAATTTAGAACTCAATGGTAATCTCAATAGGAAAAAAGTCTAGTTTTAATTAACTGAAATGACATTTGTTTTTGTCGGTCATCAGTTATCGGCCATTGCGTGTCAAGCTGAGCCTACTGAACTCAACGCCCTGTCAATCTCAATCTTACTACTTGGATGAGAAGAGAGGCTGAGTCGTCTTCACTGCAGGAAACCACCCAGACAGTACAAAAAGTCAATTATTTATTGCAATTATTGGGTGCAAAAAAAAATCCCAGTAAAGAAATCTACAGACCTCGTCCACTGAAGCTAATATAAGGCTCACGTTAGCCAAATCAAGAGGGTATCTTCGTCCTGGTAGTCAAAGCAACAGTACATGTACAGTACACCTACAGGACGTATCCTTCCACCACGGATCAGCAAGATAACACTGCCCGTAGATACACTAAGAGGGCATTTTGAAATAAAAAGACTTTGGAAGCCAAAACTTCACTTCTCCAAGAAGATTAAACTTGGTATGACCTGTGTATATATAACATTAAAGCTGTGTATAACATTATATGAATATGGCATTGATGGTAGATTGTGATCACTACTCTAAGATGGCCGCTAACCCTACACCAAATGCTCGACAGCTATAACTGAGAACAGATGCCATGAGAGTCTCAGCTGTTGATTGGTGCCCATTTGTTCTCTCCTGCCCCCCCACCCCCATCATTCTGCTTAAATCCCCTCTGAGCAATAGATCCCCTCAATCCTGCTTATTCCACTAATGTGTGTGTGTGTGTGTGTGTGTGTGTGTGTGTGTGTGAGAAGAAATCTAGGGAAAAGTGGAAACTGATTTTACAGACTTAACCCCAGTGCTAACTCATTTTTGTTTTGTTTTTTATCCGTGGGCTGTTGATTGATTAGTTGATTTAACGAGATCAGAGAGAACACTGCATTTTGATTGGTGGACACGTAGTCTAGGTCCGCCCCCGTTTTAACAGATGTTTCCAGCTGTCTTCCAGAGGAAAATAAAGCATGGTGACCAGGCTATACACACACACACACACACACACACACAAAATAGTCATACCAGTCTCCTCATTCACTATCTCCAACACACACACACACACACACAAACAAACAAACAAACAAACAAACAAACACACACACACCAATGAGTGTGCCACTGGTAAGCATTGTTTGAATTGACAATAGTTCCCTGTAGCCTGGTAACAATGGGAAAACCCAACCCCTATTCTGCTCTGTTGCAATGGCCACTGGTGCAAAAAAACAAAAAAACAAACAGCAAATGGTGATGGATTCTATACATACCATACACACACACACACACACACACAAAAGGAGTGTGGTCTAAATGAGCAGGGTGTTCCAGCCCGATCCATTCACGCACTGCTAGTTTATGGCTGACTGCAGGACAATAGCGCCCGGTCCCGATATAAGAACATGGGGTCTGTTGTCTGTTGAGTCACCGCTGGTGTGCCCGATCACCTCGGCTCAGGATTACACTGCATCAGCTGGTGGAGTGTGCCAGGAATTATACCTTGTGTTTGGCAATGAGCTCTTTGGCTGATGTATTGTGTGAGAATGACTGGGAGGAGGTTCCTGGTTGAGTATGCATTTTGCTGAAGTACATGCTAAGGCTTTAGCTTACTTTGTAGGTTTAGTGGACAATACATTAGCTTAGAACCACGGCAATGGCAGACTAAACAGTGGACACGCAGAGGGAGAATGATTTTGATCTTAATATATGCATTAGTGTGGCTGCAACTAACAAAATTTTCATTTTCAATATATATAATATTTTCTACTTCTTGGATTAATTGATTAAACATTTAATATACAAATTGTTGAAAAAGCCCATCACAGTTTCTCAGAGTCTAAGGTGACATATTCAAATGGCTTGTTTTGTCTGACCAACGGTCCAAAACCCAAACAATATAAGATATAACAGAGAAAAGCAGCAATCCTCACATTTGAGAAGCAACAACCAGTAAAGCTAATGTCATTCTCATCAGCCTCAGCTGTACTTTGGGTTTAGTGCTAATTAGCAAATATTAGCATTGCTAACACACTTAACTAAAAGATGGTGCACACGGTAAACATTATACCTGCTAAACATATGCATGTTAGCATGACATTAGCATTTAGCTCAAAGCACTGCTGTGATTAAGCACAGCCTCACAGAGCTGCTAGCATGGCTAAAAGCTCTTAGGCTTGTTGACTGACAAATGGCTTCAACAAATAATTGATTGTCAGAATTGGCCATTTAGTTTATTATATGACTAATCATTTCAGCACTATGTATTCTTTTACCAATAAGTACTTGCAACATAATAAGTAATTCTACATGTAATAATTTTCTGTGAATATTTAAAAAAATAAAAATTTCCTTTCAACCTCTGCCTCTTATTTCATGTCTCTAGAATACATGAATAGTGTTAGGTTGCTGCAGCTCTGACCAGCACTCTTTACTAATGGCTGCTCATAACAGAGGCGACATGAGAAGTGAAGCCTATTCTCAGCTTTGCTCACCATGTCACCATGGTAAAGAGCAGTGTCAAAATCAGTGCTAAATGATGCAACAAAACAAGAGTAGTCATGGGAACTGTATTGAAGTTTGTGAGGGCAAATAATCAGGCATGTCAGTCTTTTTGCTTGTTAATAAAGTGAATATTTATAACAGCCTTCTAGAGCCTCAAAGCAAGTCTGGAGTGAGAGTTGTGATGATTTCTCGTTAGAATCTCCATAGAGAGAAGTCTTTTAAAAAGGAGAAACAACTATATTTTTGTATTCGTACCTCCGGTGTCCATGGTGTTGTCGTCATCCACACGGCAGGTTTCGGTGAGCGTGGTGAACAGACAGCCAATCGGGTCTAAGGGATGACCCACCCAGCCTTCCAGGTTGGTGGTGGAGGTCACGCCCCTCTGGAGAAGCTCTGAGAGAGGAAGAGAGCGGGAAAGAAAGAAAGACAAATGTTACAAAGAGCGGTCCAGATACTACACTCGCTGCAGATAGCAAACGGCACTATACGTGTGTGTATGTGTGTTTTACCTTTACCTTTCTTTTGGTGTTTGTAGATGTCCATCTGTCTCTGCTGTTGGAGGCGGAGCGTGTTGATGATGGCGACGGCCAATCGCAGGGCTTCCCTGGAGTAACCGTGGGAACGCAGGGCGTCAACGCGAGCGCATGCCGTTGGGACGTGGTCTGTGTGGTCGTCAGAGAGAGAAGGTGGAGTCAGGACAGCTTCACACACACACACACACACACACACACACACACACACACACGAACTGAAAAAAATGAACACACACACACTCACTAAGAAAGGTTTTGCTATACACAGTCACAGACATGCAACTTTTTCACTCACTCTCTTGCAAACAGACTCACAAACACACACACACACACGCACAGTGCAGTGCAGTCTCAGCAGAACGCCAGTGTGCGTCTGATAGCTGGCTTAAGTTGCAGAATCTGACAGATCTTAGCTGGAAGCTGCTTACTGCAGATACTGGCTTCAATATCAGCAGAATTACTGTTCGTGTGTGTGTGCGTGTGTGTGTTGGGTCGGCTTTCAGTGGAATTAGAGATTGTGTGTATATGGAAGTGTCGTTCCTCCTGAAAATTAGGTTTTTCTATACCGTCGTGATGCAGAAAGCATGTGTGTGTTGCTCAGTGCATGTTTGTAGCTTAAATAAACTCATTATTTGACTAAATAAATCATAATAGATGTGAGCACTGATACATTGCAGAGTGCAAATGATGCAGTAGGTAAATACAATTACTTTTCATGGAAACGAATAATGACATTGAGGTGTTCTCACACATAACTAGTCAAAATGAGAGTTGACTTTCTGAGTAGTAATAATCCCACTACGACTTCAGAGAGCTACGGTGTGTGTGTGTGTGTGTGTGTGTGTGTGTGTGTGTGTGTGTGTGTGTGTGTTCACCTAGCCAGAGTGGCAGGCCCTGTGGGTTGAACAGCAGGCTCTCCCCCTCTCTCTGGTAGGATGGAGACATGTAGTGGTCGCTGCTGATGATCCTCTGGAGGTGGCTGTCCTGCCAGTGGAGGTCACAGGCCTCGACCGCCCGGCTGAACACCGTCCTCCTCGGCCTGGACAGAGAGTCTGAGAAAAACAACACACACACACACACACACACGGTCAGTGACAGTATCATGTTGTGCCATCTTATCTGTCCAGGAGTCACAACATTCAAGTTCAGATTAAATCTGGTGTGTAATCATATTTGGATTACACAGTATGTATATCTATGTGTGTGTGTGTGTCCGTGCTGACCCTGTGCCAGGTTGCTCTGCGGCAGGGCGTTGGTGATGTTCGGAAGCTCGCTGCCGTAGTTGCCATCCTCCAGCGGGCAGACGTCCATGTCACCCCATTTCTTCAGCTGCTTCAGCCAGCTGCTCTTCTCCTCGCTCTTACAGTGGGGGTTTAGCACCACGCACACCCACAATGCACCTGGGGGAAAAGATGGCGGTCAGAGGTCAGGCTACAAAGGGAAGCAGAGGTTCTGGAGTGCTGTTTAAGAGTGTGGTTCTAACTAAAAGAATTGACCTGGACAGTGTCAGCCATGATGAGAGCTGGTTGAATTCTCTAAATGCTACAAAAAAAGACTCTTCTGTGCTTTATCTTTTTTTTCCCTCTAGCCTTGGAAACTCAGGACCTTTATCAATCACTCTTTATAAAAGGAAAGCAAGTATTGCCACTCCACAATTCCCAACAAGAGAAACCTCACAATGCTGCCATTCCTGACCAAGTGATTTCAATCTTAAAATAAAGGGAATAAAGGTTTATTCTTGGTAACATCTCGTTATCATAGGCTTTCAACAGAAATCTCTAAGAAATAATCCATTCAATAAATATTGTAGCAAAAATGTTGGGAATCAGCTTTAAACCCCTCCAAAAAAGTATTAAAAAAACAGAAGCCAGAGCAGAAGTGATTGGTAGATTACTGGATTTGTTAATAGATTTAGAAATAGATTAGAAATTTATAGAAAACTATTTGGATAATAGGTTAATCATTAAGTCATCTATCAAGCAGAAATGCAGAACATTCTCTTGTACCTGCTTCTCAAATGTGAGGATTTGCTTTTCTCTGTTATACATGATAGTATGTGGAATATCTTTGTATTTTGTACTGTTGATCGAAAAAAACAAAACAAATTGAAGATGCACCTTGGGCTCTGGGAACTTTTGATAGGCAACTTCACCATTTTCTGATATTTCATACACTAAAAAATGTATCTGTTACTCAAGAAAGCTCACCAAGGCTGAATCCGAAACCCTAACAACAAGAGAATACAGCAGAAAAACAAGACAAAATGTGTGAAAGATATGCATTAAGTCATGTTTTTATGCCTGAAAGGTTGAATAATGTGCTGCTTTTTGTTTCTAAAACTGCACTGAAAAACAATCACAACCATGCCATTACATCTAGGTAATTCACAAAATCATATGCCCACAGAACTGCAACACTGCCTCTACTAAGACAAAGTCAGCTAGCAGCTATTCTGAATTCCACAAATGACATATTGTGCATCAACTTTCACAAAGTCCCAAGCAGTTTGCCTCAGCCATTTATAAAAGCCAGAGTTGTTATATTGTATGAATCAAAATAACATTTGTAATAACAACAGGCAGCTTGGTGGCTTTCTCCGCTAACTTAGCTGCACTAAACTCACCTGTTGTACACAGACAGACGTCGAGCCGGGTCAACTGTCAGATGTCTGCATCTCTGAGAAAAATGATCAGGCAGCAAACCCTGACTGTCTGGCTGTTATTCCTGTCTGTGTCTGTGTCATGATCTCCCTCGCTCACCCAGGAAGTGTTCTCATTGACCTCCTAAATGCTGAGATTGATTGCAGAGAAGCTGAGCAGCCGTATTGATCAGCAGCCTTTATCATTCACTCTATGGAAGGAGTGGGAGGAGGGGGGAGGAAGAGGCCCGAGCAGGAGGAGAAGCTACTGACTGGATGACCTAATAGCTTACTGACTGGATGAATGTTTACCCGACAAGGTGACTGCCAATTCCTCTGATTAACTGACAGGCTGGACACTTCTGTCGGCCTGGCTGTCTGACCTATAGTGACTGATGGACTAACTAGCAAGCTGATTGGCCAACTTGAAAAATTCCTCAACAAATGAGTAATTTTAATAGTGTGTTTCTGTTTTTGTCTGATGTTTCTTAGACTGTGCTTACCTAGTTCATCCCACAGCTGCCGACACTTGTCCGTCATGCCCGTGCCCTGTTGTCTCCATAGCGACAACCGCGGGTCTGCCATAAACTGTTCCGTTATGAGTGTCAGCATTCGGGCGCCATTGGAGTCCCGCATTCGTAGCATCTCCCTCACCTGGAAAGACCCAGCGAGTACAGGCTTAGTCACTGTATGTAATCCATACCACATCTGGTATCGATGTGCGTCCTTGCTCATCAGAATGTATTTCAGGAGAGAAAAAAAACTTCTAGAGGTTAAACATAAACACACAGATGCAACCAAGAACTGGAGGTGAATCAAAAAGGTGCTTATTTGCTTTCTTGCCGGGAGTTAAATGAGAAGATTAATACCACTCTGATGTCGGTCTGTTTAGTACCTAGCAGGAGCCAGGGGGAGGTTAGCTTATCTTAGCATAAAGAATATAAACCAAGCCCCCAGGAAGTGGGAGGCAGGATTAAAGCTTGCTCTATGGGCTGCACAATGAGGAAGATCCGGGTAATTTTATACCTGGGAAGTCGAACTTTTTTGGCTTCATGCGCCACTGAGCAACTTTCATAGGCCCCGCCTCCTACGCTGTATCCAGTTCTCTTTATACATCCATGCTGTAAATGTGGAAGCAGCTAGCCTAAAAAATGTTTTTAAATCCACCAAACAATACGGTATATCTCCAAAGTCAATGTGCCAAGCTAAGAAATATTTCAATGCATTTGACTTTGGACAGAGCCAGGCTAGCTGTTTCCAGTCTTTACGCTAAGCTAAGCTAAGCATCTCCTGGCTCTAGTTTCAAACAGATATAAGCGTTGTATCTATCTTCTCAGCTGTCAGCAAAAAAGTGAAAGAGTGTATTTCCTAAAATCTCAAACTATTCCTTTAATATTACTAGATGATAGGTGTCTAAAATCCAGATATGACACATGTGAAAATCTTATTTGAAATCAGAATGAATGGAAAAGATAGAGCATGATTTCTGGCAACACACATATAATCTAGTATAGTTAAGGTTGAAAAGTTACATATAAGATTTTATACAACCTTCTGAATGCCGCTTAAAACTACATAAAAGAAACTGTTTGGCACTAAAATCGACAGCTCAGACCTATCAGAGTATAGGTCTGTGTTAAGTGAGCTTGTTTCACTCAGACAAAGAGGACTAAGAAAAGTGAATTTATAAATCCTCTACATTGACTTTGAGGATTTGAAAAGCTATCAGTCACCATATTCAAGACCTGTTAATGCCTTGAGTTTGAATAATGCAGTTAAAGAAATCCTAAGATGTTCTCAGGGCCTGCGGGTGCCCTGTTTCTTTGTGCCATTTTCTCAAAGGGCAGAGTGTTTCAGTTCCTGTGAATCATTCTTTGACAGTATACAATAAGTAGTGGGTTCAATATGTAAGTAAGAAAGAAGTAGAAAGAAACTCTGACTAAATGTTACATTGGGACAATATCGTTATATATGTTTAATTTCATTTACACATGAAGATCAGTTTACTAATAGTACGATGACATCAGGTCTTCTCGGATTGACCTTTTCTTTGTCTTTTTTTTCCACACTTTTTTATTTCTATTTTAATTTTTTTTTTTACAGAAAGCCTGTGTTACGAACTGGAGGTGTGGGTTTTGAATAGGGTAAAGAAAGACACCATTGCGCTGCATTATGGGAAATGTAGCATTGAGCATTTTTGGAGCGTTACCCATACTACAAACTTAAAGCGAGGATATCTCAGCGTCTGCTGCATTGATTTTGACCGTTCTTTTTCTGTGTCTTGTGAGTCCCACAACTTTATGGAAGTGCAATACTAAATCACTGGAGTACCCCTTTAAATTATGTCTGTGTTCAAATCTGGTAGCTTTAATCTGCACTAGAGTGGAGCACAACAGCTTTCTTGTAACAACTGAAAAAATTGGTCTCTGGTGTGTTCAGATACGCTGCTGCTGAGCAAAACATTTATGTAGGGATTACAAATAAACACTTCTTCTACTTATCGGTGTCTTAATGATTGTGATAATATGAATCAATAAATAAATCCCAGCCATATTATGAAGCAGAAATAGGAAGTGGTGATGTATACCTTAGCGAACATGGAGTTGAGTTGCTTCCCAGAGCCGTAGTATCCTCCCTGTGACAGAAACTGTTTGACCTGCTCCCTGACCTGATCCTCGTCTAGATGCCAGCAGTTGTCATCGTCAATGCTGGCGCCTGCAGTCGGGTCCGGAGCACCTGGGAATACACAAACATGCACACATTAAATGACAGGCATGATGATAGAAACATCTGCAGACAGAGAGTACACAAACGCATGAAAAATGGAACAAAACTGAGGCTACATACACACTAATACATTTTTGTTTTAAATCGCAGAACTTTTGCTACGTTTACGCCTAGCATCCACATTACTTCGGGATTTTATAACCCCTAAAATGGAGACCTTTAAATGTTGCAGACCCCATTTCAGTTCAGTTTCAGAAAATTCCAGATTGTGGTCTCATCAGCCACGACGTGTCCTTCCCTGATTCATCACGCCCCTATCACGAATCGCCATGAATCGCCACCTTAACGTGGTGGAGGGCTCACCTCTACGCGTAGCTCAGGATCTGGAACCAAACTCCTGGAGAGGGGCTGGACTCTCTTCTTTTCCGGAGTTGCCCAGGATGAAAGGCACCGGGCGGGTGTGGGGATACTCACGAGTCCCCGGCTGAGTGCCGCTGTGTTGGAGTTTTCCCCGGGGAACGAGAGGGTCACCTCGATGCGACTGAAAGTTGCTGAGAGGAAGGCTCTGACTGTTGTTTGTGCTTATGCACCAAACAGTAGTTCAGAGTACCCGGCCTTCTTGGAGTTCCTGGGTGGCGTCCTGGAAGGGATACCACCTGGAGACTCCATAGTTCTGCTGGGAGACTTCAACGCCCATGTGGGCAATGATGGTGAAACCTGGAGGGGGGTGATTGGGAGGAATGGCCTCCCCGATCTGAACGCGAGTGGTGCTTGTTGTTGGACTTCTGTGCTAGCCATGGACTGGCCATAACAAACACCATGTTTGAGCATAGGGTCGTTCATAAGTGTACCTGGTACCAGAACACCTTAGGCCGCAGGTCGATGATCGACTTTGTGGTTGTATCGTCAGATCTGCGGCCGTATGTCTTGGACTCTCGGGTGAAGAGAAGGGCAGAGCTGTCAACTGATCACCACTTGGTGATGAGTTGGATAAGATGGCATGGACGGCTGCCGGACAGACCTGGCAAACCTAAACGTGTAGTGAGGGTGAACTGGGAACATCTGGTGGAGGGCCCTGTCCGCGAGACCTTCAACTCCCACCTCCGGAAGAACTTCTCGCGCATCCCGGGGGAGGTTGGGGACATGGAAACAGAATGGGCCATGTTCAAAGCCTCCATTGCTGAGGCGGCCGCTAGGAGCTGTGGTCAGAAGGTCGTCGGTGCCTGTCGAGGCGGCAACCTTAGAACCCGCTGGAGAAGGAGGAGGCTTTTTGGGCTTGGCTAGCCCAGAGGTCTCCTGAAGCAGCGGACAGGTACTGGGAGGCCAGAAGGATGGCGGCCTCGGTGGTCACCAAAGCAAAAACCCAGGTGTGGGAGGAGTTTGGGGAGGCTATGGAGAAGGACTTTCGGTTGGCCTCAAGGAAGTTCTGGCAAACCGTTAGACGACTCAGGAAGGGAAAGCGGGGCTTGGCCCAGGCCGTGTTCAGCAGGGGAGGAGAGCTGCTAACCCGGACTGGGGATGTTGTCGAGCGGTGGAAAGAGCACTTTGAGGAACTCCTCAACCCGACCAACATGTCCTCAGTGGAGGAGGCAGAGTTTGAAGACTCGGGGGAAGACTCACCCATATCCCTGGCAGAAGTCTCCAAGGTATTCAAAGAGTTTCTTGGTGGCAAGGCGCCAGGCGTGGATGAGATTCGCCCTGAGATGCTGAAGGCTCTGGACATTGTTGGGCTGTCTTGGCTGACACGCCTCTTCAGTGTCGCATGGAGGTCGGGGACAGTGCCTGTGGAGTGGCAGACCGGGGTGGTGGTTCCCGTCTTCAAAAAGGGGGACCGGAGGGTGTGCTCCAATTACCGTGGTATCACACTGCTCAGCCTCCCCGGGAAAGTTTATTCCAGGGTGTTGGAAAGGAGACTACGACCGATTGTCGAACCTTGGATCCAGGAGGAGCAATGTGGATTCCGTCCTGGCCGTGGCACAGTGGACCAGCTCTTTACTCTTGCAGGGCTGCTGGGGGTTCATGGGAGTTTGCCCATCCAGTCTACATGTGTTTTGTCGACTTGGAGAAGGCTTTCGACCGTGTCCCCCGGGGGGTCCTGTGGGGGGTACTGCGGAGTATGGGGTACCGGGGTCGCTGCTACAAGCCATCCGGTCCCTATATAACCGAAGTGAGTGCTGTGTCCGCATTCTCGGCACAAAGTCAAACACGTTCCAAGTGGGTGTTGGACTCCGCCAGGGCTGCCCCTTGTCACCAATTCTGTTTGTGATATTCATGGACAGGATTTCAAGGCGCAGCCGGGGGGAGGAGAGTGTCCGGTTTGGTGGCCTCAGAATAGCATCTCTGCTCTTTGCAGATGATGTGGTTCTGTTGGCTTCATCAGGCTGTGACCTTCAGCATGCACTGGGGCGGTTTGCAGCCGAGTGTGAAGCGGCTGGGATGAGAGTCAGCACCTCCAAGTCCGAGGCCATGGTTCTCAGCCAGAAAACGGTGGACTGCCCCCTTTGGGTTGGAGGTGAGTTACTGCCCCAGACGGGGGAGTTCAAGTATCTCGGGGTCTTGTTCACGAGTGATGGTAAGATGGAGCGTGAGATGGACAGGCGGATCGGTGCAGCATCAGCAGTAATGCGGGCGTTGTACCGGACCGTGGTGGTGAAGAGGGAGCTGAGCCGGAAGGCAAAGCTTTCGATTTACCAGTCGATCTACGTTCCAACCCTCACCTATGGTCATGAGCTTTGGGTAGTGACCGAAAGAATGAGATCGCGGATACAAGCGGCCGAAATGAGTTTCCTCCACAGGGTGGCTGGGCTCACCCTTAGAGATAGGGAAAGGAGCTCGGACATCCAGAGGGAGCTCGGAGTAGAGTCGCTGCTCCTTTGCATCGAAAGGAGCCAGTTGAGGTGATTCGGGCATCTGATTAGGATGCCTCCTGGACGCATCCCTTTAGAGGTTTTCCGGGCACGTCCAACTGGTAGGAGGCCCCGGGGCAGACCCAGAACACGCTGGAGGGATTATATATCTCATTTGGCCTGGGAACGCCTTGGGGTCCCCCAGGAGGAGCTGGAAAGCGTTGCCGGGGAGAGGGACGTCTGGACAACCCTGCTTAACCTGCTGCCACCGCGACCCGGCCCCGGATAAGCGGAAGAAAATGGATGGATGGATGACCCCATTTTAGTTTGAAAATTCCAGATTGTGGTCTCATCAGCCACGACGTGTCCTTCCCTGATTCATCACACCCCTATCACATGACCCTTTCCCAGAAAAAAACAAACGACATCAGCCTTGACTACCAGCGGTTAATTCAAAATGGATAACTAATTACAACACTTTCTTTCAGTTCTTTCAGTTCCACCTGGTCGTCGGTCCAAGCAGAGACATCTCTGGTCTTACTTTTCTCCATTGCTGTTCTTCATTCATAATATTTTCTGCAACTAACTAAGCGACCAACCACAGAGTAGACAATCTGCTTCCTGTTCCTGCACGTGCAGTCCCGGTGCACGTGGATGGTCATGTGATATGCGTTTTCAGATTTCTGAAATGGTGATAAAACGCTTTTGTGTACGGAGATCGTTTTCGTTTGAAAATGGTCTTTTAAAATAAAAATGTATTAGTGTGGATGTAGCCTGAACCAAGAAGCACAATTTCAATCTTATTTTTCTTCTGTTCAGCATTGGATGTGTGTGTGTCAGAGTAATACTATAGGGAAATGTAGATATGCTCAGAAGGGGGAAGCTGCTTTGATCTAGCAGGAAGCGAGCTGAGGAAAGCCCAGAGATGTGTTTCCAACTGGCTGGGAGTACGCAACAGCAAACAGCAACATTCCTCCATCAAAGAAAGCCTCGCTCCTGGATTGCCTGAACTTCAACCCCCATGATCCCCCTTGTCAAACACAGACAGGAAACACAGCGCGGGGCTTCCTGGACAGGAGAGCTAGAAAATGTCAACATTTAGCAAGGAGGATGAAATAGAGAAACAGATAAAGAGTTTTGTTTGGCGAAGGATGTGTCTAGTTTGTCGTTTCCCCAATGCAGGTCTGTTGTGGTTCTCCTCGTCTTTTTCATCTCGGTACATTCTCCGGTCCTTTCATCATTCCTCTCTTCCATCTTCTCTCTCCCATTTCCCCAAGTGCCATTTCTCCTGTCTCTTCCTCTCACTGTCCCTTTCCTTCCCACACATCTCTCTATCTTCTCCTGCGTCCATTTCATCATTCAACTTCAAATTTCTCTGCTTTCTTCGACATCCATCCAGCCACTGGAAGAAGGTAGTCACTGGAGAGCGGGAACTAAGAAATCAAACGAGCCATTTGAAGCCTGCCTTGCTGCTTCACCAGAGTAATCAGGGCTCTGACGTATGACAGCCTGTGGGCTAGCATGCAGCATGTTTTAAGTCTGGAAGCTTTTAAGTCTGGCCTGTTGCTGTGAAGATATCACTGCAAAGGGATGGACAGCACCTCAACAGAGCTGACTTTTCAACAATAGCTTTCCTATTGACTGCCATGCATTCATGACATTACAAAATCAGTTCTAGATGGATTTGGTGGATAAGTGAGACATGAAAGTTGAAATCACAAAATCATGTGGATCGTCTCTTGAAATTCATCAAACGTGGACTAAACGTTTGCCACATAAGGTTCTCACCATGGACCTGGTTGATCTCAGAGTTGGAGGAGAGGATCTCGTCGGCCAGTTTCTGAGCGGTGGGCAGCACCTCGGTGTGGTGGGCTGTGATCAGATACTGGACCAGCTTCTGCAACTGATCTCTGTTCATCTGGAACAACGTCTCCGAAATGGGCAACCGCAGCTTCACCTGTATCAGACACACACACACACGTATTAATGCTAATGTATGACGTATCAACTACATTCTTTATTCATTATTATAAGTTGGGCGATGACTTTTGCAGTTGCCTGGAGGCAGCTTCCTTGGAAAGGTCTCAGGTAGGACAAAGTGTTTTGGTTATGCATGTTCTTATATTACACACAAACGCAAAGAATTCTATTATGTACCTCCTGCTTTAAGAACTACTATTTAAATCAAACTTATTAACCCTTTGAGATGTACGCTGTCTGTGCAGGGATTTTATTCCCTTTACAGGTTTTACATTTACAGGCTAATCATTGTTAGTTTCAAGACTCAGAAATGCCATCATTTGATATGTCAGTGATACAACACTTTGTATGAAAGAAAAAAGATAGAAGAACTTTATATTTGTGATGTATATGTTTTGCAGTTTGGCACTATAGTTCCCATCATGCTTTGGTAATATAATAAGGAAATGTAATGTTGCCATGAAGCTCTGGGCTACACCTGTGCCCCTTTTTTATTCTGAAATTGGATAATATTTAATTATCTGAACACTACTTGCTAACTCTGTAGCGTCTTTTAAATCACTTCTTAAAACTCACTTTTATCAGAAAGCCTTTTGTTAAAATTCAACAATGTTTTCATCCTACTTTGGTTCAACCTTTTTATGCTCCTCATTGTTTTACTGTTTTATTCTGTGCTATACTTTAAAATGATTAATTTTAGCATTTTTACTGCCTGTTCTAGTGTTAAGACTTTTGGAACTTTAAAAAGTTTTATTTAGGAGAATCTCCACCATGAAAAGTCATACTGCATTGCCTATTATTATGGTCTACTCTATAACCATGGATGTACAGAAAACAATAAGCGGAGATCAGAAGAGATAAAGGGAGTTTTTTTATATGACCTTAGATTTATGGACATCAGAGACGCCAATATCACTGGAAAGAAATCTGTGAGACTTTTCATAGACATAGATATATTTTGTATGTTGTGGTTGTTACCTGTTCAGGCTTGCGAATCCGGTAAAGAGAGAGCGCCACCACATGGGCGCAATAGAAAATGTCTCTGTTCCCGCAACCACAGGTGACGGAGGTGATCTTGCATCGGTCGAAGCTGATAGCCACCTTGTGCGTGACCTCTGGCTCTGATGATGTGGCGGGTTCAGTTACTGTGCCACTGAGGTGAAACCCTGCAAAGACACAAGGAAGAAGGGACGAGGTGTGAGCGTCATCATTCACTGTGATGGAAAAAAAAACATCTGATAAAAACATGTATATAAAGTGTTGTTAAATGCACGTTAAGCTATCCTGACTGCCATTTTAATGCCTGTCTGTTGATAACTGCGACAATTAATGGGAACATCAGAGGTTTCCATTGTTCTAAACCTACGTTATCAAAAGCTAACACAGAGATACAGCTACCATGATCTACACGCGTATTTTCATGCAATAACAGTGACAAAAATAAAAAGATGACACTAAAGTTATGTTTTTAACTCGTTTAACATCATCACAGTGTTTCTCATTTCCTTTGTTTGAGCTTCTACCTGGACCTTGTGTGTGGACTGCCAAGGAGAAAAGAAGCATAAGAGAAGGAGAGAAGGAGCATCTGTGGTAATCTGAGCCTCTGCAAACGTACAGCGTGAACCTTCAGTACAAAAAACACACATCTTAATGAGATGTCTCCAACAGGGCACTGTGCCATCTGATACTCCCTCTACCTCTTTCTCCTTATGTCTCTATCCATATGAGTGTGTGTGCAGGGAAAAAGGGGTTCCTAGGGTGTGATCATTTCCTGCCCACACACACAAACACCCCCCCCCCCGGATAGTGCGGGTAGTTGCCTGTAGAGATGAACTTTAACTCTACTTTGCATAGTTAATCTTTAGAGCCCTCACACACTAACATAACCATTGGCCCAACACTTTAGAAAGACTCCAGTGAACACAATGACTTCCAATGTGGGTCACAGACCAAAACAGGTGTCCTCACTTTCATGACACAGGCCAATGCTTAGAGACTTCAACTGATAAAGACTGTTGTGGCATAGATCTCATGTGCATCGATCAATATTATGTGAAAACATATTGTACCAATACATATCCCTGGAAAAAGGTAGAAGTACTTAAAAAGGCATTGTGACCTTTTTAAAGGGTGTCAAAAAATTACATCTAACACCAGGCGACAACAAGCTTTGGGTCTCGATACAAAGTTGATGAACGGGAGAAAAAAAATACTCAATTGTGGAGCACCTCAAGGCTCTATCCTAGGGCTCCACTGCTATGCTGATGACGCACAACTTTTTGTCCTTGAAGAACTGTCTGACTGACATCAAATGTTGGATGTCTAATAATTTCCTAAAGCTCAATGTGTTTTTATTGATAACCTGACACCCTCCATCATTATCTTTGATTCTAATCTTTCTTTTAATTATCATGTGAATAAAGTAGCTCAGTTCTGTTTTTATCATTTCAGTTTATGCTATTATTTATGCTTTCATTTTTTCCAGAATTGATTATTATAATCAACATCTACTGAACTCTACTTAAAAAGGGTAAATATACCTCTATAGAACATGGAGACAATTTTGAATACAGGGCTACTGGTCTGTTAAGGCCCTAAACTGAATTCACTTAAACTTTTATTGAATTCATTAAAACATAAAGAACAAATGCAGCCCTTACTTTACAATGCACTGCAGGGATCCTGTATATCCCAGGTACTAAAAGAAATAATGTGATGAGGAAAGAAGAACTGAAAAGAGGGAAAGGTAGAGGTGGAACAAAAAAAATAGTCTGAGTAAAAGAATGGCAAGTGAGGGAACAGAGGATAAAGGGGATGAGATAGAAGGAGAAATGTGAGAGGAGAACAGAGAGTAGGGGAGGGGAGATTGTATGTGGTCTGTCCTGTCGTCTCACTGTGACAGGTCAATTATTTATGAGGTGAGGTGTGTGTGTGTGTGTACACATTGGATTACTGTATCTCACCAAACCATAGCAACCCCACTGCTGCTTTCACAGCTAGAAAGACAGGAGAGAGAGAGAGAGAGAGAGAGAGAGAGAGAGAGAGAGAGAGAGAGAGAGAGAGACACACACACACACATATAAAGGAAGGACAGGTAAGCTAAATGGAAAGCAATGATATGGCTATTTTGGGCATGGGCTGAAAAAAGTCAAAACGTGTAAAGCTCTGACAAACTAACAGACACCAATTCAAACACAAACACACACAGACATGAACACTAAAATTCTGGGGTATGGGCCAGCATGGCAGAGCGACCTAATAAGCGTGTGGTAAGCCACCTCCCTGGCAAAATCCAACAATGGGCTTTTCCAAACCAAATCTTGTGAGCAAGGAAGGAAGCACACACATATAAAACACACACACAGACCCAATCAACTGCAAACTGCTTTCACAATGACAAAGAAAGATGAAGAGCTACAGGAGAATAAGGGAGGAAACTGAGGACCACATGACAGGTTGAAAAGGACTGATGCACGCCATTGTCGCAAGAACTGATTACTGCCAAAGTATGTTCTGAACCAAGACTAAACTCAGCTCACCACTTCCCACCAGAGTAATAGCCACCCGCTGTTGAGATCGACATCTCAACCTACCTCCCAGACTGCCAACATACAACTGCCAAAACAGCAACCTACAGACACAACATCTAAGACTAAGTTTGAACCAAAAATAGCAGTGCCTCAAAAGAAATGCAAGGGCCTATGTTGGCGTGGGTGTGCTGCTACAGTTATAGGTAAGAAGAGACAATATGATCTAGGAATTCCAGGTCGGGTATGTTTTTTTTTCCGAACACTGATTCAGATACCTCAACTCAGGTTATCTGCCGATACCGTGTACTAATTTAATACCAGCGCTAAGTTGATGCAGTTAAAGTGAAGTTATCTTTTGCCGCAACACAATGCAACGTCTTCAAATACATGCAAACGCACATTCCAAGTTGAATACCTTGGACTATGAACGGTGTACCATTGTGCTAATTCTATTGTGAACCTTGAAATTGTCAAGGCAGATAAAAAATTATTCTATAATAACATTACACTACACCGTTCTGGTAGATGCTTTTGTCCAAACTGACTTGTGTTAAGTGCATTCAACCTCTGATAACTTTCCAGGGATGAACAATCTTGCCAGTACAAACTTCCATTCAGTGTCTTGGTGTCAAGGACTTACTGGATTGTATTTAATTTTCTTACTGGTAACTGTAGTAACACATCCATGCCAAAGCAGCCTCCTGCAGTTTTTGTAATTCAGTGCTATTTTCGGTCCGCACGTGGCCAAACTATCTGAACTACCCACCAACAGACTAACATACCCACGTACCAACTGACCCCACAACCATCAAAGCCACATGTGCACCGCAAAGTGATCTACTGACCGACATACTTACAAACTGACCTAGCTGGCTCCATGCCAAACAACACATCAACTCCCCAACATCCTGAGCAACCCAAAGACCTGCTGACATACCTACACATCAACACACAGACTGAACACCTCACAGGCAATACTAACAACTAACCGACCAATAGTTTTTCCAAAAGGACATGACTGACCCACACAAACTGTCCACTGAGCCAAACAGGCCATCTGACTATGACAGGAAGGATGAGAGAGACACAGAGAGGACAGACTGCAGAGGGAGAGAGAGAGGCTGATGCATCTGCCAATGATAGACAAAGAGTACTCCAAATTGTTGAAATCTCTCCCTCCCACTGAGTCCGCCTGTCAAACCAATCTTTGTGTCTCTCAGCTCATGGTAATATCATAAATTTCAGAAAAAAGGCTTTCCATTCCTTCCCTCCGTCTCTATAATGGATATACCTGTAGAGCCAATTTGCACTAACCGCAGCTTAGTGTAAGGGAGTCCAAATTTGATCTTCCAGTGCTGAAATCATCACAGTGGAGAGCAAGAGATCAGGCAAAAATTGGGGGAGTGCATTTCTTAAAAGCATCGGGGGAACATTTGAGAGCCATCTTCCCTCCGAGCTGTCAAAATAATGTTTTGTCAGTCATCAGTCATCTGTACCCTTGTCTCCAGAAATCCAGTTTCGCATTTCAGATGAGCGGAGAAGTTTTGATGGCAAATGATATTAGGTATAAAGACTTCCCCACAGCTGGGAGTGCTGCTCTCTCTTTCTGCTTCGGACCTAGCCCCCCTTCTCTCTCCGTCGGTGTCTGTTAAAGCCTATTGTTGCTCAGGCCACAGGGATGAATGTGATGGTGACACCACTGCTCTTTTCACTTTCAATCAAGTCTAAAATGGTTCAGAGTCCGCCTGGCAACCCTCCTCTCTATCTCTTTCCAGTTTTATGCATAAAACCTGCTACATAGCTGGGTTTAATTATCCGGAAGTTAGCCGTTTTTGGCATGCATACCTCGATCAAGTCTTTTCCCACACAATATGGCCATTCCTAACAGATTAGGCAACACTCATGTGAGACTTGATGTCTCATGACTCATGAGACTAGGCATTGCAGGATGTTACGTATAACAAACACCTTTTGAGTCTCTTGTGATTGGCTCCTTTGATCAACGTTAAAGGAATCGTTTGGCATTTGTTGGGGGGAATTACACTTTTTCGCTTTCTGGTCAAGAAGATCGATATCACTCTTATCTGTGGTAAATATAATGCTACAGCAAGCTGCTGATTAGCTTAGCTTAGTTAACAAACGACAACAAAAGTGTTAATTATTTAGCTTTAGATATGCTGGTAAACGCATTTTGTTACCTTTGGACAGAGCCATGCTTGCCGTTTCCTCTTCTTTCCAGTCTTTCTGCTAAGCTAAGCTAGCTGGCTGCTGAAGCTACTGAAGCCTTAGTTTTACCGTACAGATATGAGAGTGGCATCAATCTTCTCATCTCACTCAGCAAGAAAGTCAGCTAATCCTTTAAATAAACATCTGTAAGAATATAGTAACTATTTTGCGTGCTTTATCTGTGAATGATGCTGCTTTTGAAAACTGATTTCCCATAAATTGCCAGTGTGTGTTACACAAGAACAGATGCCATAACAACATTCAATACCAATAGAAGGGAACCCAGGAGAGAACCTTGAGGTACTCCACAGTTGAGTATATTTCTTTCTCCCTTTCATCAAACTTGTATCTAGTCCCAAAGCTTTGTGATTCAATACTCAAAGGCTTGGTGTAAAACTGTACCCCTACTTTTTTTTTCTTCCACTCTCACATACAGAGTGCTTCTCTCTCTGTGTGTGTGTGTGTGTGTAAAGGCTGAGGGAGACAGTGTGTCTTCAGCAGATGGGGATGCAATGACACTTGATAAAAAGACACTGCATCAGACAGTCTGCAAGCACGCACGCACACACACACGTAAACACAGCAAACAAAACGACCTTTTCTGCTTTTGTTCTTAATGCCACAGCAACGAAACGACACAAACTAGTCAGTGATATTCACAGTAGATATCACTAATCTCTCTTTTTATGTCACACACACACACTCTTTGTGCTGTTCCATACCAGGCTATAGGACTGGTTCGGCAAAAGCGATGAATTTCTAACAAAGGTGAATTAGGAGTGTGATGTGTGTAAACTGGGAGTGTTGCCAAGTGCAGTGATCTGGCTTAATCCTTGGGGAACATCACATGACCCTGTGTGTGTATATACAGTATGTGTGTGTCATGTCTGTTCTGATGCAGGTATGCATGCTTGCCCTGAAAACCTACACACACACTGGCTGCCGCTGACATCTTTTATGCGGAAGAGAGTGTTTGTGTGTGTCATTTCATTTCAATCAAAATATATAATAAGGCATGTGGGTAGGACTTGACAATGTATAATGTCTATTTATGGATGTATGTGTGAAATCCTGCTGCACAGTTGTATCGATGTGTGAGAAAACCACAAAAAGTGTGAAGACAATTAGGAGGAGAAAAGACGAGTGGAGAGACCACCATTGTACATCTTTCTATTGTAATTAGAGACCCCCCCTCGCTCCGTATATATGTATATATACACACACATACACACACTCGGCCCTGACTCCCTCCCTCTCTGTTGTACACCATCTGTCACTCGATGGCAACCCCGCCCACACAGAAGCCAGTCAGCCAATCAGGAGGCAGAGAGCTCCCCACGCTCATAGGCCATTAACCCCTAATCAGCTGGGGAGATGGAGCCGGGCAGTGAGCCAAAGTGTGCTTGTACACACGCACACACTCACACACACAAACAAACACCCATAACCATAGTCTTATTCAACCAAAACCTCACCACAGGCCTTGCAGACAGACAAACCCTGCCGCTGGGAGTGGATTTTAAAGTTGAGGGAAGAGACAATCTTTGATTCCATTCATCTTCTTGCCCAACAGAGCTGCGCCTACACTACACACACTTTGCCAAAAGCTACTCCATTCACTTAGATGTGTTGGTCCACCACAACCACCAAAAGATGACAGTAAAGAACAAGTTGTTCCAAAATCTCCCATAAATGTCTAGAGATCTGTAACTGTGAAGGCCACTGCATATGATTTACATCATTTTTAAACTCATCCCTCATGCCCTGTAAGAAATCACATGCATTCATTATGTTTCAGTAATTTATTCAAGTTCTTCATTTAATTTGTCTCCATCTCCATCCAGGTTCACTTGCCGCTCACAGCTCCAGCTACAAACAGTCACCTCCTTGACCTGTAACACTACAGTGGGAACCTACAATGGCAGGCTGGCTCCATGTGATATTATAAGTCTTAAGTTGTGAAGTGGGGCTGCAACAGAGAAAAGAGCTGCATTTTTTAAAGTGAAATCTCATAAATTAACACTATTAACCAAGACAGTCAGTGATGCCAGTGGCGGCAATTCGTCTGTGTTAACCAGAACTGACAAAAAGACAGTTTGTCATCTGAACAGTAGTGAGTGAGGGTCATTGTGTTGATGTTTTCCTTTATTTGTAAATTTTATCATTGTTGCTAAGTATAATGCAATGATACATCGACTTGGGGGATATTATTGGACAATTTTTGAATTTCATGCATATATCGGCCAATAAATGATAAGAAATTGCAGTGCAGAAATGCCAAAGATATGTTTTAAATCAGCAAGTTTCTCACCTCGCCTGAAACAGAGACCACCCTTCACTGACATCATGAAAAATTAACACTTATTAAATAAAACATTTATCTTCAGCAGAAAAAGAGCCTAGATGCTTTTGTCATACAGCAAAATGCATATATGTAATGACTTTTCAAGCACTTCAAGGTACCAAAGATTTCCAGAATCTCGAAGCCTTTATATCACATCTAAATTGTAACTATAAATGCAATTGCAAAAAATAAAGTTTACAGAATTCCTTTATACCCACAGCAATCAATGTATATTGTCACTTTGTTTATTTTACCAGCTGTTCATATAAACGTTGATTGTATGTTTTAATCAGGTTTATTTAATGCTTCCTAATTTCCAGAGTAATGGATCGCAGAGGACTTATCTAGCTATGAATGACGAGTGAACACAAGAAAAGAACTTTCCTTTATTATGCTGAAAATCAAGCATTTTTCGAGGAGTATATTCAAATTCAAGAATATCCCTAACCTTGAAAACATAACCTTTAAAATTAAGCATTTTCCAAACTTTCAAGACTTTGTACGAACCCTGTAAATTGATCACAAGATATGAGCGTTAGGGTCTGGGAGGCTTACCACCTCGGCAAAAAAAATGACACGTCAAAAATGTCTGCATATGTTTCGTGTCTGTTAAAAAAATGAAGATCAGCCTCCTCAGCCACCCACAAACTGTCTCTGAACGCTTCCCTCACTCTGTATGCCCGCTCTGTCTACGTTGATGACACGACTATTTACTTTGATCAAGAAACTGCATCTTCAGCAGAAATACATCCAGCAGAAAAGAAATTCCCACTACCACCTTTTTTTCTGCTCTAATCTCACTGCCCTGTCCTCCAGGAGCCAGCACATCCCTCGCAGCCCGCGGCCCTTCCCATCTCCCATCTGTTCTGACAGCTCCAAGGTTTACACAGCACCCCCCGCCCCCCTCTTCGCTCTCATTCACACACACAGACCCTCACATGGCCCTCTATTCAATCAGCCATCTATCTCTACACAACAGACGTGCATACGCGTACACACACATTGACTACACTGAATTCATCCATCCATCCACCCTTCCATCCCTCCCTCTTGCAGTGTTTGCTGATGCGATAACAGCTGATTGATTCATTTGTGATTTCCCAGCAGCCCTGTCCCAAACACATACACGCACAAAAAAAAAATCCTTGCTAACCGCCGGGACTCATTTGTCATGATTACACTGAATTGATTCCCTGATTTGCTCTATTCTGTTGCGATGGGGGGAGGAGAAGATGGGGAGACGCGGGGAAAAGGGGGTAGAGAAAGGGGAAGAAAGAGAAAAAAAGATGGGAGAGAAAGGTTTAATCAAGTCCCTTTTAGCTGATGTGTCACTGTAAAACAACGAGAAAGGGAAAAACTGTAGAGCTGACACGGGTGGAAATCAGCAAAAGGCTGACATGTTGGCCCCAAGTTCCCAACCTGATTGAGCAAAGGGCAACCAAAAAAAAAAAAAATAAGGACAAACAGAGGAAGTGGAGAGAAGAAGTTCAGAGGGAGGGAAGGTGGCATTTGACGTAAATCAGATTACTCTGAAAGGAAGATTGTGTTTAGCAAAACACTTGTCAAAGAGAGATAGAATGAGGAAGAACCTATAAGGGCTTTTAAGTCCTGTTTTTGACGCACACACTCATACAGGTATCTTGCTTGAAATAAAAGCTGCAGCCTCTGAACAGTAGCGATGGATGGATGGATGCTTGATGGCGTCTGAATCTGAAAGCAAAATCCACAAAGCCCAAGTGGTCTAATTCCAGACTTGCATACATTCTGCTGTTTATGGAGAGTCACTTGGTCGATTCATGCCATTGTGAGCATGTGCGACATTAGAACGAAGGTTATTTGGTGAGGAGATAAGCCATAAATGCTGCTTTTGAGCTTTGCGGGAGAATACAGGGCCAGAAAACCTGAGAGCGCCGAGAGCAGAGATGCTCGTGCACAAACACTAAAAATACATTATATGGAATACAAAGCTGAAGCTGGGTTGAGGTGAAGCAAAGTTAAAGGGCCTTGGGTATGTGTGTGTGTGTCATACATAGAAGCTGTCCTTTCTCCACTGTGTGTAAACCCTGTTCATCGGAGGCTAAATTAGAGATAAGGCCGTGCGTTTGGTCCGGGCCCGTTGTTTGCAGCGTAGAGGCATAATTGTGCTGTGGCCTTGTCTGGCCACACTTACAAAGAAACGAGCAGAAGCAATTTATCAAGCTGCGAACACTCAAGAGAGAGACTCATGTCAATCCCCTGTGGGTGATAAAAGCCTGCGTTCATTGTCTGCTAGAGAACTTGGACTTCCAGTTTTGACTCTCACCTTTGACTCTCTTACCTGCTACATACAGAGGCACTTGAGTCAGGTGCAAAGATGCAAAGCAGCAACAAGCGATGCAACAATGGCGAGTTGAGAAAGGTTAGGCTTTATGCAAAATGTCCTACAGTACGCTGGGTGGCACCTCATATGAAACAATAGCACTTGTGTTAATTACCACAGAAAACAAATGCTCAGCGAAAACCAGGGTGCAAATACACCTGAAGGCTACAAAATCAGCAAGAGACAAGAAGCAGTCTGCCTCTTTGTATCTGCGTGTGTGAACGCTCTGACAAGTTATGGGATTAAATGTTTGTCAGTGTGATAAGTGTAAGGTACGACATACTTCAGTGCTGTCATGATATTACATTGTTTTTGTTACCAGGCAACTACTCAAAGCCATAAAAGCGCGAAATGTTAACCGGTTGCAAGCTATAATGTTGAGCTCCTGAAAGCCTCATTGGATAGCAAACAATTTCAGCGTTAGCATTAACAGTAACACTTTGTCAGTTGTATTGCATTAATGAGCAAAAAGTCACAAAGAAATGTAACATGTACATGTTGTCATTAGTATGTCCCACCTGTTTACTTGTCAAATCAGTGACTTCAAAACAACAACTTTAATTCAGGTCCCAACATGCTAACACATCCAGGAATTATGTCATGACCACCTAGTAACATTTTCTCATTGTCCTTTGTCTCACGGTTGTAAATAGACAAACTGTAGCCGTCAAGCTAGCCAATGTGGGTGTCTCATAATTTGGGATGTGATTTTGCTCTCTCTTTGGTTGCATTCTTCTCTGTCTCTTCTCAATGGCTGACAGAGACATGTCATGGGAACTGGTTGCCATAGCAGTTAGCATATGTTTGATGTTACCATAGCAAAGGCATATTTTTTGGGCTAAAACCTTACAATTAAGCTAAACACTCAAAGACTTTGTATGATCATCATCTCAAACAGCTGTCGGCAGCCTTATACTGTATGCTATTTCTCCTTTACCATTGCATCTTTTTCAAATTATATATATTTTGTAGAACTTTAATAAAGATTCATTTCGCTGCATGACTGGGACTTAAAGTGTGACAAGTACAGAAGACAAACTGAAAAGGACCCCAAAATGTCTCACTACCTTTCCTCCTAGCTGAAGAAGACAAAATCATAATGTGCTATGGACACAGACACTAACAAGGCACACACCAACATGTAAGCATATGAAAGGAGACGACAGCTGTAAAAGGTCACCGCACTGGATTTACCCTCCAATTACCAATACATCAGTTTGCCAAAGACAAGCACACACATTTACACATGCGACAGGATTTTGTTTCAGTTAGTGTAACTACCCATACACACACACACACACAATATCTGCAACATGTATACAGCCTTCCCTGCAGCAAACCTTCATCTGGAATGTGTGTGTGTATTCTGGTTATCTTTGTGTGTTAATTTAGGGAAATGTGTGTTGCAGTTCGTATGCACCTGTGTAAGCAATGCATGCGATGTTAATGTAGTTATGCACACACATATGCACATTAACACATATTTCCTGCTTGTGTTTACATATGCCAAGCCTGTTGTCTCCGTCTCTCCCTCTGCTGCTCTTTTGTCTCTTCTCTCCGTCACTCTCGCACTTTGCCCTTTTCCTAAACCAGCCGTGGCCTTAGCCATGGTTTTTGTTTAATATGGCGGCATGCAAAGCAAAAGAGCAACCATCTGCCACATGCATGCAGCCGCCGTCTTAAGAACAACAAGGGCTGGCCTCACAATGCCTCTTTAGTTAGTGAGTGTGTGTGTGTGCAGGCATGTGTGTGTGTGTGTTCTTGAAGCGTAGTCTGCAGGGCAAGATAAGTATGCATTTAAGAGGCTTATATTTCATTTCAGGAACTGAAGGAGACAAAATGGCTCCATTCTGAGTTGGCCGACACAACACAGGGAATGGCGAGGTAGCAACAAAAACATAAAGGAAAGAAAAAGCTCGCTCTGATGCTGTTTGTGTACACACACAGAAAGGAGCACACAGAGCTGAGCATTTGAAATACAAATCCAGCTTTATTAATCAGTGGTTTTGTTTACTGTACAGCTCAAAGCCAATGTCTGATGAAAGCAGCCAAATCAATGTCTGAAGACTGAACAAAAGTAACTTCAGGGATATTTTAGAATAAGTGAATATTGACCTAGGCTTGTCAAGCAGATGGCACACTCTCACAGAGCCTCTGAAGGTAGACGTGCTGCACAAACACACAAAATTAGCAAAAATACACAGTATGAATTAATTAAGCAACTTTTTGATGTTTTGCAGTGACTGAAAGTGGCCTATAGTAAGTATGTCAACAACATTTCATGGCGTGAGTGGGTGTGCTTCAGCTTTATTTCCGGCATACAAAGCTGCAAAAATTCTTTGACTTGCAACACATTTACAGACAATGACCTCTGTTCATTTTAGATGTTAAGATTCGTTGAAGGCTACTCAACTGTTTGGATTTGCAGCGTACCCAGGGAAATGAAAATAAATGCTGTCGGTTTACTGGTTAATCTGGTCGCCCCTTTACCATAGTAACAGCTAATCTCGCTGGGGTTCATGTCAAACAAAAGAAGCCGAAATTTCAGACATGGACTCCGTTCAATCCCTGCTGGCACTGTAGTTCTCTGCAAATAAACACTGACTGTAGGTTTTATGTGATGTTTTGGTTCCACTTCCACAAGATATTTTTTCTTCAGTTCTTTCTGGGAAATATTTCGTCTGCTGCAAAGGTCGTGACATTTGTGGTTTTGTTGGACCGTCTGCGTGTCTGAGTTTAGAAACCTTTCCACCCCCTGATTAGCCTCCACCCCTACAGAGCTGATCACTGCTCGCCTTGCACAATCATGCATGAAACATGAATAATGAAATATAATGAAAACAGCTTGCAAGCCAATATACAAGCTGACGATCCACACATGCCCCTTCTCTCTCTCTCTCTCCCACACACACACACACAATAGCTCTGCAAGGGTGAAACTCTCATTTATCCATTAGCTGAAAAGCAATCACAGATTTGCACAGAAACACACACACACACACACACACTCACAGAAGGGTGGGGGACTTCTGGTTGACTTCATCAAGCTCTCATCAAGCCAAGCCACCATATGGGGATGGAGCCCAAAACAGAGGGGGATTGGATTGTGTGTGTGTGTGCATGTGTGTGTATTACAGAGACCCCCCCCCCCCCAAATGCAACACCAACACAAAGGAAGCATGCATTACCAAATCAGCTTTGTCTTGCATGCATTATGACGCTACTGCTGCCCCATTAAGAAGACCCCCTCCTCCCAACACACACACACACACACACCCTGAAGGTGTGTTGAGCTCAAAACAGCTGAAGCAGAGCAATGAAGAGGGCCAGACACTCTGATTACTACCTCCTCCTTTTTCCTCCACACACACAGACACACATTTCTGCTCACTCCCCCATTGTGTCTTTATTCCTGTCTCTCTAATTTCTAGCTTTGTCTTCCTCCCCTTCCTCTCTCTCTCACCATGTTGACTGGCGAGCCAGCAAGGCACCCTGAAAATCCGAAGAATCCCCTGCCTGCCTCCTCGCGCACACACACACACACACACACAGACACACCGTGTACCAAGGCCAGCTAGCTGACGTAGGCAGATAGTCAACTCATACGTGGGCATATATAGAATTTTAATCTGGGCGTGACCTGCTTTTTCTTGGCTTACCCCCCCCCCGGCGTCCCTCCCCTACTGGCTGCCCTCATAGAGTCAGCCTTTCCCCTCCTCCCCGAGCACCGCCCATCCACGACACCCCCTCTAAGACCCAGGCTGTAGGCCTCGAGGCTGGGGCCTCGCCTGCCATTGTTAGCCCACAATGGGTGAGAGGCGGCTGGCAGGCAGGCAGCAGCCAGGAGGCCTTGTGGAGGAACCAGGGGAGAGGGGGGATAGCAGCTACTGGAGGGTGTCTGGCTTCCTTGCGTAGGCAAACCCACATGACAAACCTATTTGTTGAAATGAACATGAGATGAAAAGAAAAGACAAAGAGAGTGCAGGTTTAGTATCATAAACTCAACTCTACTCAAGTAGAGTAGAAAGGGGAAAGCTTAGCGATCTCAAACAGACTGAGTGACACAAGCTCAGCTCACAAAGTCACTATAGCATTATATTGGATGCCGCCTGTCTACTCCTTTGAACCTGCCATCTAAAGCTGGGATCAAGCTCAACAAAGTGAGCTTTATTCTCCAGTGGAGGTTCATTTATTTATTTCAAATGAGAGCATCTGTCACTGCAGCCAGACTACAACGCAAGCTTGATTTACTGTAAGGCCACGTTCAAACCAGCCTTTCAGCGTTGCACAACTCACTGGTTGGCCAGTCAAACACATTCAAGCTCACATTTCTGATAGATTACATTGTAATGTGAGAACTGTGTGTTCTAATATATATCTTTATATTTAACTCGCAATGATTGCTTCTGTGATAACTTTCAAGAGATGTAAAATCCTATACAGTGTTTTAGCTTCTAATAAGCCTTCAAACTCATAGACATATCACGCAAGCTGGACTTCCTGGATGGGATTTTATGTTATCACTTAATTTTCTGTTACCTGTAGCAAACTGAACACCCTGCCCTATTCGCATGGGACTAGTATTACCAGGGGACCTCATGTGATTTAGAAATGACCCCCCTACGTCTGCGTTTCATGCAGCGCATTCGCACAGGATAAGCAAAGTCTGTATTTTACTTAAATTTACTGCCATTATCCCCCGGATATGATGTCAAGGCTCTGCGTAACATCCACTTCCTGAACGACAAGAGCTCCTAAGAAGAAAAACAGGCATTGTACATGCGAAGAGACATTGCTGTGTGGGGTGAACCACGTTACCAAAAGCAATCTGATCAACAAAAAAACCTTGCAGAAAAAAACAAAACGACCCCAAATCACTGAGATGCCGATTCACACGGGACTAATATTATTAAATGACCTCTGTGTTTAGTGAAATATGGTAATTTGCAGTGGAATTTTTACATTACAAATTACAGACATGGCAGATTCGATTTTTTTTTGCTATTATTACAAATTACTAGAGGTCCCCAGGTAATACTAGTCCCCCGTGCAAATAGGGCTAAAGTCTGAGTTGAGTTTGAACCAAGTTTGGCTGCACAGCATGAGTTTGTATAGACTTTCCAGCAGGCGGGACATGGCATTGAGGTTAAAATAAGTGGTTTGTTGAAGGGGTCATGATTCTGCAACTTGGCAACTTGGCCTATTTCTCACTTCTTATTCATTCAGAGAGATTGACTCTGGTGAATAGTCAAGTAGGAATCTGATGTTTCCAGGACAGCCACCTTTTTTCCAGTTTGAAAATGCAGAGAAATGAGAAATGAAAGTCAAGCAGCAACAGCAAGAAAAACTACCATTGAGGTTTCAAACATCAACTGTAAAACTAAAACCCATTGACCCGCAGCATGAGAGTTTGTTTAGCTCAGTCAACAACATGTGGTATGAAGAAGTGACACACAAGGTTTTGGACAACACTGTAATTCTGGTTTCAACACTTTAGAGCATCTTGTTGTCAAACCACAGGCCTCGTTTGAGTGGAAAATAATCAAGTGCACACACACACATCCAACTGTAGCCCCAGGGTTGTTGTCACTAGCCCTTCATTGTCCATACAGAGGGAATTGGAAGACTTGCTTCACTGTTGGTTCAATCTCAAGCCGTCCCCTGCACTGTGTGAATCCAGGCTATTGTGATGGGATGTGTGTGTGTGTGTGTGTGTGTGTGTGGTGTCGTACTGAGCCCGGCCAACGAGTGCAGCCCGATCCCTCCTATCTGTCCCATATAACCAGCTCGGTGATAAATGACTGAGATCCTCAAAATGAAGAAAGCAGAGGACGGACAGAAAAACACATCCAGGAAAAAAAAAGGTTTATTTTAAAGTGCATTAAAGATGAACGGAGAGAAGGAGAAGGGAAAAAAGAGCAGCTGAATGACTGAATAGAGTAAGTGAGAGAATGGTCTGCATTGTGTCCCCGAGTGCATATCGTAAAGGTCTCTATCCCTCTCTCTCACCCTAGCCGTGTGTGTGAGACTGAATGAATGTCTAGCGATTGGAAAACCTTTCCTTTTGTGAACGCAAGTCACTGCCACAGAGCAGTGTGGAGCATTGTTTAACAGCCTCTCCTCCTTTGTTCTGGTCTGTGTGTGTGTGTGTGTGTGCACGTACACGCATTATGTGTATCCTTGTGTGACAGTTGACATTATCAGATGATTGCTCCCACGACTCGTCTGTGTGTGTGTGTGTGTGTGTGCACGCACTCGCATGTGTGTGGTTATGTACACGACGGCTGACATTATTGGATCGCCACTATTGTGTATGTGTGTGTGTCCATGTATGGCTGCATGGTTGTGTGTGTGACAGCTGTGTGTGTTTGAGAGTGTAACGTATATGTATGTGTGAGCATGTGTGCTGCTGGTGTGCTGGGTTTTTCATTCAAACGCAAAGCTCTACCAAATGATTATCCGGCTTGTGTTTCCTTTGATTTATACCTTTGTTACATGGGATAATTAAAGCTGCACAAATCAATATTTTTCTATTAACAATGGAAGAAACGACTATGTGTAATATAAAAGTAGTTGCTCGTGGCGACAAACCAACAGATAATGATCACCCACGGAGCGTTTTAATGTCTTTCAGCTTATTGTTTTGGTTTTATGGCCAGCAAAATCAACTAATGCAGGTTTAAGAAAAAATATCTCCCCTCTGAGGATGTAGAAAATTATTTGTCCAGTTTTTTTCTCTTTGCTTCAGACTAGTATGAACCTCATTGCAGTTGTTGACAGTGAAATGCTCAGTAAAGACACAACACAACTCAAATCCTTAACCTGCTCATTTGACCCCAAACCAGCCACCTTTTTAATAGTGTTCAGTTGTCAAGAGGATGAAGCACTGGTATTTGTCGGTCGTTGCCTACTTCCTGGTATTCCCCCCGGCACTGAAAACTGCTATTGTGAACCCTCACTTAAAGAAAAAGCAACCTAGACCTGCATTCTTTTACGCTTCAGCGATTTCTTTCAGCAAAATTGCTGAAAAACTCGTCTTTTAACGACTAAGCCTTAGCTCAGTGTAGAAATGACTTTCATGTTCACCACAGCAACAGGACAGCCCCGGTTAAAGCAGTACAGTGAATGACCTGATGTAGTTACTGCAAGACATCTCTTAAAAGACTAAAAAGACATAAATATGAAAGACGACATGTCTCTCTGCCATCCCTTTAAGTTGTCTCCCTTGGTAACATTTCCTTTTCTAGTGTCTGTAAATGTGGGGTCCATCAGGGGTCTATTCTGAGTCTTTTGTTTTTTAAGGTGTCAGCACTTGTTGGATCGCCTCCCCTCACACATTTTCAACATCAGACCTGGGGGTGGGCTGCGTCCACCGTTTTTTGGAATCTTTTGAAACCCATAATCCGACATATCCACGCAGTGGATTGGCCTGGTGGGCAAAGGTGAGAAAATATGCAAGGTTTGAACTGCTTTCTCAAGCTCTCTTCCTTTTTCCTTTTCAGATGTAATTGAACAACTCGTCATACGAACAAGTCCTCCAACCCATACAACCACACAGATTGTTTGTTCCTAACCTCTAATACAACCCACAGGAGTGTTTCCTAAATTAGCAACCACCGGTGGGGCAGGAGATATGACTCCAAAAACGACAGAGTAGGTCATTTGCCAATGACTTCCAAAATGACATAGGTGTACCGGACCTTTGTCGTCATGGTAACAATTATAAACACGTGGTTAACGTCGTGAAATGGTCGCAGTTTGTTTGGTTTGGGTACAAAAACTACTTGCTTAGGTTTAGGAAAAGATCATGGTTTGGGTTAAAATAACTACGTTAGTAAGTTACATGACGTGAACATAGGATTGATTTTGATAGCTATGTTGATGATATTCAGTTGTACATTTCTGTATCACCCTGTGAAATTCTAACTACTAGAGAAAAATCCCAGAAAGAGAAGCTATGTCCCAACATGAAGTAGCTCAAACAAAATGTGAAGCCCCGAGCTATAGTAACCTTGATGTGCTTTTTGATCCTCATATGAATTTTGTGTGTTAGCCTATGGATCTCCATGTTCTTATTACATGCTTGATAACATAAAATGCACTATGATAACAAAGTTAGATTTGATTGGACATGATTTCTATCTGACTTCCATGCACCTCATTTAATTCACTACTGTTGGTGAATGGATGATGAGGGTGTATTCAGATCCTCTGGAGGCTTCCAGTGGAGCGGTTGAATGACCTCCATCCCGACCTTCTTTTTGTTTCTGGCATTAACATGTTTCTAATGATTGGGCTGCAAAAAAAAGCACAAAATCCAGGTGTGAATGCAACTTTGGCACTGTTAAGCCCCAAGACATGATCATCCATAGCACAAATGGGATGGTCAAAGACAGAGGGGACCAGAAGAATGGGATGACAAAGGAAACATAATGACAGGGAGTCATATGCTCAAGATTCTTCATTTTGGCAAGGAAAGAAACAACCTATCCCAATGTGCATAGTGGAGACTCATTCAATGCCAGATGGCACATTCACATTGTGCCAGTGTTGAGTATGTGGTGATGTTAATGGCAATGTTAATGGTTTTCAACTGGAGAATGATGCTAAACTCTGGCAAGGTTGACTGGCTAAAAAGGACATGCAGTAGAAGATTAATTCTACGGCGCAAAGTCTCCTGTTCTCTTTGTCACCTATTCCAAGCATTCAGTCTCTCTGACAACATGATCAAGAAGGCGTTTAGTTGCATGGATGTGAATGAAATAGTTGTACATCTTGTTTTTCAAAACCACAGTGGCAGTTTGCTGTTGTGGTTGACCAACATCTCACCATGCCAACTGGTTTTGCTTTTTTAAGCCACAATGCTGAATGCAGCATGACTCCTCCTCATCTCATTTTGTCTGTTTCACCCTCACACACACACTCCCTCTGCATCACTTTCTTTCTATTCCTCACTAATTCTCTCTTATTCCATCGCCTGTCTCTTTTCTACAGTGGGTTTTCCTCTGCAGCCATCTATCTATGTTCGTCTGTCTCTGTCTCTCTCTCTCTCTCACACACACACACACACTGTCCCACACACAATGAGAGCCTGATTAATAAGTGTGTCTCTTGTTTCCGGAAAGTGTCAGAACAGGGAAGGCCATCTGAAAGGCACTTCAACCCAAATTATGTAGATTTAAAAACAGCTTTGGACACATAAGGCAGCATGAGGTGGGAGGGGTGAAGGGGGCTGAGGGGTTGGACTGTATTCATGAATATTCATGAATAGACACTTTAAACATATCCTCTCATGGGTCACCACAGGGGGAGAACCAGCCAATCAGCTTCTTTTGAGACATTCTCTTTCTGCCACTGCACTTCAAGTCAGTCAAATCGGTCTGTTTTATTGGCATGAATGTTGAAACAGCGCTGCCAAAGCATTTAAATACAATGAATGAAAAGGATTATGACTATGACATAACAGTAAAGACCTGCCTGTCTATCACACACAAAAGGACTAGTGTCTTTTCATAAGCTACCTCTGTCATGTGCAACAAGAATTAATACGCAAATTATCTGCAAAATACTCACTCCTGACTTCTTCAAGACTGGCAGTTTAAGCTCACAACAGCATTTAAATGGAAACATTTTAAGGCAAAATCAATAAATTCCAATGCAATCGCCACAATCAGTGGAATCGCTTGTGGGGGAATAATAAACCCAAACTAAAGTTTGGCGTCAAGTTCAACATTGGTCAACTTTGACATGCAAAGATGCACTGTTAAACATTATCAAGCCGCTGACCTTTGAGGGAACAGAGCCAGAGACTGCAAAATGGAGGAAGCTATCGTTGATTATTAGCAGTGAGTCACCATCCACTTTTATATAACCTCTTCTATTGTAATATAAACTGCTCCACAAAAGAGGAATGGTTTGCAGACAGTAAAGAGGCATGAGTCAATGGTAGAAATTCCCCTTTTGAGTAAAGTGTGTGAACTTGTCCTGTTAGCGGCCGAGCTGACAAGCTTACTCTCAGTTAGCAAGCTAGCTAGTTCGAAGACAAATCTGAAGGCGAAAATGTTCATACTAGTCCCGCACGGCCTAACTCGAAGGTGCCTATAAATGACACCAAAACTTGGCAGACTCTCAGCATAGTTTTTTATGACGTGTATTCTGATACAAACCTGCCAGTGTGGCGGGTGGCCTTCCGAGATTTATTCGCCAAATGGACAATCTACCCGCATTTGGTGCTTAGTGAGTGTTCATTTCGGACCCTGATTACACTCAGCATTTAATTTCTAATTCTCTCTATTGGCCCACTAGTGTTTCTAGTTTTCTCCCCACATCAAGGTCACTGCCATAAAAGACACACACACACACAAAAGGCGACGAGGGAGGGAGAGCGAGTGAAAGGCTCTTCACAACAATGTGTGTCGTGGGCTGAATACAGAGCATAGCACAAAACAAAAGCATGAGCGACAGCCAGCTGGCTTGGCACCACTTGGCACGGGAGAAGCCTGCTTGTCCTTGGCATGACAATGAAACACACACACATACACATGCAGACGTAAAGACACACACAGATATACACACACAATTTCGCCCTCTCTTCTCAGGTATAAAGAAATGTAGCTACAGAGAGGCTCGATACTTAAAACAAGTCCTGTTCATCAGATCCCAGTGAAAAGAGGCAGTGCCGGGCTACACCACAGAAACACAACAGGATCCTCTTTTCATGTTGGAAACAAGAGTGGGAAAAGAAACACAGAGGAACTTGAACAAGTCTCAGCTGGTGGCTGTGGAAAAAGCTGGACGAATATTTGGGTCGGGCTTTTACTTCAAGTAGTAAGTGTTTATGGGCTCAGAAAACTGATTTGAACTTGAGACTCAAGGCCTGACAAGTTCTAGCTTCATGAAGGATAAACACCACTCAATAATGCAAACACTATCTAGACAAATATTTGGGTCGGGCTTTTACTTCAAGTAGTAAGTGTTTATGGGCTCAGAAAACTGATTTGAACTTGAGACTCAAGGCCTGACAAGTTCTAGCTTCATGAAGGATAAACACCACTCAATAATGCAAACACTTTCTTTTATCGCAATCCATTATCTGACAAATCCTTGCCTCACGTGGTCCCCTATGAAAAGGGGTTTACTAATGGGTATCCCAGGTTGTGTAACTATACGAACATGTGTCAGCTTCACTTGCTGTTATCTTTTCTTACTGACTCCAGGCTGTCTATCAGGGTTCAGCGTGGTCTCTGCATCTCCACTGCGGCCATGTGCTCACTGTGGAGAAATCTACATCGGAAAGCCACTTGGAAGGTCAACATGAAACCAGGTATACCCAAGGACTCTTTCGTACAATGATCCACAAAAATGTCTTTACTTTGAAATGTAGGCTACATACAGTATATCTTGACAGAATGGCAAACCCGGAAATGGATCAATGAGACACGGCTGCCTAACTTAACCAGCATACCGTACATCTTGGCGTCTTTACATATTTCCAATAGCGGAACTCCAACCTGTCACCCACTGAGAAGCAGATAAGCCATTATCAAAGACATTGTTCCTGAACAAAAGAACATTGTTCTGTGTGATCAGAAGCTGATTAAAACTGTTGGCCACACAGATCAGAAGGCAATCATCAGCAAGAAGTCACGGACAATCAGTTCAAGTGTAGACAGCAAGGCTTCAGCGATGGTACCAGCTGCAATTGGGCAATTGCAGATGTTTATGGCTTTGCGCACAGGAGCACGTAGACCAGTGCAAAAAAGCAGGCAGGGACCACTGATCTCTAGTCTAAATCCCCTTTGGTCTTGCATTCCCATATTCTCCACTAGTAACTGTAAAGCAATGATGTTAGAAATAAGACCAAAGTTGCAATCAGGTGATTTAGCATTATACAATGGGGTTTGGCTGCGTGTCCAGTAACAGTTTGATTAACAGGCCTTACCTGTTGCATTTGTGATCATCCATCACAGGAAACACAGAAAGTTTGAGTAAACAAACATTAGATTTGTCGATATGCTGATGTGGTTATTGGAAAAGTAATTTCACCAGAGGTTGCAAAACTTACAAGGAGTGATATGGGAAGGGAGAGGATTGGTTCCAAATCACTTTATTTTGGCAATTTAGAGCAACATCTATATTCAAAAGATGTTGCAAGATGGCTTTGTTAGCATCATCTCAACAGGAAATCACCCGAAAGTACTAAGCAAATAAAGGCAAAATATAAAAGGCCTCCAAAATATGAAATACTTGCTCCTTCATTCCAAAATCTGTGTTAAAAGAATGAGCCAGAGGGAGTTCAACCATATTTATCATACCAGGACCAACCTGTCAGAGAGTAGTGCAATCATTTCAGACAGGACAGTGTGGTAGTAAAGAACACACTGCCGGCCCCTGTTTTTCACTAGGCCCTAAATACTGTTATTATCTATATGGCTTACAGAACAGTAGTCATTGTACAGTTTCAGTAAGAAAACAGCTTAACACTTGTCCCAGTGACTCAGGCGTCATTCAATGTACATATCCCTTAATAAACAGCCAGCATGCTTGGTGTATATGAGTTTGAACAATGGTTAAAGAAGTGATGCTAAACCAGTAACCAAGGTATTGCTAAATCAGTGCTTGAGCAGTCTCTATATATTCAGGTTTCACCCTTGTTCATCTAAAGCTTTACTCTTGTTTTTGCAGCAGCCTACATGCGTAATTAATATGAGTCACTGTGAGGGGGATTGGGCAAGTCTGGCCTACACACTACCTGCCATTGTGAAAGATCAGCTATATCTTAAGGCTAAATGTAGCCTGAATCCCCAATGCCCCACCTCTAATTTTTAGCTGTTGAGACATTACTGCCAGCAGGAGAATAAAGACATGACTAATGGCCAAAGTTAAATGTTCACATCCAGTTACAACGTGTCAATTCAAAAGCATGCTCTGTGGCTTAGCGATGCTGCAATACGGCTGACAGCAAAACCTTTTGGAGGGCTTGATAGGACGGTGGCTGGCGTCAGGAAAATGGGTGAAAATGGGAGTGCCTTGGGTTTACTTATTCTCTGCAGGTTGAGGACGTGTTATGTGGGAAGAGATGAAACGAGACTACTGTGTGGACATAAAGGCAACACAGAAGGAGAGGAGGCTGGTCTGAAAAGAGACTAGGGAGGTACAAAAAGAGAGAGCAAGTGAGAAAGAAAGAGAGAGAGCGAGGGCCTCCTTACTCAGCAGGAGCTGTCTGCCAAGGCAGGAGTCAGGCAAGGGGTGAGTGTGTGTTTTGTGATATGTGCGTGTGTGTGCGTGTGTGTGTGTGCGTGTGTGTGTGTGTAACGTAGGGGAGATAGTGGCCACGTGCCAAATACAATGACCCGCAAAGCTGGCAGGGCACCGGGTGGTTATGAGTGTGTGTTTGTGCGTAGGAATGTGTGTATGCTTGCATTCCTGGGACGCATGCTGCCGGTTTCTCCACAGTAACAGTGAGAGGAGGCAATAGACTGTCTCAACAGAAGGACGGTGGGAGGGAAAGGAGGAGGAGTACGAAGGGGAGGAGGCGCTGCTGTAAAAGAGGAGCGATGGAAAGCAAGATCAAAAAGGGAGACAGAGCAGCACTTTAATGCGATGACCTGCTCTTACACAGCAATTTTTTTACAAGGTGCTACATGTAGCATCATAATAATACTGAGATATTATTAGAATTTCCATCAACTATCCACCATCCAGCACATAACAGGAAGAGGACAGGGTTCTAAGAGAGGTAGAGGTAGAGCGGGATGTCCAGTAATCGCAGGGTTGGTGGGTTTAAGACTTTGACACCTAAACTCAAATTGCTCGCGATGGTTATGCCAATGCCTTGCATGGTAGCTCACTGCCATTGGTGTGTGAGGGTGAGGCAAAATTTTAAGTGACAAGTGACATTTTGTTTACTGTCTGTAGGCACTTAAGTAAAACTCCATCCATTTATTTTCTACAACCGCTTACCCTGTGAACGGTCATGGGCTAAAGACATTAAACAACTGTCATATCAGGCCAAACCTATAAATACTACACAACATAAGTTTGAAGGGACAGAGGAAATTACAATGGTGCCTTTTATAACGACAAAAACAAAACATTTTTCCCCACTGTAAATTTATGCACAAACTTGTACCTTTTTTATTATCAAAGAACCAGATATTTTCTGACATAGTCATCTTTGTGCTGATGATTCAACCAGGACAGTTTCCATCCAGCTTTGGAAGCGCCAACTCTATTTTCAGCGAGTACCATGTATTGAAATGTGGATATCAGAAGTAGTTATATGAGGCTTGTTACTGGAAGCGTGATGATACATAACTATAATATTGATATCAAGATATAAGCCCAGATATAAGCTATTAAGATATGGCCTAGTTCCTGGCCATAAAGACTACTTTACAATGAAATGAGTTTCTGAGCTACTTGACTGTTTATAATTAATATCATCATTGTATCAACAATAATCAATACTAGGAGTAGTATCTGGTCAAAAACATTGTGAAATTTGGCTTTGTGGACACAGCCCTGCTGGAAGCCAGTAGAGAATAGAGACAAGTGGATGATTGGACACAAACCAGGAGGAGGATGAGAGCTGGAGAATGTGGTGTGTGTGTGTTTCTATGTATGCATGTGTTGCTGATTTTCTTAGTTGGAAGAAGCACTGGTCCCATCTGGCAAGGACACAAACACACACCCACACAATCACAAAATCACACACACACACACACACACAGCCATTGTCTGCAGGAGGGAAGAGGGTTAAAGGGTCCCCCCTCCCTCCCTGCTGACTCCTGGATGCTTGGAGCACTAATCCTGTTATCTCTGTCCCAATAAGAAATGAATTAATGAATAGAGCTTGGAAAGACAGTGCAGAGTGCTCGGCGACAGCCCTGCATGGAGGCCAGCGAGCTCACAGGCTCTCGCTTAAATTAGCAGAAAACACTGGGAGGATTCTCCATACATAGATATGTAGTTTTCTCTCCTCATTTCAAAAGGAAATTAGAGCATGTAAACGCTATGCTTTCTGCAACTGAAAAAAATGCAACACTTTATTTGACAGTTACAAACTAGAAACACTGTTATAGGTCTCCCTGGATAAGAGCCTCAACTAAACACTAAATGTAATGTAATGTATGGTGATGCATAGGGTAAATCTGTGATCAGACCCGTTTTCCCCACAGGGGCCATTAAAGTTTCATCTTTTCAGACTCCCAGTGGAAATTATGGAGAGAATATGGAAAGCTAAAAGTCCACAGAGAACTAGTCTTTTAGAGCAAAGAATTCTTTATGTGGATTTTGTGCAGTTCTAAATCCTGTTTTAGTTTCATGCTTTTAACAGCTCGTTGAAAACAAACCTACTGGTTCTAGGGACTGGCCACTTCACTCAGTTCATATGAATATAATCAGATCAAGCTAACACAGGCCTAATGCAACCCGTCCTTAACTCTGCTTAGGTCGTGTTTAGACCAACATTAGTCAAAAAAGCAGATTTAGTCTCAAAGAAAACGCAGTGTCATCCGCAAAAAAGTTGACTAAACTCTTGCAGTACTACAGTGCAACGTCATCATGTAATGCACTGTGTTGGCCAAGAAAATACATGCAAGCACATATGTCAGATAGAATACCTTGCAGAACATGACTTGTAGCATTGTGCTAACTGCACAACTCCTGCTGACATGATTTCTATTGTTGGAAAATCCTGTCTCAAACCACAGAGTGGTGTCTCTGATAAGCCATCAAACTGGTATTCCTTGTGCATATTTCATTTTCTTACCAGTACTTTGTAGCAACACACACCACAGCCGTTTTTTGTCACTTTAAATTGGGAGACAGATGACTGGGTAAAGTTTTCATCAAAACCTGATACAAAGTTTTACGCACAATCACCAACATTCATAAAGAGATTGGAGAAGACCTCCGCATGTCAAGATACACAGACACTTATACACCAACATAACTGGTTACAAAAGCGCATACATTTCTACAAAACACACACACACACACACACACACACAAAGCAAAATGTGCTAGAGATGGACCGACCCGAGCAAACACCCTTCAGGACATTCAGGCCTATCAACTGTTAACTAAGAAGAATCAGAAGAGAGCGAAAATTAAATGGAGGCTGGTGAGATGACTAGCACTAACGCTAACACACACAGTGAGTGACCAGACTTTACCACAACACTCCAAACCCGCCCCTGTGTGAATGAAAATACCTTTCCTTTGACACATGAACAGCCTGGTCTCACTTTAAACCCACAGGCAACAAACGTCTGATCAGTGCAGAGTACATACTCAGAGTTGTTTGAGTGTGTGTGTGTGTGTGTGCGCGCGCGCGCATTGGTGCAAACCTAGCCCCTGTTTGCAGCTCAAATGTCTTCTGTTGTATCTTTTAGTGAATAAAGCCCATTGACTGTGTTTCTATGATAGGAAGTCAATGCGGTGATCATTAGCTAGGAATGAAATACCATACAATGATGGACCAGCAAGATGGACGACAAAAAGAAGCTCTAAGTTTTCAAGCTCGGGGGGTGAGGCAGGTTCATACAGTGTGTGTGTGTGTGTGTGTGTGTGTGTGTGAGAAAGAGTGACAGATTCAGACACTGAGATCTTATAGTTGCTTTCTAGTGTCATAAACACCCCCTCTCTCTGCTTTTAACTCAATAGAAATGTCACAGCAGCCTGTCCTTGCGCACATACACACACACACACAGCATTTATGACAAAAGAAGAGGTCCTTTCAGTGTGAGGACCTGAGGGAGAAGAGACAGACGAATGGGGGAACTCCCCCTCAAGTTAGCAGACAGCCATGACACAATACTGCAGGGAGCAGAGGGAGACGTGACTACAAAGACTACAAAGAGGAAGAAAGAAAATATTAACGTCTATTACATGGCGTTTATCATTCTGGATGACTTTTATATAGATGCACTTTTAATATGTTTGCATACAAACTATAACTAGATTATGCTGAATAACCAGATTAAGTTCATAGCTTGATTTAAGTTTTTACAGTCTTCACAGGAAGTAGATTTTTTTCTGTTCAATATAAGAGCCACATTAAACCCATTTCACAGGTCGTCAAAAAGTGTGCATTTTCCCCACTGTCTGCTAGCTATGATGCAGACAACATACACACAGAAGGGCAGACAACGGATGCACGGAAGTCCAATATTCACTCTCCTTTTAATTCTGTTTTGTTCTTCACCAAGTCCTGAAGAAAACATCTGGCTCTTTAGCTGCCAGATGTTCCACTTTAGCTAGTTGCTAATTTTGTCTGTCTGCTGTTTGGTGTTGGGCAGCTAGTGTACAGTGGTGATTTATGAAGACTCACACTGTAAACAGCTGCCTGTTGCCGGAAACGAGGTTGATACGAATAGGGAGAGCGAACTAAACCGTGAAGTCGCTGGCTGTAAACCAAATCAATGAGCTGGAAGAAGCTAAAATCATAGATTGTATTTGCAGCTGTTTGCAGCTTTAAATTCTAAACCATATTTTAGGTCAGACATTAGGGATGCAATTAACTAATTTTTATAATGTTGATTTATGATATTTTGTCAATCAATCATTTGTTTAGTCTAGAAAATGTAAAAAAATAAATAAAAATGGCGGTCACAATTTTCAAGAGCCTCAGTTAATGTCTTTAATTTGGTGGTTTTGTCCAACCAGTGGTCAAATAAGATTTAATGAACTAGAAAGATCAAATGCTTATCAATATTGCTCAATAAAAGGACTCAAATGGTTTAACCGATTATCAAAATTGTTGCAGTTTAATTTACACACAGTGATTGGTAATTAGTGAGCAAAAAATTAAGGTGTGTTAATCAGGTTATATAAATGTAGATTAGGAGTTTAACAAACTAATCCGACCAAGGCCTTTACATAACAATTCCCACAGTCAGAATGTTGCCATAATCTGATTAAAGTCAAGTGTATGTAAAGTGTATGTAAATGTACTGAATTTAAGTTTTCTTTTGTATAGCACTATAGTTTACAAAAACCTTTAACAATCAAATATACAAGCAATCAGACTCAAACTAAATGAGACCAGTGTTTTAAGTTGGGATTCTTCCAGCCTCAGGTCCTCACACACGATGATGTCAGCCTTTGGTCTTTAGCCTGGATGACCGGGTGGGGGTGTGTGTGTGTGTGTGTGTGTGTGTGTGTGTGTGGGGGCTGCAAAACATTTGAGATCATTTACAGGATTCATCTCCCATGATAATGAAGTAACAGGTGCCAGCAGCATTTTAGAACTGGTCCTGGCAAGCCCTGTGTGGCCTTTCTTGGCTTTTGGAAAAATGACTCTTTCCTGGCTTTGTGGTATTTGATATCAAAAGCATTCTTTAGCCTCCTCCTCACCAGTTAACTACAGTTGCACTGCCGTCTATTGAGCCGGCCGAATCAGCTGCCTGGCAACATGCTAAAACTAGTGCCCGGTTTCACCTCGGAGATTCAATACACCGAGTCAGATGACCAAAAGTTCTCCTAACTAGCGTGCATAGCAACCCCATTTCAAAACGCCACAGTGGGTTGCTTTTATTTGTTAATTCACATGATTCTTCAGGCCACAGTAAAACCTCAGCTTTGAGGGAGACGAGCTGGACGCTTCAACGGGCAAAGCTAAAGTTTGTTTTGACTGGAATTAGCTTAGTTTAGGTAGAACTGTATGGTGGAGAGAAGGAAGGAGGAAAAGAGCAGGAACTGAACAATTGAGGAGGGTCTGATCATAGTCTGTAGAGTTTTCCCACCATGAGACACACACAGTGGCCCCCAGGCCTCAGTAACCACTGGCTTCCAACTGAAATGGTCTTTGTAAGTTAAAAGGTGTGCCTGGCTCAGCTATAGACCCCTGCAACAAAAGCAGTGGTTAAATAGCATGGCAACCCCCCTGGGGATGTAGGCCTGGGTCAGTAAGTGTATGTTGTGTGTGTGTGTAGTTAAATACTGTTAGTTTAGTGTGTATGGGAACAGTATTGAATCCACAGAGTAGTGTGTGTTTGTGAGTGTGAGTGCCTGTCGGAGCTGGTATCTGGCCTGCGTGGCAGCCACAGGGGGAAGCAGCTAATAGTCATGAATGTGAACAGGCATCTGTTACTGTGGGGCCTCTGCTGTTTTCTGTCTCATGACCCCAAAACCAAGGGAACGCCTGCTCGCTGCACCCAGACCAGCCACTGCACATGGTAATGGATCCTGTTTAGGAGAGATGAACCATCTATTCAACATGACTGGAAATATCTGTCTCTAATTTCAAATTACAGTTATAGTTGTTTTTGTGATGTACAGATTTTCTTTTCAATTCCCACATTGCATTAAAGCTGCACTCAATAATATTTAGAATGGATCAAATGACTAAGTATAATGTGAAAAGGGCCACTGCTAGTGATGAACCCCATAGAGAATTATTACCCAACTCTGCAATTCTATTTTTTTGTTCTATTTTTTTGTTTTTTTTGTTGCATTTTTTAACTCATTGATTTGGTTTTCTGTCCCACAACTTTACTGTTTTTGCTTCAGCCTCAGTTCTCTTATAAACTTAATTTCCAGCAGAATATTGTTGCACATACATTGTTGTGAGAAACCCACTGTAAAGTTAGCAACTAGCTAGTGAAGATAGTGGAGGCTTTAGCTGCTTAACAACCAGATCAACAAGACCAAAACAGAGCAAAAAGGATAGCAAATATTGGACTTAAAATCATAAGTTGGCCCAAAACTTGACTCCAAATGAATGCTAACGTTGCTTGGTGTATGCTGGAGGTGTAAAAAGGGAATTGTTTGCTAATATGTTCGCTATATTAATAATATGTCAATGTTGTGCTCAGCTATAGTTTTTTTGCTATAAACATTAAGTTCTTCCTTAGCGTGTGCTCTGCCTTTTTAGTAAAATAGGTGCAAACATTTCCTTGCTATATAAATCACAACATCAATGGCAGCTGTTCTGTCAGACATTTGAAAAGCAGATCCTGATGACTTAAAATGATGCTCAACAACAGAGACACCTAAGTGATGAATAAATAAATAATCACATAAAAGGTTGCCACATTTGTAAGCCGAAAAAAAAAAAAGAAAACAGTAGCCAAACGCTGTTGTAGTTGTTCAAAACAGCCTCCCTTCTCAAAAGATTCAAAAAGCGCAACAGCTGGACTCAAATTTGATTTAATAACTTCTTTCACCAAAAGCCCATCAGCAGCAGAGCAGTCAGGTCAGTGAAACACAATCTGCGCTGCCCCTGGGAGACGATCCAACTGCAAAAAGGCTTGTGCTGAAAACAGACTGCAATCAGCTGCTGGATGCAGGCAGCCCCTGTGCCTCGAGTTAGCGCCATCATCACATTCAGTTTGGTGGAAAATTCGCTCCAAAACACACTTTAATTTATCTGTGAGGAGCTTACATGAACTTATTCCTACATATCTTAACCTTAAACCCAAATCATAAGAAGCAAAAAGTGGCCAAAATGCTGCTGGAATGATACCACCTTTCTTGCTCAGTCACAGACACCCTCATCAGATTCATCTCAGCCATCCTGGGAAAGCTACATTCCTGCAGGCTCTTTCATGTGGGACTCGGGTCTCAGTTGGACAGAAGCGGGGAAAGGAGGGAAGGAGAGAGGGATAACACAGAGTACAAAGACGCCGGGTCAAGGGTAAGTAGCAGCTCTGACGCTCAGAGAGGAGACAGACTCCAATCAGAGAGAATTATCCTGACAAACCCTCTTCAATCACACAGACGCCCCCCACAACACACACACCACCACCAGCCACTGCCGCATCTCTTTGCTGTGCTCTCATTCGTCTTCTCCTCCATCCAACCACTCTTGCTGAAGAGATGAAAGATGATTAAAGGTAATAGCCATGAACACGCCTATTGGGGGGGGTGTCCGTGTCCTGTAGATAATATGAATCTATATATGAAGCATCTTTTAGGCTTTGTGTCGTTATCTTTGGTGTTGCACACTCTTTTCTGTGGTTGGTACATTACATTTCCCAGCATTCTCCTGTCAATCAAACAGTGTGGCTGAGACCAATATGTCTTTTTCTATTCATTTTCAGTCAAAGAAATTGAAAAAAGAAGGAAATTCTACAACTTAACTTTGACAAAACACTAATTCTTTTTATCGATCCAGGTACTATTATGACCATTAGAATGAATTGGCCCATTTGCCCAATATGTTAAATCTTCCAATTACGTTTGATCCTAGAGCTGCAAAGACAGGTCAATTAATCGATCGATGTCAACGTCAATTCACAGAAAATGAATGGGCAACTATTTACCACATCAGTTTCTCTGGTTCCAGCATCTCAATGTCATGTGAGGACATGCTGCTTGTCATTGGTTTATGTCATTGTAAATTGAATATTATTGGGTTTTGGACTGTTGGTCAGAAAAAATACAAGAAATTTGAAGACGCCATTGTGGCATTTGCATTTTTTGTGTGAAATTTTAGTATCAATTTCTTTTTACTGGCTCCAGGTCAATTTTAGCATTGATTTCTAGATTGTTTTTTTTTTGTTTTTTTTGTCATACAAGGCATTACATGTTAGTTTGTTGTTGTTCCTTCCCATTGGACAACTTAGCAAACACTGCAACAGCAAAGAACAGGAAAACCGTTCTTATATTACAGCAATGCAAGTACTGCAAAATACACATTTGCTTATAAGAACAACGTAATTATCTTTAACAGCAGCACAGAAAAGAGAATAAAAGGAGTAAAAAGTTGTGTAGCACATCCATGTTCAATCATCCAATCAGATGAAAGGACAGTTGGGCTGTCCACCAATCAGCAGTGTCTGCTGGGAACCTGCAGATGCCTCCAGAGGAGAGGAAGAGGGAAAACTTGAAAATATGAAAGCACTTTTTGGTGTTCGAAGCAGATGAGATAAGATACCATTTAATTGCTTCTTTCATAAGCGCAGCTTTAATCCCATTGTTACAGCACTGGCGTTTCATCCCACTGATAACTCACAACACTTTGAACACCGATTTACACACACACATACACGCATGCACACACAGTATATATACACACAAAGATTTCCTTTCTGCTGCCATGGCAGAAAAAGTGCTTAGCGTGCCACATGCTCCCATTTTTTAGGCAAAATTTAACTAGGTGAAAATTAGACTTTAAAATCAAAAAAAGAAGGGAATATACAGATCACGCCTCTGTGTGTTAAGTGTGTTAGAGAGAGGAACAGAGAGTTAAAGGGGGGGAAGGGAAAGGGGGAGAATTTCAGATAGGATGCTGGATCTTTTTCTGCATTCAAAACCATCGCCGTCAAGGTCAAGACAGGAAGTAAAACCAAAAACAAACAATCAAAAAAAGGAAGTATAAAGGAAAAACACAACTTTAACTTAACGCCATAAATTATGGACAAATTCACTTCCAGCAAACACTATTTGAAAAAGCAATATGCTTAACAATTGATTTCTGCAATTAAATTGTCATTTTAGAGAAGTTTTCATGCTCTGTAAAGCATTTCTGAACAGACACATAAGCACAGACACAAAACACACACACAGAGGACCCCCTAGGATTACAGGACAGAACAAGACCAAGACCCCTAGAGACAAAACTCCACCAATGGACCCAGGCACACACACCCACACACTACAAAGGTCCTGTGGTGTAAGGCAGTAAAGAAGGCACCTAATCCTGTTACAGCATGACGACTACTAGAAACCCTGTATTCACCAATATATGCTCACACTTGGACGGACACACACACACACACACACTGAAGAACGCAGCAAAAGGAACAGGAAATAATTCAGAGCTTTAAAGTGGATATTTTGTAGCCTATTACGTGCTTCCACTGATGGACAGTTTACTGGCCTCCTCTAAACTGACAGTTTAAGTGGTTTGGGTTCAAACGTCTCGAGGCCATCTTGCAAAGGTAATGTTTCAAACAGCTGCATTAGCAAGAGGGTTTTTTTTTTTTTACCCAGGATCCATTTGTTCATTATGTTATCTGTAGAAATATATTTACAGCTGTGCACAGCTGTGATTTTATCTGTCTACTAATGTGTGTGCCGGTCTGCTCAGTGCATAGTAGAGTCCAGAAAGTGATTTTTGGCAAAGGCACTCTCAATTAGAGGAAGCTCTTTGAGGGCCATTTTGTGCCCTCAACAATGAAGGTCAGTCACCCCACTTTTTCCATTCTTTGGAGTTTCAGCCAATTTTAAATTGTAATATTCCAGTACTTTTTATTAAAGCCCTCAATTTTACTCAGGAAAATTGAGCATCTGAGTTTGGGGGAAATTTTCTTAAGCAGCCGCTCTGACCAGCAGCTGGCTAACATGACTGTTAACAGAGCAACATCTTTCTACAGCTAATATTATTCTCCACAACAACGCATGTCAAAATAGGCCAAATGCCGGTGGATGTACAGCCCACATAGAAAATATTCAGGCCCAGGACGATGTTCCCGAGCTCGGGAGGAAAACTGATTCTTCCATTCCTGTTTAACACCATAACTAAAATCCAGATAGAGGCTTTGATCTACAGCAGAAGACAGTGAAGTCATTATTTAAGCTGTTTGCAAACAGGTTAAAGGCCAAGCTGGAATATTTCCTCTGCTCAGGAAACTTCTGTAATCACGATATTTATCCCAATCAGCAATTAACCACGCCCACATTGTTACAAGTACTGCCTACAATTGGATACATTGTTCAGGGCTGTACAGTGTACTTTGGTAAAGTGACAATGTAGGTCAATTTGAAGGAGAACTAGCTGCATTCCCATCTGCTGAACTGAAGCTCAAACAAGCCTCGTGAATGTGGAACTGCGTCAACTATGGAAGTGGTTAGAGCTAAAAACGTTTTGCTGATCAATCAATAAGTCAATCCATTTTTTCCAGCAAAAATAATGAAATGTAGCTGAAGTATCGTAAATGTTTGTTTGCCACAGATCTTATTTTCTGCAATAATCCAAAATCTAATGGAAAAATCCCACTGGCTTTTTGGTGAGGGAACCAGGGCGGTGCTAACTTCTCTATAGGCCTTTAGGAGTAAATGGTATGGATGGCAGTCTTATACCAGTCTAATATAACATTGGACAAAACAAACATCCAGTGTGTGTGTCTGGAGGGGCGCGAGGAGGGAAGAGGAGGCTGGTTGGGGTGAGGAGGGTGTGTGAATAGACAGGCACGGAGACACACACAACATTTGTGCATGTGTGTGAGTGCAAAAGGGTGAGAGGTCTCGACCAGACTGATTCACACGGCTGTTGACCACATTAATCATGTTGCATAGAGAGGAGCAGGGTGTGTGCGTGTGTGTGTCGCTGCACTTGACTGCTCCTATCAATTCAATTTCATTCCTCCCTCTGCTCCCTTCTTTTCTCAGGGCATCCCCATCCCCCACCATAGATCTCAGTAGTCTCTCACCCTCTCTCTCTCTCTCCCTCCCTGTGTGTGATGGACTGCTGAGAGCCTAATGAGGTCCCTCCCTCCCCTTTGGCTTTTTTGTGAGTGCAGAGTGTGTGTGTGTGTTTGAGAAGGGGGAAGGGAGAGCCAGAGGTGACAGGTTGGTTATGTACTACTCCCTCCTTCCTTGCTTCACACCTCCTCTCACCCCCCCCCCCCCCCATTCTGCCTTCCTTCACACCCTCTTCTCCCTCTCTTCTGTCTCCTTCCCTCTCCTCCGCATTTACCTCTTTTCTCACCCATCCCATCCCCTGCCCCTGCCCTTTTTCATCCTCGCCTCCTGTCCTCCTCCCTGCAGTCAGTCTTACCATTCATTTGTCGGTGAGGCTGCGGCCTAATGGGCCATAGCAGGCCTTCCACTAAAGAAACCCACACAGAGTGCTGTTATTAGCAGGCAGGGAGATAAAGAGGAGAGGGAGGCAGGCACACAGGCAGAGAAAGGAGGAGGGAAATTGTGGAAAATACAGCAGAATAATGTACAGAAAAGATAAAATAATAATAAACTATTTATAGAGCACTTATAAAGACATGTACAAAGTGCTTCACAGAGAAAAATGACAAAATATCAAAGTGAATCAAAGAGTGGGAAAGAAAGAAAAAACTGGGGTGATTCATATTAACGCAGTCATCTTCCATACTCGAGCCTGGTATGATTATGTATCTGTCCTACCAGTCAGCAGCCTGGCTAGTTCATAAAGGAAGAGGCCATCAATACAGCAGCATGACCTCAGATAGGTGAGTCACAGTGAGGGAAAGGATGAAGAGATACTACATCATCACAGAACTGTAATAAAGGGGTGGATGCTTGTTGAAGTTCGAAAATATTTCTGTAATGTTTTCACAAAAGCCCCAATCTGCTTTTTTTTTAGCATACCCAAAAAAGTCAGCAATAACCCCTCATTTCACAGAAAAACTACGGTATCTGCACATAACTATGGCAAGTATGGCAGGCCAACGTTTAACCAGTGATGAACTGTGATGAAAAAAACCTGTATAATCACCTGCCTGCTTCTGTTTATCGCCCTGTGCGACTTCTTTTTAGCAATGTTTTTAGCAAGTAGGCGACTTGAGCATGCTATATGTGTAAGTACGCAACTGTTTGCTAACACGTTAGCCATAGCAACTTTTTAAGGGCTATGTTGCCTATGTGTTTCTTCCGCTGCCACAGCTGGACAAAAAATGTAATTAAAGCAGCTGTAACTTGTTGTAATTGTAAGACATTAACCCTTTGAAAACGGACCTCCCGCGGCCAGTTCGGGGCTGCCCGCAAAAATGTGACGAATTGGCTGTGGGAGGTCGTTGTTTGCATAATCCTGTTTAAATTGATCTAAAATAAAAAACTATAATAGCTAGAAGCTAAGGAAAGCTAAGGCTTCTGTCTTTCGCGTCATCATGTGCACATTCAGTGCAAAACGTGGTGACAACGTGCAGTGGCACTGTTTTAATTCATGACACATTTCACAAATGTAAATGTGAAAATAATACATATCAGTCATTATGGTTTATTGACTTACATAACCTTTTGGATTAGGTTGTACAGGTTTTAAGGATATGAAGCATTTGAAGATACTCCAAGAAATTAAATCACAATGTGCAAAAATACCAATGTAGGCACTTGCGAACCATTTCCATTGCAGAGTTTAAAGGGTTAAGCTGTTGTTTGGTATTTGTCTGCTTATTAAAAACCTGTATATCAATTAGCAGGTTACAGTATTTAGTTTGAATGTTGGTGGGCAAGCCTTTTGATTTTATCTGGTTTAATGATTAATGATTTAATGAACTCTCTGTCGGCCATGACTCTCCAGAGAGCACAGAGATGCTGCTGATCCAACACAAGTCTTCATTATGCTTGAATGGATACGAGTTGGCACATTTTAATACTGCGAAGACCATATTTCAAAGGGTTGTTGAACATTTGCAGCTGTATGTAAACATAGCTATAGAGACAGACTGATAAAGTGGGACTGACTACTTGGCACAAAGGAAAATGGGAGTGGTTCAGACTTTTTAGGACCTTTAAGGGGTTAAAGAGTGGTGCGCTGGTCACATTTCAGATTCACACAGCGAACGACTCAGAATAATTCAGCCACACAGAAGGCCCTGGCCCATTTGCTAATGCACACTGACAGTCTGAATCACCATAATAGGGGACTTGGTCTCTAAGTGATATAATTATTCGTAGTTTTAGCACTAAGTGCTTCCTTTAAAACCTTATCCACACATTTGGGGAGAGAAGGAGAGCGATGAAAAGCACAAGATGGCCGGGGAGAGACAAACCTTACCAATCAGAAAAGATCAAATCACTCGAAGAGGTCAGTGAATCACATATTAACTGTTAACTACCGCAGACTGAAAATGCTTTCATCTGAAGGGACCATGACAGAGCAATGAAGAGAAAGAGCACATCTGTAAGGCATGACAATACTGAGCTGCACACATAGAAAAAGAAAAGACGTGCAGCGTTGTTGTTGACTCCCATTTCCTGAGATCAAAGTCAACCAAATGTATGGAAATAGTTTCTAATCCAGCTATAATGGATGTCTCACACACAATGGACTCCTATGGGCCCTCGTCTGTCTTGTTGGCAGTAATAGCCCTGTTGTTGTGAGGGGCTTTTGAGTGCTGCTGAGATTGGAAACACGCATAGGATGTGTGTGTGGAGGGAAAAGAAAGGAGCGATGACTATCAGTGCCTGATATCTATGATCTATGACTGCCCTTTGCAAGTCAGTGGAGATGGGCAACACAATAAAGCACCAAATTCACCGCATTCAAAGGAAAGATGGAAAGCATCAGCATAGGGATCAAAAAACGACTGGAGCTGGAGTGCTGTGTTCAAAATGCAACAGATGTGGAACTCGGAAAAAGATAATCGCATCACCTCGAGATTCTTTTAAGTGGTTCCGTTCCATTTGTTGCCATACAGTGCAGTATCCCCCAAAACTGTTCTCGCTGGTATCTGCTCTGCCACGCTGATCAAACCCACAGCAGATGACTGTGTGCAGTGTAAAAGGTCACATCTGATCTAATTGGCTCGGAGAATCCCTGATCTTTTCAGTGTTATGGTTTAGTCTCTGTATCTTCTCTTTAACTGCTCTTTTAGCATACAAAGAAAGAAAGAAAGACAGAAATCTTGCAAGGCAGAAAGAAAGAAAAATGCATAGTCTTACGGGTAAAGATTGATATATTGGGAAATTGTGCTTATTTGCTTTCTTGCTGAAAGTTAGATCAGAAGATTGTTACCACTAGGCTAGATACAGCGAGCAGCTGCTTAGCTTAGAATAAAGACTGGAAGCAATGGGAAACAGCTAGCCTAGCTCTGTCCAAAGATAAAAAAAAAAAAAAAACAGCCCCTAAAACTTTGACTAATTAACACGTTATATCACGTGTAAAAGGGTCCTGGTATAGGCAGACTTTGTACAGAGCTATGATTCCTGTCTTTAAGCTAGGCTAAGCTAATCGCCTGCTGGCTTCATACTTAGCATACAGACATGAAAGTGGTATTGATCTTCTCGTCTATTTTTAGGCAAGAATAAATGAATTCTGTTTCTTTAAACATTGTCCCATCCTCTCAACATTAGCATGTCAACAAGCAAAACGGCAATAAGTATTTAAATACAAAATAATGTGACAAAAAAGAGACAAAATACAATTTCGGGATTACTCTATAGAAAAAAAGTTCAGCATTTGATGCTGACATATATCACTGATTTAATCACATTACGTTCGATATGACTGACTGGCTGGTGGAATGTGTTGTGGTTTGAAATTGTTTTACTAGCTTTTGTTCACTTCTGTCTGAAAAGCTGCAAACTCGCCCCACAGCTCACACCACCTTATGTCATAAAACTTAACTATCCCTTTAAGCTCTCATGGCTCCTCCAACACTGCCTGCTGCAGCTAATAAAAAAGAGAATAGAAGACACACACACACGCACGCATGTAGACGCAGAGTTCTGCTTCAATGAGTTCTATCCAACCATCAAGTAATCAATGGCAGCACAGAGTAATGCTGCCCCTCCCCCCTCACCAAGTTAAAAAAAGGAAGGCGGCAAATAGGTTCGGGGTGAATACAATGAAGACAGGTTTTAAGTTTTAATCTGGGGTAAAGTTACTGTTGAGGCCTTCAAGTTCAAGACAACTTCTTCGTCTTTCATGTGACTAGTGAAGGGTCCAAAAAAATAAAAATCCTCTACAAATAGGTCTACCCCAAAGAGATTTTCCTTTTTGTTTTTTTAAACAATGCTACCTGTCACTGCTTTCCTTCCCCACTTAAATCATCCTGGATTTCCCCTCCTGTCGTCTTCCTTCCACAGGCTTTTATTTTTATGGAAATGGCTCACTTAATCTCATGTGGGATGAGATTATATTACATGAAAAAGTAGTGTAGAGAATATAGTACTTCCCCTTATCATAGAATTCTGATGTGTACCTGATCATATGGAAGCGTTTGATTTGGGTCTATTTTGCATTTTAAATTCCCGTCTGTCCATTTTCTCTCCTTTCTCCCCGACATTTGTTAGGCAATTACAACCAAACGAGGACTTAATAGTCCAGCCTGCAAGCCTCGGCCTTCTCTTTCAAGTCCAGCCTCTCTCTGAGACATGGACAGGGGCCAAATGTGTACGACAAGCATGGTAAACACACAGAAAGCCAATAAAAGACAGGTGTGGAACACTGCAATAACGGAACACAGCAGACTGTCAACTTCAAAAGCTAAAACGGACAAGGCCACCATTGATCTTGGCTGATAATCGCACACCCACCACCCAAGGTAAAAAGCACTAAAGGTGGAGGAAAACACACAGATCCACGCACAGGATGAGGAGGTATAAAAACAGGACAGGAGTAGTAAAAAACGTGTTTGCTCTGTGTTTTTATCTTATCACATGTGCACATACAAACCACCTCCATACGCACATGTTGAACTGTTACACAACTGCAAGAAAGGGGCTGTTGTTGAGGGACAGAGCTGAGCAAACAGTACCAACGGCAAAGAATGCCATTTTTGCTTGCTGTTGCAAACAAGTCCGGAGAGGATACGACATAGCTGGAGATCGCAGCAAAAAATGTGGCCAGGTTTAAACAGAGAGCATGTAGGGGGATGCTGGAAATACTGAAGGATACAGCAAAAAAAGAGATGAGATTGGTTTTAAAGAAGTGAGTGTTGTGAGGGCAATGCTTCCATTTGAGAGGATCTTTGACTTTAAAAGTAATAATCCAGGTAGTTTTTCAATAATTTAATGTTGATTTTTGTCTCTACAAATGGTTAAAATGTCTGTTTTTCTTTTGCAAGAAAGTGATGCTATTTACCTCAAAGGTTTACATAGGAGCACAGCAGAAGCATCCACAAACGTGGATGAAGAAAGAATGACAGCCCTGGTATGCTTTAAACAAACTAGTTTCCACGTCTAAAGGCAAAAGTAGTGTTTATAGCTATTCCGAATGGCCACACTGAAAGACGGGGGCAGAAGCCACCATAGAGAGGGACAAGACGCAATGATCGATCAGATGGGGATAAAAAGCACACATCTTTCTTCCAAGGCCTTCATACAACTTCACACAACTTCCATCACTTTTCACAAAAAGTGATGGAACTTGTGTGAAAAACGAAAGCAAGACATCTTGAGAGAGGTTCAAAACCTGCAATCTTTCTCACCTCCACACACCTGGCCAATCGCTACATGAAGTGGGTGTGAATGTCAGATTGCAGGTTTCGGAAAGAAAAATTGTCAGACGCAGCCCCCAACCCCCCGATTCCAATGTCAGACCAGTGCGGATAGAGAGGGTTTCAGACACAACAAGCGTTTCTTTTTAAGCTAAGTGAGGCTATTAGGCTTGCTGCATGTCTTCACATTCTTGCGAACGTACCCACAAACCTCTGCATTTACGTAACTGCAGCTGGCATGAGCCTTTTGAAATTCGAAACATTGTGGCCTGTGGCTGCGCTGACTGCATAGTACCACACACTCGATGGCTTGTTTGTCTATAGAAACCACTTCCTCTTCCACCTCATTCAAAAACAAGCCACCATATTGTTAAAGACAAGAAGAACGAGGAAGCAAGGACAAGAAAACCCCAACACAAGTGCTGTACAATGACAGTATCAGAGTTTTGACCAAAGCTGTGTCCCAAATCGCGTACTTGCGTACTCAAACTTAGTATTTTGAGTGCATAAGTGTGTTCAAACTGGTAAGTATGGCAAAATGCAGTGTACCCGGATGGTGTACACAAAACGGCCAGTCTCGAAGAGCAATGGCAACGAGAGAGTGAGTATTTACATATTAATGGTTGCTGACAGTGAAGACAGCCAGAGGAGCTGCCGCACAGACCATGCTGGACCCTTTGGCAAATAGTGCTTTAAACGTAATTTAAAAGGAAAAGCTTTTTAGGACAAAATAATGATGAATCAAGGTTATGTTAAGACTGTGCTTTGTTGCTGTCTTAAGTGCAGTTGCTCGAAAATAGTGTACTCCCAATCTCTAACAAACTGCTTCAAACTTCCAGTCATTTTTCGGTTGTTACTTGGTGGTTTTGTTGTGCCGTGACAGATCGTGTGTGAAAAGCACGAGCGGCTGGACACTCAGAACATATCAGAACTTTGTGTTAATCAACAAAAACCGGACCCACTGTTTAATTGACAAGTGTAGAGCACTTAGCAACGAGACTGAGACAAAGGGAAAATCTGTGAATTAGCACTTTCCTGTTCCTCTTCCATCATGCTTTTTGTGTTTCAGATGTAACGTACAGATGGTCGCCTCGCTGTCTGGTTGAGGAAGCCCTCAAACAACAACCCCTGATTAATGATTTTATATAATCAGCCCTTATGCGCTCTCACACACGCGTGCGTACAGGTGCCTCTCCCTTTGATGAATACAACAACAGAGCATCTTCCTAATGGCCTCATCTTTCACGAGCCTCTCCGAGAGCTAATAAGAGTGCGGGGACGATTTGTTTTACCGATTTTCTCTTTTCGAGTGTGGCGGGCATGGAATTAATTACACTGATTAAATATTGTCTGTCTGTGTTGTGTGCAGGGGAAGGGCTGAAGACAGACTATGTAAGAGTGTGTGCGTGTGTGTGTTTGAACGCCTGTGTGTGCTAAGTGGCTAAAGTTGTGGCTCAAAGTGGGTTCTGCTGTGAATATACGTGGATAAATAGATATACAAGAACAAATGCACTTAAGGAGAAAAAGAAAAAGACGTGCTTTTGCAAATTAATGTTCAAGCATCCCGCTATAATTACCACTGCAGTGAAGGTTAAAGCACTTGCAAGTTAAAAATGTAGCATTTCTTTATATTAAAGTGATGATGAGTATTTAAATGATAAGAGCTTTTTCATAAACCACTTATCTAAACAAAGTTAAAAACAACATTAAATTACACTGATATACATAGACAAGATGTATTCATGTAAAACATACAAAATATACAAAAGTAAAATCAGGAAATTAATAAATAAGATGAAAAGCGAGACGGGAGCAAAAAAAAACAGAAATTTGAAGCTGCATCAATTACATTTTTTGGCCACTTGGGGGCAGCGCAACAAGTTGTAAACACAAGACTAACATATCACTAATCAAGCTGATGGCTAACGCGTTAGCAGGTAGACATCTGGCAGACACGGAGCAACTTTAGCATCCATTTGAAATATTCACGGTTTTTGCTCTCCACCCACTCCTGAGGGAAATATCTGGGCCTTTAGCCGCTAAATGCTCCACTTGGTTCACCAGCTACTCTCTAACTTTGTCTGTCTGCCGCTTGGTGCTGAGCAGGTAGGTACAGTGGGTTTATCAGGGTTTAACAAGTCATTTCATCCAATGTGAATGTAAAAATATTGATAGTGCAACTTTAAATTCTAATTTAATATATATTAATAACATGGGGCTGCAACTAACAATCATTTTCATTATGACTAATACGTCAATTCTATACCCAGCATACGTACAGCTTTTAAAGAGTAGAATTCAAGCAATTTTCAAGCACTTTCAAGAAAACCTGATGATTTTATGCCTTGACTGTTTTATTTTGCTGTCTTTGTGAAGCACTTTGTAATGTGGATTTTGAAAAGTGCTCTGTACAGGGTTCCCATACATTGTTACCTATGAATTTTCAAAACTTTTCCATAATATTTTACCCCATTTCCACGACTTTATTTAAGTAGTTTAAAATAGGTAGGCCTATATAGTGATCATAGGGCGCAGGCTAGAGTCTGCGCCCTATGATCACTATGATCTCTCTTGAGCCATGCGTTATATTTGTCGTTTGAAAGCCAAACATTATTAAACACGCACTTCCCAGGCATTGGTGGATAAGCTAACTGCAAGCATTTGCTAACTTCAGACATGCCACCAACTAACTGCATACGCCAATATGTATCACGTGATACTAGTGATGTTTCAACGGTCACGCAGCGCAGCACTAGATTTTAAATTAGCAATATGAGGAACGTATTTCGCTTAACGTTAGGCATGTTTTGGGATTTTTATAAACATATTTTAAACAACAGCCAAAACAATGTATATTCAAAACTTTCCCAAAACGTTCTGTTAATTCCAAACCATTTCCTGGCCTGGAAAACAGCTTTTCTAATTTCATAACTTTTCCAGGAATTTCATGACCGTGGGAACCCTGTCTATAAATAAAGATTATTATTATTAGAAAGATTATTACCTAGACCAAAAATTTCAACACTCTCGAAGCCTTTATCGTCACATCTAAATTGTTACTATAAATGCAACAAATATGACGACGATCATTTCATTTCAAATATTAAAAGGTTTTTGGTTTACATGAGTGATTGTGTAGATGATGAAACACCAGATTATGTTGAAAATCAAGCATTTTTCAAGGAGTATATGTAAATTCAAGCATATTCCTAACCTTGAAAACATGACAAACTTTCAAGACTTTGTACGAACCCTGTATACCAATTTATCAATTCATTGTTTAGTTTAGAAAGTGGCAAAGAAATTGTGAAAAATGCCCATCACAATTTCCAAGGGCCATCCACTAAGTCATACAGAGGGGTCTGACCTCTGGAGTTACTCATGGCTACCAAGAAGAACATGAGCCAACATCCCGACAAGGTGGAAATGGTGCAGAGGCGCACGCACAGAGCCGCCAACTGTCTGACCGCTTTCTCGCTCAGCAGAGTCATGACTGACTCTTTCCAGCTTCCCCCAGTCCCCCCTGTCAAAACCACTAACACTTCCTCAACCAGCAGCAGCCTCACGCATGAACAGCGGAGGAGACGGAGTAAAGTAAAGAAGAAAAAAAACTTAGCACCTTGGCCGACAAAAAGCCCTTTACTATAAATCAGAAAGGTAAAGAGAGGACAGAGAGATGTGGACAGACAGGTGAAAACTGAGCTGTGTCAGTGGACTCAGTCCTGAGAGTTGAGTCAGGAAGAAAGATGGGAGATGAGGCAAGTGGGGATGAGCTCACCGCTCTCTTTTCGTCTTTCATCACAACGCTCTTGAGCAACCAGAGAGCCGATTTACACCAGAGGCTCGCAAGCTTTTCCACAACAAGGAACCCCGCGGCCATTCTGCCAGGAATTTACATCTGAGAGAATACTGGCAAGACCAGCCATCCACACCTCCCTCCACACACACACACACACACACAGATTCAGCAAACTGAAAATCATACATGAACCGACACTGAGTAAATACAGTTGTAACAAGTAAGAAACCCATAGAACCTCCACACTAAAAACCTTTGTAAGTAATGGGAAATAAAAAGAAATCTGATGCAAATAGCTGCTCTTTTACATAATTCAGTGTGGAGTTTGAGAATAGGCGATCACAGGCGATCTCGATTACCTACATTAACAATCACTTATGCTTTCTTATATGTGCAGTATGTGGCAGGTAGTATAGAGTAGATGTAGTGCTAAAATGATCACACAGAAAATTAATCTACAACAATTTTGCTACTTGTTTTATCATTTAATTTATATATGAAGCACATTGCGTAACATTCAGCCTCTTGAAGATTTGCTGCTTTTCTCTGTTTCACATCATTACAAAGAGAATTTTTGGGGGTTAAATATTAAATCAAATGATTTATTTGGGCCTGCTTGTTTACCAGTCATTCACAAGGGAACTCATTTACATAATTTATATAAAAATATGATGTTATCTATTTTGGAATTGCATATTCACCATGAACAGCCACTTCACCCTATACTTAAAGGCTATGGTGGATATTGCTTGAAATTGCTGGATACTAATGCAAAAGTGACACTTTTTTGATACCTTACTTTGAGTATAGATGTGTTTTTTCAGCAAAAACCCTTCTTTGTATTCAGCCAAAAGAAGCCAATATTCTCACATGTTACATATTATCTAAACACAAAGACATACAGGAACTTTGCCTAAATGAAATCAGCTAAGATGGAAACGCTGTCTGATCACAGAATAAGTTAAGAACTGACATTTGATGTGCCAACTTTGACAGTTTTCAACATTTGGACACATTTCAGTCGGTACCTAAAAAAGTGCTGATGTTCAATACCTAATTAAAAGGACCAGTTTCAGGAGCTTTCAGACATTTCAAGACCTCAAATGTTGGGAGTTAAGAAGCCCGCACCGTGTTTTCAGCCCACTGACTGACTGACTGTCCCATACAGTTTAATCCTGTTCAACTCCGCTGCCTCGCTTTGTCAGAGTCACCGGTGCTTCAAAAGGCGTCGGGGACCCATTACAGCTTTATGTAACGTGGCAGAGACAGGAACGTGCACACACACATATACACACAGATCCCTCCCACTCCCCCCTTTCTGTGAACAAGGGGTTTTTCTACAGCTGGGTAACAAAGCATGACCCAATAATCCCAAAGCTTGACTCAAAGCTTAAGAACCCCCCCCACTTCACTCCCTCCTCTTATATCCCTTCCTCCCGCTCTCTGAGGACTTTATAAGGCTCTGGCAAAGGGGTCTTCTGGCCGCACATGTGTGTATGTGGCGTGTATGAGGAGGGGGTGCTTTTACAAATACAAGCACGCTTAGCTTTAATTATTCTAATTATGACTTGGAGCGAGGAGTAGATTATTATGAACACATGGGCTGATGAGTTGTTGATGAGCTCACGTCAGTATTACTGTTAAAAGAGGCCGACAGACAAAGGCCTTTACTCATAATGTATGGGGGGTGGGGGGCTTGGGGGGGGGGCATCTAAGGGACATCATCATTCATCATTGCTCAGCTTGCTGGAGGTGCTGTTACATATGCAAACTTTTAGGGCAATAAAGATCAGCCGCCAGAGGCAAACAGCAAGTGAGACACCATTTCTAGCATATATTCTTATTTTTCCTGTAAATAAGATATGATATGTTCTCTTTCCTCCTGCTCTCTCTTTCTCTCTCTCTCTCTTAATCCAACCGGTCGAGGCAGATGACAGCCCACCCGGAGCCCAGTTCTGGTTCTGCTCGAGGTTTCTGCCTGTTGAAAGAGACTTTTTCCTTGCCACTGTCGCCTAGTGCTTGCTCATGGTGGGAATTGTTGGGTCTCTGTAAATAATACTATAAAGAGTACGGTCTAGACCTGCTCTATATGAAAAGTGCCCTGAGATAACTTTGCTATATAAATAAAACGGAATATAAAATTTTAAAAGTTGTGAAAAATATATCCCTCATGTCTGGTGGAAATTAGATTTTGTGTTGTTTAAACTTTTTTTCATTGTGGCAACAGCAGGCAACAGTTGTCCCCCTCTTCTCACACACTCACACTCTGGTCTTAAACTTTCCATGACCTGGACACTGAATTCGTCAAGTCCTGCATACAGATTTCCCACCTCCCTAGCGCCAGACCCCCCCACCCCCCATTAGTAAATTACCTGACAAAACACGAGCTAATTCCAGACCTGGTTCTAGGCACACCGATTCTGAGAAAACCGAAACAAAAACAAGCCTAAAGACGAGCATGGGTTTACAGGAACAGGAGCTCCTGCTGAGCATGTGATAGCTGTGAGGAAGAACAAAAACAACAAAAAAAAGATATCTCATGATAGCCTAGCCCGTGAGCTCATCGCTTCAGTGTTTTTCAGTGGTCCTGGTTGTTTGCTGCATCGTGATTGTGTCATTTGGGTTTTTGCATTGAATCTAATGTGAGGGGAATTACGACAAGAGTGCCTGATTGGCCCAAAATTGGTGGACGTCTTTAAAGCTTTAGGACGCCAGTGGAAAAGAGCTGCTTCAGCTCCCCTGAAGTCACCAACACAGACGAGAGCTGCATGGCAACGCAGCATCACCCGCCTCGACTTGAGACTGCTGCAGACAGATGTAGTCTTGACTACAAGCAAACCAAATGAAATAAAAGGTGTAAAAACAGCAACAACAAAAAATGTGGTTCAAAAGTTTAATACCAGTTTTCCAGACTGCAGTTCCCTGAGATGCCATATTTGAAACCATGCACCATCAACATGCATGTGTCAGCACGCAGCCCTGTCTCATTCCTAATCGCTCCCCTGTCACAAAGAAGTGCATGAGGCACATCCATCATCTCGCTTTCTTAAAAAACAAGTACTGCCACTACGTGAAGTGGCGATTACATTATGCCATGTCAGGTGAAAGCAATTCTTAAGACATGTCATTTACAGGTGTGTAACACGATCCTTAATGAGTGCATTGTGTGTGAAATCTAAATCCAGCCGTGAAAACAAACAAAAAGAAAAAACAATTGTTCTCCTCTTAAGTAAGTCAGTCAGCGAACCTACCACAGTAACTGGTTCCCATGGCCCGCAAAGTGAAGAACAAGCCGAATGTTATCTTGATGTCACACAGCTATGTAGCCCGTCTTGTGTTTTGTTGACAGAAAGACAAAACCATGTGGCAGCCTGCTGTGACTGACCTTGGGGAGACACTGGAAACGATTCGCCGGTGAGGCAGGTAAGACTGGAAGTGTTTGCTCACGGGTGTATGCTTTGCTTTGACCATTTAACTTTCAACTGAAGTTAATACCCAATATGAAAACAGCTTCTTCAACCACAAAATATACATTTGGCACAGGGTTCCTACAGCTTTTGAAGAGTAAAATTCAAGCACTTTCAAGGTGCCTATACCAAAAATGTCCACCTCTCAAAACCTTTATCGTCACAAACTAACTAAATAGTGACTAAACTGTTACTAAAAAAGATTTTTGGTTTACATGAGTGATTGTGTAGATGAAACACCAGATTGTGTTGAAAATCCAAGCATTTTTCAAGGAGTATATTCAAATTCAAGCACATTCCTAACCTTTTAACCTTTAACAAAGGTTAAAATTAAGCATTTTCCAAACTTTCAAGACTTTGCACGAACACTGTTGGCATTATGTGCTACAACAAACTTCAGCATCATTTTAAACGGGGCTCTGTAGATGGACACGCCATGCATGAGCAGATTAATCCCCTACTTCCACCAGCATGGCTTCACCTATGTGGGAGTACCAAGATGATGTGTTTGTAATGACAGGAAGTGTTAAAACTAGGTCATCACTTTGAACTTGCTCAAACACCCTAAACTCAAATTATGGTTTACAAACAGCCCTTGCATATGGCACAAATGTGAAGCCTTGAGGCAAAAAAAAATAAAAACACTAAAGCCAGGGCAAATCTGACGTCAATACCTTAACTGAAAATGTTCTAATATAGCAACTCTCTCAGACAGACTCAAACTTGCAAAACTTATCAAGCCAGACGACAACAAATCTCACTGAGGGCAAATCTCGCTTTAATATTCATAAGTCTCAAATTTCATTTAATTATGGGGTGGATCGATGAGCATTTATAAGATGCAATTAGATACAGCCAGTCACAGACAGCCACAGTTTTCAGCCCCTCTCCAGATACCTTGGAGCAACATGAAACCCCAGACAAGCTCCAGTGGCTCTCACACCATATGGCCTAAGAAAAATGCTCCAACCATAAAAGGCGTTTCTTTTTTTCTGTTTTTTGACTATCCATCGGTTTCATCTCATCAATTTCCCTGAAGTCTGGGCTCATTTTGTGGCTGTGTAGAGCCGGAGGTATGAAGCTAATGAGAATGTGAGTGGAGACGGGAGCTTTGCGGAATGGCCCTTTGTTTGGAAACAGCCTCTCTGCAGCGCTGGAAATGCGAGACGCTTATCGATCATTTCAACTGGAAGCCTTTTGTGTTGCAAGCCACTGAGAGGCTGCGGGAAAACGCACTAATAAAGGCAGTTTAACGCTATAAACAGCTACTTAGAGGGTTGACTTTAATCATAAAAACAACAAACACTCCCAGCATGTATTTTCCACGCTGGGGGCGACTGCGCTCTTTGTCTGGTCCGACCAGCAGCAGCAAATAAACAGAAAACTGTGCGGGGGGGATTTTTTTCGGATTAACGTTGGATTAATCATAATAAGAGACCCAATAACCGCCTTTGTTCCTTCCCTAAGCCACCCTCAACTGACGGTGGGTTGAGAAAAAACGACTTTTGCAACGGGGAATTCGCACAAACAAAAATAAAGCCCGGACGCTATAACGCTGGGTCCTTTTGTATCCGCGTCTGTCAGCCCTCCTCCTCCTCCGCGCCTCCCCCTGCCTCTGCCGGGGTTACGGCTCCAGCCAGCCCCGACCGTCGACGAAGAGCCCCGGAGAGGCAGAAAAGTGCTGCTAGTTGCCGAAACACGGCTTCTCTTGTTTAAAAGCGAGGCAAGGCTTCAACGTGAAAGGCAAAACCGGGCACAGACGCAGTAGCCAGCGGTAGAGCTACAGAGTAATGAGCCACAATAGGAAGCCCTTTAATTTTTTAACAGCAGCTGGTCGGCTAAGCTAGCGAGCAGCCTTATCTTCGCTTCCCTTTTCACAGAGAGGCCGATATAAGCTCGAAATTTGACAACAACTGTTTCTCTGTAAGCCTACCAAACTAAAAACACACACAGACCCGTGTGTGGTTATATATGCGGGCGAAAGAGACGCTTTGCATACTTTCCACGATAGCTGGGAAAACTTCCATCAATCATCCCCTGTACAGATCCAGCAGCAGCAGAGACTTGGAAACGGTCCACAATGTTTGTGCCAAAAAGCTTCGTCTCGGTTATACTGAGATATTCCACTTACCGACTTGTAAAACGTTTTCCACACAGCCGGTCTCTAGCAGCCTGATACCCCGGCGGAAAGGCAGTCCGTCTCCCGTCCCCACTGCTCCGGCTGCCCCCACGGTAGCCGTCGTACCGGCGGTAGATCCGCCGCCACCGCCGGCGGTTGTAGCTCCGGACCCAGCACCCCCAGCCACACCGGTAGCCGCCGACGGACCCTCCTCGCCGGCGACTCGGCACTGAAACGAAGAGTACATGCATATTTCCTTTTCGTTGCGGGGAAAAGACCAGTAGACGATGCGGCGCTGGACGGGCTCCGGGATCCGCTCGAAGCGTTCCTCTACTCTCTCGAAGGCCCACTTTTCCGCTACTGCCTTCGCGGCGCAGTCCAGAAGGGACTCCGGGGAACGATACCGGGAGCTGGGCAACCCGCTGCCGTGGCCGGGCCCCGGGCCGGGACCTCGGGGAGCAGGGCGCAGGCAGGGTCGCTTGCTGGCCGGTGGTAAGGAGAGGAGAGGATGGGGCTGTTCTCTGCGTCCTTCCGCCATGGCGAGCCGATCAACACTGACGAGACGGACGGTGTGCGGACACCGAGCAGCAGCAGGAAGCCGAGCGCACACACACAGACACTCACTCACTCACAAACACACACACACACACACTGAGCAGCCAGTGTCAAACGAGACAGGATCTCAGAAAAGACTTCCGATCACATCTTTCAAAATAAAATTCAGTATTTGCAAGTGGGCTTCACAATTTAACAACACAAACAAAAACAACTATCAGATTTTGCAGCATCATACTTGCATTAGGGTACCGGTCACAATGCGACTGACATAACACTTGGGAGGAAATTTGGGTCTCATATCATGGTCCAAGTTACCATTCCCACCAAAAACAGTCTGAAGTAGCTCTCTTGGGAGACAATACTTATGCATGTGTGTATGTCAACATTCTGACTTTATTATTAAGTTATTACACCATTTCACTAAAAGGTGTGTTAGTAAGTTGTTAAATGGATAAAGAAGGTTTAAACTTCTTTTTTTATACAATGCAACATAACATGCCTACGACTGATGCATTACAAATGTTGGCTATGTTACTTAAATATTACTTCAAATATCACCTTTGCTATACTTTCAGGCAATATCTTATTTTATTATCACTCTGACCAGTCCATAAACCTGTCACTTTTATTGCACTTCTAAATATCTGTTATAAATGTTCCAAATACTCTATTCAAATCCCATTCAGTCTATCACCTCATTTGCATCATTTTTTCTCATACATGCATGCTAAGTATCAGAATGTAATTGACCCATGGAGCAAATTATTATTCTGAGATAAAGCAAGTGAATAGTGTTGCTAAGTAATCTAGTACAGGCGCTTAGCAGCTGTTACATTGTTGGTTATAAAACCTATGGTTTTATAGTATAGGATCCTAATCAGAATAGCCTGGGGTGGAGGGGAGTTGTCCAGCTGCAAACAGAGGTCTACTGCCTGTGCCCTCACTAGCCTATAATGTAAACATACAAAGTAAAACTATTTTATTAAATGACAACTTCTCCATAAATATAACTATAGGTGATGAGATGATGTTGGAAATTAATTCAAGCCACCAGTGCTTGAGTCAGTCAGTAAGTAAAACAAGAATAAATGATAATTTCGTGATATACCTATCCCTTTCCAGACCTATTCTGAAGTAGTTGAACTTATGACCTCCTAAGGGCTGAAGAACATGGAACACTTCCCTGCTTCTTTATAGGGATTTCTTCCCAGAGGAAGAAAAAGTAAAGAAATTGGACATAATGTTTGACCTATATTCTCTAAATTTTAAATTGTTACACACTCTTCTCTGACCATATTTTCTATGATTCACTTTCAGCTTGAAGTCCATTGGTTGCCTGCTTCTGTTGCAGAGATGTGGACAAGTGTTCTGGATGCTAAAGAATTAGAAGATCGTGTTTTAGAGATGACATGCAGTGTGAAAAGTCACCAACAAGGTTTGACTCAGGTACATCTTCTTGATCCTTTTCAGCCTCTGTGGCTGTTTTTGTCTTTAAGGCTGCTACCAGTTGATCTTCTACAGGCCTTTAGGCTCTCCACTGGTGCAGCTATTCCATCATCCTATAGTGTGGCCCTGCTCTTCAACTTTCTGCTTCCCCATAGCTGCAGAAACTACAGTATAGCTGCCATTTCATTAAGAATAGTGCATTTGTGTATTTATTTCAGTGGAGAAATGTGAAGAAAGTCCAAATATCATTCAATATGACACAGTGTCAGTGTCAGTTTGTTGAATTAAAGTCTGGTAATAGGGGGTCTTTTATTTTAAAAGCCAGATCTCTTAATTTCCTGTCGCGTATGCTATATGTCTGTGTGACTTGATGCAGCTGAGCGGGCAGAGAGAGCAACAGAGAGAATGAGAGAGAGAGAGAGAGACGGGGAGGGGGTCAGTAGATTGATGGGAGGTGGAGGATGTTACACATCACTAACCAACACAATAACAAAACACTCAAGGCTCCGATCAGCATGGCATGCCAGCTACAGCTCCCAGATCTGCTCTCTTATATTCAAATATGCAATTTAAATTTTCAATTCAATATGCTTTATTGGCATGAATGTAACAAGACAATATTGCCAAAGCATCAGGTAATAATGACATTTAAAAAAGAAAAAGGTACAATTAATAAAATCAAGAAAATAGCAGATAACGTATATACACATATATGTGTATGTTTGTGAAACACTGGAAGTGTGTGTTGAATTTGTTAGTGTGTGTGTGTGTTGATATTGTTGTTGGTGTGTTTAAAATGAAATACTGTATGCTTTATTAATGATATGAATGGGTGTAAGCCATTGAAGCACAAGCAAGCATCTGACACAATGTAAACAACTAGGTGACCATAAAAAAAACACAACATACATAAACCAAACACCAGTTAACTTTATTATAAATTAAGAGTCAACAACAGTAATAAATCAAATGAGATAACATACACATACATACAATACTCCTACTGCAGTTGTCCTGTCATTTTTTATCCCTGTAAAATGTATTTTCATTAACTTCAAAAGTAATAAAAGCACTTGATCCCTCCTGCACTCTTCCTCTGACATGACAGTAAAGTCCTTGACACATGCACATTTTACATTGGAGCAGATAACGATCCCAACTTCTCCTCATGAATACCACAGTTGCTGCTTTGCAAATTTAATTCACACCATTATCTGTCCTATACATTTCAATGACCTCAGGGCAGCGAATACACATTCATTGGAATGGGCACGGTACACAGTTTCTGTTTCTGTTTCCCACAGCAGGATGCTGAGAGTTTGGAGCCAACCGGCAACCTCATACTTAGGCTAAAAGAGAGCTACTGCTCTTTTATCCGAGGCTATACCTGAAGGTTAAACACATTCAAAGGAATGAAGCAACCCTGTGGGGCAAAATCCACAAAGAAAAAGTACTTATAAAGGATGTCACTGTGATGCGCACACAGTTAATAGTAATGTTATTGCTCTTTATGATATTTTGTAACTACCACAGTATTGTGAAAATATGACAAAGGGTCGTATATACTCAACCCCCCCAACCCCCCCCCACCCCCCCCCGCCCACACACACACACACACACACACTCCTTCCAGGTGACCATCTTCAATCCGAAATTAGTAAAAATAAATAAATAAATAAATAAAGAGATAAATAAATAAGTAAATAAATACAAATAATAACACTACTAATAATTAAATAAAAAACAAATAAACAAGAACAACAAAGAGCTAAAAGAAATTTAAAAAATTTAAATTAAATAAATATCTATAACAAATACATACTGACTACAGCACAGATGTAGAATTTCACAACCAACTGAGAATAAATGACATAACTGTTATAGTCATAATCATTGTTGGGTTTCCCTTTATTATCATGTGCATCTGTCAACAATCATGAGAATACCAAAATAATTCATGTTAATGAGACAATTTCGACATGGATAATAAATGATGACCAGGTTTTGTTATATTTCTCCTCTGATCCACGCACCGGGCGGCATGGTTCTCAGTTCGAACCCACCGGTCCACTAGGGCCTTTCTGTGTGGAGTTTGCATGTTTTCCCCGTGTCTGCGTGGGTTTTCTCCGGGTACTCTGGCTTCCTCCCACCATCCAAAGACATGCAGGTTAGGTTAATTGATGGTTCTGAATTGCCCGTAGGTGTGACTGTGAGTGTGAAAGTTTGTCTATGTGTCAGCCCTGTGATTGACTGGCGACCAGTCCAGGGTGTACCCTGCCTCTCGCCCACTGTCAGCTGGGATTGGCTCCAGCTCCCCCGCACCCCTCTGATGACGGATGACGTGCCTAACTTTCTCCAGATTCAATAGTAATCTACCTCCCAGGAAATTTACATCTGTTCTGAGAACAGAGAATTTTTTGTAGTATAATTACTGACCCTTCAAAGCAGGGCCAAGGTCCTTCTGTGGGATCAAAGGAGAATGTGTGGTGTGGTGTCTGCCTGTGCATCTATGTGTTTATTAAATGTCTGTGTGTGTGCGTCAGTGTGTATATGGTGGTATTTTATGTGAATGTAGCAGTCCATTAGTGATAAAAGGAAGGAACAGTGACAGGCTGACGACCTGCTGTCAACACCAGACTTGTGTGTGTCTGAGTGTGTCCATGTTGGTGTGTGTGTTTATACAGACCAAATTCCTCTCACCTAAACCTCACTGTAAAGTAGTTTGAGTTTGCTAAACTTAATACAAATGTCTTTGATAAGTCATTAATGAAAGCAATATTTGCACACATACATACATACAGTGGTAGCACTTGAACACTTAATCAGACTTTGGTGCTTCTTCTTCTCAAACTTTTAAAGAACGCACTGTTTTCAAATTGTTCAACATATTACACATACATTATGTATGAATGATAATAAATGACCATGAGCTTTTTTAATGTATAAATACACACATTGATAAGAATCTATCAGATTTGGTTAGCAAAGAGTTATGACAAAGATAGATTCAGTAGGCAGACTAATATAAAGTTGAACAATAATCTTATTTTTAACTGCACTACTCTACTAAATAATGGGCTGCAGATTATCAATCAATAAATCAATTAATCAAGTTTATTTGTCACATGTAATCATAAAAGGTACAGTCACAGTGTACCTTTTATGAGTTCCTTCAATTTGTGCATTATAAAGAGTTTAAACAGAATAGGAACAGTAATAAATATATGTGTATGATTGGGGGGACTGCAACAGCTCACCTCTCGAGAGATTTCAGAGCGAGACTTCTTTTTTCTTCTTCTGGTTAAACAAAAGGGATCATACTCTTTAACAAACGGTCTGTCTCTATAGGGATCCTTTCCGTAATGTTGTCAGACACTTCGAATAACAGTCTGAGCCTGTCAGTGGCAAAAACAAGCATGTAGGCAGAATCTGTGCAACCTAGGCAAAACCTTCCGCCTCTCTCTCTGCTGCCTCGTATCACTCTGCTAAGCCCCTCCCACCAAACCCACAACTTCGACTGGAGGTCTGCTCTCAGACCACTTCAATTACAATATGCTACACGGTTAATATGGCATTTTTGCCCAGTGACGCCAAAAGAAAACTGCCTGCCCCAGCTTTAAGAGATCCCTTCCTCATAGTAATGTGAGTGATTGGGGACAAAATTCAAAAATGTTTTCCAAAGTTTATCTGAAGTTAATATGAGGCTTCAACAGTCTGTTAGGCAAATCAAGTGGACATCTTCCAAAGTTACAGACATACAATTTAAAAAACTCAAGCTTTTTGTTACTATCCTTCCACTGCAGCTCAATAGGGAAACGAAAATAGGGAAGGACTGTGGATTTTGTCCCCCATCACTTCCATTGAAAACGCATTATATAGGGATCTTTTAATGGCCAGTATAAACAGGAAGACTCATTACAGCAAGCAAAAACGGTTTCAATGCTCATATGGGCACCTGACTATTGTTTTAGACAGACCTTGCACCTTTTATCAGTCGGCATAGGATCAAGTGTTTGCATTGAGCACACAACCTACTGGGGACACATGGATCATGTTGGTGCTTATGTCCATCCACCAATCATATTACCTTAATGGCTGGGTGGAGGTTTGAGTGAAAAAGGATTCTTTTGTGCAGGGGTTAAAAAGAGAGACCCAAGGCACTCTTAAAATGTGTGCCATTAACTTGCAATTATATGACTAACCAATTAAAATAAAACCACCTTAATAGAAGAGTGTTGGCTCCCATTTGATCCTAACACATCATTTTTGTTCTTCGCTGACCCTGAATGGGCAGTTCTACTTTCTCATTTTCACAATAATTGCACGGGCAAAGAAGATGTTTCATCAGCCTGGGATAAAGCCAATCTACACATAATGGCTAATAAAATGTCTGATGAATGGACGCCTTGGTTGAAATTAAGCAGACTATCTCCTCTGAAGTGAACTCTTTGGAGACGCAGGAGAGACATTAGTCGCTGAGCACAGAGACAATATCCAGATCTGTGTCTCTCTGTGTATCCCCTTCCCTCTTCTAAAGACTGCTTTTTGGCGTGCAATTATATTGAACAATAGGCCAAAGCCAATGGAGGATGCAACCCGTTACCATGGAAATGATTATGATGGATTTGTGGATAGACAGAGCAGGTAATTGGAAAAAGATTGATGGGTGACAGGGTGAAAGAGAGAGATAGAACGGGATGGAAAGAGAGAGGGATAATTTACCAAAGCAGCAGTGGGAGGAGAGACAGCCCTATTACACCATCTTTCTGGGATTTACAATTATATAATGATGCATCCTCTCTCATCAAGTCAATAGGCAATCATTCTTTCTGGCTCTTGCAGTCACTCCCTCTTGTCTCTTTCTTCCCCCTGCATTAGCCCTTCTTTTTTTCCCATATCCTGTTTTATCTCCGTCTCCCATTTCTCTCTCCTGCCTCCAAAGAGAAAAGTGCAGAGGCTGGTTTATGATTGGAAGGTCACCGGTGAGGATCCACAGACCAGATTTCAAATTCTAGGCGAGGAGGATGAAAATGTGGTTCTTGTCTTCAACCACCACCATCAACCTGCCCTTGAGCAAGGGAATGATCTCCCAGGTGCTTCAGTGAGTCAGCTCAGTGGCCAAAAACTGTACACGTAGTGTTTGTGTTAGGCAGCTCACTGAGGAAACAAGGAGAAATAATCAAATGTAAAAAACATGGCAGTGCCTCTCTAAATGTAATTTTTTAGATGAGCTAATATGTACACTAAAGCAGGGGTTCTCAGCCTTTTGTAACATAAGGCCCACTTCTGATTGTTAAAGAATTTCCAAGGACCACCGTCCCAAAGCGCAATAGGCAAAATAAGCTCCTTTGGAGCTTTTACTGGTGCAGGTTGTCGCCCACGTCACTTTTTCGTTTCAAAAAACGTTCCATTTTGTGTCACTGCATCCGAGGGAACGTTAGCTAGCTAACAGTGGCAAAACACGTGTTGTGATTGGCTGGTGATTTTCAAACGTAACTGGTCATTGAAATTATGCATTTTTATTCGCCGTTTTCTATTTATGTGAATCCTTGAGCACATTTAGATATTAAAATAACTAGTTTTGTAAATTACCCCAAAATATAATTTTTAATTTTAATCTAATTTGGCAGTACCACTGCCTCTGCGGCCCACTAGCTGGCGCTCTGAGGCCCTCTGGTTGAGAATGGCTGCACTAAACCAATATTCCTGCATGTAAAGTTATCAAGTTAATATTGTAAACAGTGTTAATTTCGTCAACTAAAACAAGACAAAAACTAAATAAAAAGCAACCATTTTTGCTATGACAAAATGTATTTCGTATGTATGTAATGTACATTTTTTGTTAATGAATATAAACAATAATGAGAAATACGGATGAATTGACGAACTAATTACTGTTTTATGCAAAGTCTGATTCAACGATTTCCATGTATCTTCAAAATCACATGAAGTAGCTCCTGATGAGTAAAACAGTTTCTTCCGCTGCCCAAACTTGTTCAGAAGTTGATTTAGCTTCTTGACCTGTTGCACAAGTTATCTGATGTTATCGATTCTTGGAAGAGTTTGGAAATGACGACCCTTCCTCCAGGTGAGGAGTCAGTCTGTTGTATTACCGCAGAGCAGAGTGAACAAGTAGAGCCTTACTAACCTCACGATAGATGAGAACAACACCTGTAACCATGGCGACTGTACACAACAAAGATGGCGGCAGCTGGAGCCTCAAAAAATGCGTAGAAGACATAAAAATTAGAAATGCATGACAAAAATTAGACTAAAATGTCTAAAACTAACAAAATGAAATGACAAAAATTTGAGTAAAACTAATATGCATTTCCTTCAAAAGACTTGTGCTGTGTCTCAATTTGGATACTTCCGTTAGTACACTTACATGCAGTACACTGTGTACACTATATACTTTCTTGTGTAGTGCGTTAATTTTGACAGGATAGTGTTGTCTCAAATCAAACACGGCTGTTGTGCGCTTACCAGAAATAATGATCGCAACATTTGACCACTTTTTGGCAGATTGCAGCCGCGATTGCGATATGCCAAAATATCTGCCGGCTCGTTTGCTCACTTGACTTCAATTCAGTTATATTATAAATGAATGAAAAATGAACTTTCTGACCCTTATGAGTACATCATCCAGGTACTCATAGTACACTGCATTTTGCCACACTTGTGTGAATGCACGTAAGCACTCAAAATAGCAAGTGTAAGTACGGAAGTATGCGATTTGAGACACAGCTTTAGACTAAAACAAAATCAGGTGCCAAAATGAGTACTGATAGTAAATGGACATAAATAGGGACGGATTAACCTGCCTCAGGGTGAGCCCCCCGTGTTCCAATATCAATATCAATAGTAATATTAAAGGTATCAAAAGATTAAGACAGGGCCTCAAGATTAGGCCCTTTCCATTTCAGTTTATATTAATGAGTTAATCAAATTACCACAAACTAATTGCCCCACAGTGAACCTGGGGCTTTTGGGGCCCCTGAGGGTCTGTGGCCCTGGGGCAGTTGCCTGCTTTGCACAGTTGGTAATCCAGCCTTGGCAACAGAAACTGAGAATAACTGTTCACTAAAAATGTTCCAAATATTTGCCTTATAGTAACAGCAACAGCCAATCAATTCAGCTGGTATCAGCAATATCATTGATTAGTACATCATTAATGTCTAAATCTGTATGGTGGAGAATGTAGAGCACAAACACTGGTCCATTTTCCATAACTGGAGATAGTGATTGTCTCGTTAAGTCCACTGTGTATCACCAGGGCTGGCTGTTAGAGATTTTTCGACTCTACTGCTGCTACGGTACCTTAGTCTCTTTACCAAAATTATATTTTTTTGACACCTTACTTTAAGAAATATAAACATGGTTTTCTAGAACATTTTTCATTTAACAAAAGAAGCCAAACTTCTCAAATGTCTAAATGCAAGCAGCAGAAAAAGAACTCACGAGCCTAAATAAAACAGTTTAAATCTGGGAGTCTTATATACACTTTTTTACACTGTTTCCAGCTTTTGGTACTCTGTGCTATGGACCCATTTTGGTTGGTACCAATGAAGTATCAAGGTTTTATATAGGACAATAGGGCTGTGTCCAAAATCACTCATTCATTACTCCCAATAGACACTCAATAGTTTACTCATTCGTGAGCAATAAATTGAGATTCCGGACACTTACTAATCATCATCATTTTGCGTCATCACTGACAGCTGTGGAGTTGCACAACCTTTATTTTTGCATCTATAAAATGCAGTGTGTTGCTTTTTGAGATTGTCAGCAGAAAGTAGTGTACATTCCATGGGCACTACTTTTTTCTTTCCATTGGTTGAAGGTCAAAAGATATTGCGCTGAATGATATCATAGCACAAACACACCCATAAAGTTTTGCAGCTGAGTGCAATTTGCCCTTGTTTGTGCAATTATCCATCCTGCCTACTGTGCGCCAAGAACACAGTACACTAGCAGGACAATGGCAGAGAGAAGGAGAAAACTGATTCAGACCACAAGCTACAATCAAAAAGTGATATTCTCCTTTGAAATATTCACTCATGAGCACGCCTGGCATGCCGATGCCTTCACCTGGCTACAATCACTGCTGCCATGATCACTGGAAAGTCTGGGTGTGACACCCCTTTATAAATGTGCTTCAGTTACCACCAATTCTCTGAAGACGCTAATAATTTTCACTCTAACTGCGTGTAGCTATTAGTGCTGGTGTTTGTGAACTGGACTGTTGCAATGAAGCTCATTTGCATAGAAAGGGGCCAGTTTTGCGCCAAATGTACGCATATTCTACCTAACTTAGATACGTGCAGATAGCAGTGCAGTTAGGGGTGCATTTCACCCTTTGTGGTTGCTTTGAGAATCAAGCGGGGGTTATTTGTCTTATTTGTGCAGGTTTAGCGGCCGCAAAAATTCGCCCATCAGAATTCGAACACTCAAGTAATATGGCGGACAGTAAATATAGTGCACTGCATAGTAAATTGGGAGTGATTTTGGACACAGTCTAGGCCTTTTTCACAGCAGACATTCTGACATGTCACAGTAGGAAAAGCACAGGTGTAAATAATAAAATGAATGATGGCTAAATTCCATTTAGCTGCTTCAGTTTCAGGGTCCTGGTATTGTGTATGTTGGCTCACTGTCACACTGCGATGGCTTACTGGCGATAATGTACGGGAAGGTACGTGTTTTGATCAATGCCGTGTTTGAGAATCGATACAGTATCACAAAAATATCGCGATACTCAAGTTTATTGATATTTTCTTGCACCACTGTTCAATTTGCACATATCCACCACGTCCAAGCATCATTCCCACATATTCCCACCCACATTCCATGCACACACACACACATTTAGCAATCCAACCACCCACACACCCATATGCAGACGTGTTCTCATATATATCATATTCTCAAATAATATGTTTTCATACACAATTCCAGCAGGCATCTGCTGCTCCAAGGCCAACGCTGTATAGCTTACAAGGGAGTCTGGTGGTACACACACACACACACACACACACACACACACACACACACAAATCTACACATACACACACACTCCTCCGGGGACAAGAGTCATGTCCCGAAGAGTGAGAGAAAAATAGAAATAGATCTCTGTGTAGCCGGTGAGAGTAGGGAGAAAAACACAGCTTCACCACAGCGTGAAGACATTCAATAGACAAACAATGTGTGTGTGTTCGTTGGCCTTGACACACAACCACATGCACGCACACCTTTTGTCTCCCAGAATCTTGCTAACCAAGATGCTGACGGCTCTGGAACATGCTTCCCTCACCATAAACACTCCACTTGAGCGGTTCATCACTGGTGGACAATAGAGCAAAAATATCCACCTTTCTCTCTCCCCCTCTGTCCCTCGTTTCTTTCTCTCTCTGCACTGATGGCTATAATCATTTCAATTCATTTTCTACTGCAGTTTTGTCCCACTGAGCTCCACTGCATTGTACACTGATATAAAGGCTGCAAATTAAGAGGCAGGAGAGAGAATAGATCTGCGACCCGCATGTTACTGTGTTTGGTCACATGCAAGGTCTCATAAACTACTGACCTGATTTGAAGTTAAAGTTCAGCGAATGGTAGACCACACTGCTGAGGGCTGGTTTTAGACGCGTATCTGAACAATTACCAGAGATTGTGAACAATCCCATTATTACTCTCCTCTTGTTTGAAGCACATTCTGCAAATGGCATATTAGGGTTCAAATGAGAAGGATCCTTGATGACAATGCAGAAAATCTAGATTTGAGTTTCCAGTAATACCCCTGGGTGGCCTCTAGACCCCTGTGGCTCTTGGTTTTGTAATGTTGTGGATTCTCCGAGTGACCTATCAAAATACAGTAGTCTCATAATAACGCATTAAAACATAAGGACCTTGTGTCAAATGCAAAATGCTACTGTCCAGGGCCAGACTGGGATAATAATTCACTGACTGAACGTTGTGTTGATGTGTACGTGCAAAGAGATCATACCATACTATACAATCAGTATGCTTTAAACGAAGTTCTTGTTGGATTGTCGAATCGGGTCTTTATCGCGAATGTTATCACTCGATTGTATGGGCATTATCAGTATTTATCAGCCTCATAGGAATGGGTTAGCAGGGGCCTGCTACACCTACTAGTAGGTTCAGAAGGCCGCTATCATCATTCTACCTCACCTGACGCAGATGGGTTTACGTTGAAAGCCCAGTGCGTCTCATACAGACATGATCAACCATGTGAATAGATGATAACCACTGATAAGACCCATTCAATCGAGTGATAACATTCGAAGCGGGTGTCTTAAACTCCCTCTGCTGAGACGGGGCACCACGTCCAACAATTTTTGTAACTTCCCCAATACGACAATCCATAAAGCATACCCACTTCAGGCAGTGATTGGCCAGGTGTAGGGATGTCACAGAGGCCAGAGTTTGAAATTTTCTCCCAAGCTCTTTTCTATTCTTCACACAACTACTTCTACCACGTTTTGTGTGAAAGACCAAGTGCAACACCATGAATGCCTTTGGGGAGAAACTATATGAAAGTGTGAGCTGTTATCCACATTTGCATGATTCATTGGATTGAAACTGCACAGAACTGCAACAGACACAGAGTTCTTGGAAAGAGATCAGGGAAGCAGTGTGATTCAGCCAGGAAACAAGTTTAAACACCTTTGTTTTTACACCTGGTCAGATGAGACGAACAAGTTTGTTTCAAGGACACGGAACCCCCCGTGTGTATCCTCTGAACTAGTTGTTATAGATGACCAGCATGTGGACTGCCTTTCATTTGCGTTCAATCATTTAATGAATTTCTGCACTGAGTTTAATTTACCCCTGCTCATTTTTACCTCAAATATTCAATTCAATTCAATTCAATTCAGTTTTATTTATATAGCGCCATATCATAACAAAGTTATCTCAGGGCACTTTTTCGAATAGAGCAGGTCTAGACCGACTCTTTATATTTACAGAGACCCAACAGTTCCCACCATGAGCAGCACTATGCGACAGTGGCAAGGAAAAACTCCCTTTTAACAGGTAGAAACCTCGAGCAGAACCAGGCTCAAGGTGGGCGGTCATCTGCCTCGACCGGTTGGGTTGAAGGGGGAAGGGGGGAGCAGGAGGAAAGAGAAGATACAGCAGCTCAATACAGCATAGATATGGTAATAGCATTGATGTTAACACCAACGGAAACAACACTAAGAGCAACATTATAATAGCAATACTAATAACAGCAACAACAGCAATAGCATCAGCGGGTGCAGAGCAGGAGCACGGGGGCAGCAGGCGGCAGCAGGCGGCAGCAACCACAGACCCAGACTTCCACAGCTCCAGAGGCAGAAACACCTGCAGAAAGCAACAGAATGGAACAAATACAATGGAACTAAAAAATCTCAGTAATTTAACTCTGATGGACCTAAATTTAAAAAGCTATAGGGTTTATGTGCAGGGCTATTTCTTGCCTGGCAACCTCATGGTGACGACCAGACTCCAGGAAGTCACTGCAAGAAATAGTCCCCCATACAGTGTGTTAGTGAGCTCTAGATGTGCTGTATGCAGATTCTGATACCTTTGGACAGAGGCAAGCTAGCTCTTTCTCCCCGTTTCCAGTCTTTATGCTAAGCTAATGGGCTGCAACGCCATGTTTAATGGACACATGAAAGCGGTATGGATCTTCTCATGTAATTCTCAGCAAGAAAGCGAAGAAGCATATTTACCAAAATGTCAAATTACTTCTTTAAGCGATCACTGTCCAATCTCTGATATGTGTTACAGTAGACTTTATTCCAACTCATTTTGATTTTGCACAATCTTTTAATGTCACTGTTGTCAGGGATGTCATCCATAATACCAGCAAGCAGCATGAGTGACCAGTGTCAGATTTGTATGTGCTAACTTGTAATAACCATTATGAAAAAGACCTCAGAGCTTTTCCCTCAAATTTAAAGATACCCTCCAGACATGTTTTAACAAGTATATAAATTGCTCTATTTTGAATCATAATTTGTAGCTGATATGTTCTTTTACAAAAAAAAAGTTCAATTTGAAATTTAGAATTTGAAATGACATCTACACCTTCTCCATCATTAAAAATCCAGAATCTATAAACATAAGTTGAACTAGTGGGTAACAGGTGATTTCTACTTCACTGTTTAGTCCACTCTCAGTGTATGTGCGCTGGAGGCTTCAAGTTTCCACATCACACTTTTGCCAGTTGAATATTGGACCAGGATTGGCTTCCAAACTATTTGTGATGTCACAAATCATGCTTGTAGGCCCGTCCCTTAAAATCAGATTTTCAGTGAGCAAATAGAAACTTTCTTCTCTCAGCAGATGAATGTGAAAACATCCTTCTAGTGTCAAACTCTGCACAGACATCATTCTGTACAGTGAAGCTCAAACATTCAGCTGTAGGAACAAGAAGAAAAGCATGTTTTTGAGTGGAGGGGAACTTTAAACATCTATTTCCCCCTAGTCACTAAATGAAGTGAAGTGGGCTCATCTATGAAGGACATTGTGTTATCTGTAGTAGGCTGTTCTTTTTTAGAGAAAACAACTATACATAGGTTTTCCTGATATCCAATTTAGTCAACAATTACCATCAAGATTCCTTTTTTCATGTCACCATGCTTCCTGCCCTCTGTGTTATTGGCATTGATTTCTTTCGACAGATCCCTGTTGAAGTCAACACTGCCTTTGTCCATTTCCTTGAACTGGACAAAGGCTTCAAAAACTATTATAAAAAGAAAAATATCAGCATAATACATAGTACAGTTTTCGCCTCCTCATACTACTTCTTTGGTAAATATGTAGTGTTCAGTGCTTCAGTTGGTTTGACAGTATGAGAATAAAAACATTATTAGACTAATGGTCGTAAACTTGCACTGGTGGTAGATGTTTCACCACCAAGCATATGAAGCAAAGATAAAAAACATTAAAGTAATGGAACGGAGAAGCACTGTTGACATTTTCAGGAGCTGATAGCTCCTGAAATTAGGCTTAAAGTCATGCATGTGTTAACTGCTCTTTCCGTACTACTGTGTAAAGACAAATGGTGTATGTACATTTAAATAGGGTTTATCCACAGCAGACCTCTTGTTTGGAGCAAAGTCTACAACAGTGGCAAAGTATTGAATGGGGTGACAGAACCATGACAAAATAATTGTAACCATCAAAGCAGCCAACTACATGATGGGACAGCAAATGCAAATGCCCCAGACACGTTTTTCAGAATCAGCCTGACAGCCGGGTCATTATGGAGCCTTGTTGGCTCTTGTTATGAGGGGGTCACCCCACCCCTGTTTAATTACCCTGTCATGCTCCTGAAAACAGTGTCTAGTGGATGCTTGAATTCATGGCGATCAGAACCTGCAGAAGAATTACCTTCATATTTTTAATGCAAGAGTAGACCCTTCTTACTCATAAAAGTTGCAAATTCAAAATCCTGTATTCCGTGAAAAGCTGTTTTCTTCCTTATAATGGGAAATGCACACTGTGTCTCAATTCAGGGGCCGCATCCTTCGAAGGCTGCGTTTGAAGACAGCGGCACGACAAGGTCGTCCCATTTCGAAGGCTCCTTCAAATGCAGCTGAGAAATGCAGCCTTCTTTTCCCGAATTTGAAGGATCCAATGGCTGGCTCCTTCGTGGCCCAACATATTCATTGCGCGCAAGAGAATATGGCGTCCCCAAACGTACCATCAACAGCGGCCGAGCAGATTACACTTTTAAATGTAAGTATTGGGTTTCAACTCTCAAATAGCGAACGATACAAATGTTAAAAAATACAAGGGGTCCAAGGAATTGCTTGTAGTGATGCACCCACAGAGAATTATTCCCTGACTCAGCAGTTCCCCACAGCTCTCTGGACTTTGTAACGGTTTTCTGCTCGCTATTTTGGTTTTACACCCCATGATTTTACTGTTTCGGTTCACTGTCACCACTCTCATAGCACAGTATTCGGTTGTTTTCAGTGAAAACGCTCTGATAAACCCACTGTACACTACCTGCTCAGCAACAAATGGCAGACAGACACAGTTAGCAACTAGCTGGTGAACATAGCGGAGCATTTAGTAGCTTAAGAGACAGGTATTTTTCTCAGGAGTCTATATTCCAAAGCAGAGCTAAAAGAGAGTGAATTTTCCACTTACATTTGCCAGGTGATCAGAAACACAACTCCAAAAGAATGCTAATGTTGCTATGTGTCTGCTGGATGTGTAAATAGGCAACTGTTTGCTAACAAGTTCGCCATTATGTCAAGTGGCTAAAAAATAAGTTATTGCAGGTTTAAAACTAAACCCAGCTAACCACAGAGTGGTGTGAGGGTCCAAATGCATGTGCAAGTGATTTATTTGAGTAGATGAATTATCAGAAATATTGCCATTGATACCTGCCAGGCTATAGAAATTGTGATGCAGATGTAAATGTAGGCATATACATGGGCGAATAAACAGGTTTCTCCTCCAGCAGAAATCAGCCTACGTTAATCAGGTTTTTCTTAATCCCTTAACCTTGTTAAGGAAACCAGGACTCTAATTTACACATTTCCGAAATTAAGTTACTTCGGAAAACTGAGAATAATCTGATTTCTTAAGTGCATGTAAACGCAGCGAGTGTGTGACAGACTCAGATCAGAGCAGAACATTTTGTCAGCCTGACACAGAGGTGATGATTAAGACTGAGGTGTCAACAGGCTGTGGATTGGCCAGACAGTGAGTGTGTGGACAGCCTGTGTGTGTGTGTGTGTGCGCGTCTGTGTCAAGGGGGAGGGGAAGTGTGCAATCACCTAATCTATGGCAAACTCACGAATGTGCCGTTTGCGCCTGAAGACACTTCCTCTCCAAATTGCACGCTGACACACACACACACACACATTCAGCTGATGAGATGTTTTGTGAAGGGCTCCTCCTCAGCAGAGGTGGCACAAGCCTTTTAGCAGCTACTTATGACCCTCTATCCCCTACAATACACACTCAGACACAGGCTCCAGGCAACCGCCTCTCTCCCTCCCTCTTTATTCAAAGCTTGATTTCTTTTCATCAAGTCTGTCTCTTCCCCTTTTCTCATCTCCACCTTTCTACTCTGCTGGATACTCTTGTTTGTGTCAAATCCAATTCCTCCTTCCCTCCCGGCCTCTATCTCACTCTCCTCACTCTCTCACTGCTCCTCCTTACATCTTTGTCTTCTTGCCATTATCCTCTCTCCTGCCTCTTTTCTCCTCTTCTTGTTCTATCTCTTTCAACTCTATCTCCCCCTTTTATTTGCCTCCTTTTCTCAGTATCCTTCTCCTTCTTCCCCTTGCTCTTTCTCTGTCCTTTATTCTCTGCTCTCTTTACAGCTCCCTTCTCTGCTTGCTCTCTTCTTCTTCTTCTTCTCTTTTCCTCTGCGACCTCTCACCCTCTATTTTCCTCTTTGCCTTTCTCTCTCCTTTTCTCTTTTCGCAGCCCTTTTCTCCTTCACTCTGGGTGTCGGGGCTTTGTGGAGGCTCTCAGTCCCCAGTGGGACATCCAGCGGGAGAAAGAACTGAAAAGCAAACTGTGGGACAGGGGAGGGAGGGGAGAAGAAGGGAAGGAAAGAAATAAAAGGCAAAGGGAGGAAAAGAGAGAAAGATGGTGGGAAGAAAGGGCGGATGGAAGAGGTCTATGTAAAGGAGATAGACCAAATGCTCATGTGAACATGCTGGCTGGGAGCAGTACAGTGGGTCCAGCAGACCCTTACTTTAGCTCCTTTAAGCATTATTCTATTTCAGTACCCCTTGCATTTTGCTCGATTATTTGTTTGATAATTGGTCTCATTTATGAGCTTGATTAGTTTCCGATAAGCTATAGCTGATTACCTCAATTTCTTCAAAATGCACCCTTTGGCTGAATTTTCCTTTGGCCATAAGGGGCCCATATAGTCAGTCCACATCTAAATGCCATGTGGGACCCATATTGTTGGATCCATATGGACACCACACTGTGAATCCAGTTTTAGCCCGTTCCTAGGCCTCATTTACCCCTCATAGGGCCCAACATGTTAGCTGGAAATGTGCCAACTGTGGACACATTTGGTTTGGTTGTATTTTGTCATATAACAATATATACTTAACACAATACACACAATAGATATACAAAAATATCCAAAACACAGACTCCAGTATGGGTTATATATAAGCAAAGAGATAAAGTAAAATAAAAGAAGTCAATAAACAATAAATACCATGAAACATCAGTGTGGTTAGATTCAGAGTGGTCCATTTCAACACAAAATGCAATGAACAGACGGCAATGAAAAGGGCGTTTGGCCATTATGTTCATATTGCATTGCACACAATTTATGTCCACTGCAAACTCTCAGTGTCAACACAGAAAGAAGTGTGTCCTTTATGTAGCAAGGTGGAACATAAGGGCATGGAGGTCGGGCTGCATTTGCTGCCCAGCAATGTTTCTGGGTTTTTTTGGTGTGTTTTTTTAACCACCAGCAGCAGGGCTGTTCGCCTCAGGTTGCTCCTCTTCACCTAGTATAATCTCATCACGCAGCTCAATAGATAGCTCAATAGTTGTAGCTTAAAATAGAGGAAATGGTTAGCAATATGACACCATTAATACAGCAAGTTTTGCTAACTAGTATCATAAACATTGTTCGTTGTCCCAGACCAGATAATCCGACTTTGACGCTGATGTTGCTCCAATACTGTTTCTCTTCACTGGTCCGTCTGTTCTCTGCCGGTGAAGAGTATCATTCAGAGGCCTCGGATACCCAGCTTTAACCAAGCCCTTTACTTGCCTAACCCAGAAGCTGCTCTAATCAATGGGTCAATGTGTAATGGGTCACTCATAGTTCCAGACCCTTTGTATCTTTCAACTCAGTGAAAAAAGCTCTGATAAACCCACTGCACGCTACCTGCCCAGAGCCAGATGACAGAGTTAGCGGCTAGCAAGCTAAAGTGTTAGCTATTTCACTTAGGAACCAAAACAGAGCTAAAAAAAGAATGAATACCGGACTCACATTACTCAGGTGGACAGAAACACATGTCCAAATGAATGCTAATGTTGCTGTGTCTGTTTGATGTGTAAATACACAGTAGTTTGCTAACACGTCGACCATGACAACTTTACAAGCTACTAATATGTCATTGTTGTGTTTACAGCTTGTTCTGCTGCCCCCAATTGGCCAAAAAATATCAACCAATAGGTTTAACCTTACCCATAGTTTATTTGCCATATTTATAATCTTTATTTGCCATAACCACACATTGTTCTAGATGGCATGCGCTGATGTAAAAACGTAATTTAATTTAAGAAATGGGTTGCCAAGGTAGCATAGAGGTTTAAGGCACAGACTGTTCTAGTCTTGTTGCATATCACTCCCCATTTCTCTCCCCTCATTTGCTAACAACTTTCTAATGTCAAATCTTTAATCAAGGTAGAAAAATACCAAAAATAACCCACTATAAAATATAAATGAACGTAATCCAGGTATTTGCAGAATTGCCCAATATCATCATTCAGTCTGGAAATATGATTGCATGGCTACACAGCCAATTAAAATGAGGAGAAATACTACTCTAGTATAACTTGACTCAACTAAACCGTTAAACTCTAAAACAAGTTGTTTTGAACTTAACACAAGTGAAATCCTAATGGCGATCTTAATAATAATTTTATTAAGAAAAACAAGACTTGAACAACAATTTCTTGACTTGACTGAAGAATATTTTTGTGGTGTTACAAGTGTTTTCAAATTGATTTCTTAAAATTAAATTAAATTTCTTAAAATTACAATTTGTTTAACAAATTACCATTTAATTTGCCATGTCATGATGATCTAAACATCATGTAAGGGCCCCAGGTCTTCTCCCAGTTGGACTCTGCCAGTGACGTCTGGAAGACATCCTAATGAAAGGAACAGCAGTTTCACTCTGACAACCTGCACAGGAAACCCATTTTGTCTGCTTGTAACTGCAATTTCATTCTTTTCCGCAGTGACCAAGTCAATGACATCATGGATAGAAGTGGCCAAAATGAGTAGCTGAGATAACAGAAAATGACCTGTTATTACTCCAGTCATGGCAACGCTGAAGCAAGTGTCACGGTAAGTCACTGGATTGGAGACAATATTGTGGAGACAAAAAGGAAAAGTGAAACTAAAGATTAATAATAAATAAAACACAAAGCACGTTTTTCACCGCTGACTTCAGCCCTCCACTCGGCTCCTTTCACTCCAACAAGATGGACTCCCATCAAATGAGCGACAGTTATATTTGAAATTGTGGACTTTACTTCAAAGAAATCAAACAGTGTGTCTTCTATCCTATCTCTCTTTCCCCACAACTCCCCCAACTCTCTCTATTCTGCCCATTTCTCTCTCTGTATGGGTTCATTGGGCCCTGATCGGAGTGTGTGTGTGTGTGTGTGTGTGTGTGTGTGTTAGGACGTGATTTCACACCCAGCAGCCTTATGGTCTCATCAGCCACCATAACGGCCAAATGGCTTGTGTGAGTTGAAGACATTGTTTGCCTGGTGTGTGTGTGCGTGTGTGTGTGAGTGTGTGCTACGGTTCCCACATTAGCCGACGTGGTGCTTGCTTGACTGCATCCTTCTGTTTGTGTGTGTGTGTTTGTGGTTATTTGTATGTGTATATATGCCTGTGTGTAAGTGTGTTGTTCCTTGCTCCCTCATTTGCATATTCAAACAGGATTAAGTACATTGAGAATCAGCAATAAACAGTTCTTTGACAGGAGACAAATACGGCAGATTAGCATTGCAGATCAGATAACGTCAAGAAGGGACGTTAGCTCTCACCCTGTTAACGTCTTTGTTGTGTGTGTGTGTGTGTGTGTGTGTGTGTGTGTGTCTGACCAAAGTAAAGCAGGAGTTGTGCTTTTGTGTCAAGGTGCTGGGGAACCATAGCTGGGAAGGTCACCAGAGGTAACGCGAATCTCCTCAAAAATGAAGCTACACTTTGCGACCAAAGCAGTTACAGAAATACCATGTGGAGACCACTTGAACTGTGATTAGTCATCTTGAGCTTCTGCAGTTTTTCTCTTGTTTCTGATGATAGTGGTTGTTGACAGTGAAGACGAAGTGCAAGATGAATCTCTAGCTAGCAAAGCCATTTCCACTGCAAACCTTATCATTGTTGCTCTGGATCATGAAGTGAAATGAAAGAATGTACACAATTAAGAATAAAAGTTATTAATTCCTGTTAATTCCTGATAATTAGCTTGTCTGTCTGTTAGCAGGAAATATATTAAAAAAAAAGAAAAAGCTATTTAGTTTTTTGTTCGTGTAGATCTGTTTTTCCACTGTAAAGGGATACTACAGAAAGAATGGTCACATTCTTACAACACACATACAATTCCCATAATGCAATTCAATGATGTCTTTTCAGTAGATCGTTCCTGTTTGGTACAAGCCCACATCTTTCAAACTCTGTAAATTTATAATGCAGGCTGGCTGTTATAAATTTGTAGTCTCAAGCCCAATTTCAGCTAACCCTGGTGACATCATCAGGGCTATTTTGTCAGACTTCGGAGCACTGCCTCCAGAGACAGAGAACACACTCAGCAACTGCTTTCACAGGCGGAGTAGCACTCATCCAGACAAGGAAACTGAACCTCATGTCGGTTAAGTGCCCTTTTAATCATTTTTAAAACAAAGATTAATTAACCAATCAGAGCTGTGAAATTTATTTTCTCTGTTTGGTCATCTAGCAAATGAAATCTGACAAGCAGTGAAATTGTGTGTGTGTGTGTGTGCTTATGTTTGCACTGTATATACACTGATACATGGGTGGGTGGCTCAGCTTGCATGAGAGGACATCCACATGCATGTGTATGCAAATGCCTCAGTGTTTGTGTGTTTACATTTGGGAGTTTTCTCAGGTCCACCTGAGGTGGTGTTTCATCAGCATGGAGCTGTAATGATCATTCTCACCAAACAACAGGAAATGAAGAACCTTCTCGTGTGTAGTGTGGCGGCTACGTAATGTAAATCCACCATTCACCCGTTAGTTCTCCTGAGGGAAATATCTGGCTCTTTAACTGCTAAAAGCTCCACTAGGTTCACCAGCTAGTTGATAACTTTGTCTATCTGCCAACTGGTGCTGGGCAGGTAGTGTAGGTATACTAGAGCTTTTTCATTGAAGACAGCTGCCCGCTGCAGCTGGAAGCACGGTTGATTAGAATGGAGTTTGTGAGACAAACCAATGAGCTGAAAGATGCTAAAAAACTCTGTAGATCTGAGGAGACCTACAGAGTCCAGTGATAATTCTCTGTTGGTTCATTACTACAAGTGATGCCATTCACAGTACACATAGTTATTTGATCCACTGCTGATATAAAAATATTGATTAGTGCAGCTTTTAATACACCATTGAAAATATCCCCAGGGTAGGTTGTCCTGTCCTGCTGGATTGCTGTTTGTATCCCCAGCTGTCAGTAATAGGATTTTCCCGATTCATTATTATTTTCTCTATTCACATGCAAGGGTCCACTGGCACAATGGGCCCCTGGGTACCCTGATAGTAGAACTCATAGGTTTGTTAAAGAATTTGAAGAAGGCACAAAAGCCAAAAGTGCTCACTAAACATCTATTATGAGCCTAAGCCATTATTATTACATAACCTTTACCCACTGTCAGGACTTTTTCAGTGAGTAAGTCATCACAAGCCGCAGGGAGCATAAAATGATTTTAGCTGGTAGAACGCAGCTCACGTTTCAGAGATTATCGAGCATATCATAAGGGTGCACAGGAGAAAATCCAGCTTTAAACTCTGTATCATCGCCTCGCTGCACTCTCTTCTTCACCTCAGCCACCACTTCCATCTTCATTGCCCTGAGCCATCATTTTACCCTCAGTCACCCTCCTCTCCCTGCTCCATCCCACCACTGCACTCTATCATCTCCACCCATCATGCTCCCATCCACCTCCACTCCCGTCACCACCCTCTTAATGCAGCCATCACACACTCCAAAAGGGATCTCGAGTTGCCGTCCCAGGAGTGTATGTGTATGTGTGTGTATCTTAAGGGGTGGGGGGTGATCCATAGGTTCCAGACCACTGCACGCAATGAAGGTACCCTGGGTGGGGCCACATGCTCTATGGCCCCCCTACTAAACAAACACACACATATACACGAACACACACTCCATATGAGTCCATGGCGTGGTAAATATAGCACCAGATGGCTAGCACTCGATCTGAGGAGGTATCTCTGTGACCCTTAACAAACCAAAGTGGGAGGCTTTGTGTGTGTGTGTGTGTGTGTGTGTGTGTGTGTGTGGACCTACAGCAGTGTCACCATACAAAAAATGAGTGGTGTGCAGCAAAGCATACATTTAGTGGGATTCTGTGTTCATTGGAGTGTCCATAAACATTTTAGCTGGGAGCGGTCGGGACGCTCAGAAGAAATGCTGGTTCTTTGGGTTAAAAGGTGGAATTGAAAGGAAACAAATGCTTTTAGTGAGGGAAATACTGGGTAAGAGTGTGTTTAAAAGTAAAATCCCATGTGATACAACACTGTAAGCTGCAGTTCTAACCTTATACTATTATACTATTTTAGATACACGATTAGCATGGCTCACGGGATGGCAATGTCTCTCAGTCTACCACTTCAACATCCATTCAACAACTGCTGAATGGTCCCTAGAAGATGAATCCTAATGACCTTGGTGATTCCCTCACTTTCCCACAAGCACCACCATAAGGTTCACATTTTTGGTTTTATGCGAAACATCTTGACCATTTTTAAATGGATTGCCATGGAGTTTGGTACAGACATTCCCTGAAGATGAATCCTAAAGACTTTGGTGATCCTCTGACTTTCCTTCTTCCTTCCTTTATCTTGTTAAATATGTCAACATGTACTGGATGGATTGGCACACAGTTTTATACAGACATTCATGGTTCCCAGTAGATGAATCCTCCGGTTTTGGTGATCCCCACAATTTTTCTCTAGTGCCACCGTGAGGTTCACGTTTGTGGTTTTAAGTGAAATGTCTCAACAAACTTCGGAATGGTTTGCCATGACATTTGGTACAGACATGCTCCTCAGGATGACCTGGAATACATTTGATGATCTCATGATGTTTAATCTTAAAATGGAAGACATTTGCAGAAGTTTGACTAAAATGCTAAAACTTGGTGTTTGCCAACTAATTTATTGATGACTAAAAAAAGGTTAATATGTCAAGTGTTCTGTGTCATGGTCCTTTTTGACTAAGATAAGACTAAATATCCAGCGTTTTGTTGATTAAAAAATACTAAAAATGAAGGAGGATGGCTAAATATGACTAATCCTCACATGAACTTTTGATTTCTGACTAAGACTAAATCTCAAAATAGCATGCACCCCATGACATGACAAGATCATTTGTAAAGTTCAGCATCTATCTAAACAAATAATATGTTCTCTATATTATGGTAAAAATAGCATTTATGTTGTTTAATTATGGATCTATCTCTGTGCACACTGGTGTTCTGCCACCTGAGCTTGGCTTCAGACAAAGTATCTGGTTGGTTTTGAGCTGTTGTGTTCTACTTAGGGATCAGGTCGGGTTCAGGGATGGTTATTATTGAATGTAATTTATTCAGAAATTGCTCTCTTTCTCTCTTAATGTGATTTTCCCCAAAAAACTCAAATTCGATTTCAAAAACAATTTTGAAGAGTGAAAATTACAGAAAATCATATCTTGTGTATCCTTTCTTCTAGTGTTATATTCATAAGGTGTACATCCAGTCTGATTGCATGAACACACTGATTTCAGGAGCTCGATTTATGTTAATTTTAAAACATTACACATACTGTATTATGTGTGGCATTCGAGGCATTAGATCTAGGTTGACTGATTACTTGTCATCTATCTGTCTTGCCTTGTGGTTAGCTCAAGTGGATCTCATCAGGAACAGAAACAGTTACCAGGATCCAAAGTAAAGAATGGATATTGTTAAGAATTATGTATGGATGCTGTGTTAACTCTTTCCTGCACTACAGAGATGTTGTGTGGTGCTGTCCTGACTGTGAGAATGATGCTGGTGGGAGTAACTGACCTGAAGGTTTTACTTACAGGTGGCCTTGGGTAGGTGGAGGGCTGGGTTGTCTGAGGGCGGGGCTTTGCTGTAGCTCCTCCAGAGTGGCACGCTCCATAGGGTCTCTGGTCAGACACATGTGCAGCAAAGTCTTTACCTCTGAAAAGCAAGAGAGAAAGCAGGAGATTAAAGGTTTAAGTGGGCAGTGATCCCATGAAAAAAAAAGAAATCTGAAGAATAGATTTGCTTTCATCAAAGATACTTTCTAGCATCCTGTGTGTGTGTGTGTGTGTGTGTGTATTTGTGTGTGTGTCTTATCTGTGGACAGTGCACTGTTGATTTTAATGTGGTTGTGCATGAAGCCCATGGTGGTAAAACTCTCATGTCCACTCAGCAATGAACAGAAAAGCACGCCCAGCTGCCAAACAGTGGTGGGACGGGCCCAGTACGTCTGATAGTCAAACCACTCTGGAGGGGCGTATGCACGGGTACCTAGTGCACATAGCAACAGAGGAATGGAAGGAGACAGAGAGATGGAGGGTAAAGAAAGAAAAAACTGTTTTGAAACATGAAAGTCATTATTTCATAGACTGACCAATGAGTAAAGAAGCCAGACATCATACCACAGAAGGAATAGTAAGACATCTCCGTTGAGAAGCTGCCACAGTCAAAGCCGATCACCCGGACTCTTGGGACACCAGATTCTGTTTGAACCAGGACGTTTTGTAACTTGATGTCCCGGTGAAAAACGCCCTGGGAGTGCATGTCGATGGCTGCGTCCACCAGCTGCCTCAGAATCATCTGAGATAGGCAGAGACAGAGTTGGAAGGATTGTAAAACAGTATTTTCCCCTGACGCCTGACAGGGTGGAAAAGTCTATGAAACAATATAATGATGATGACATGATACTGCAAATTATGGCAATAATATACTAAAAAATGAGGTCCATGTGATTTTTACGTATGAACCCAGATTTTCCTTTAAAGTAGGTCCACACCAGCATTTCAAATGAAGAACTTTTGCAGTGAAATTATTTAATTTCAATGGAATCGCTGCATCAGTGGATTCGCTAGTGGGGGCAAAGTAAATCCATTCTAATCTTTTGCTTCAGTTTCAACTTTGGTGATCTTTGACACTCAAATTGGTGCCGTTGACCAGTAGAAAGCCGTCTTAACAGTGCTGACCTTTGAGAGAACAGAGGGCCAGAGATTGTAAAATGGAGGACGCTAATCATAGCTTATTAGCTGTGTTGCATTATCCAGTTAACCTCCTCTGTTAGAATATAAACTGCTCCACAAAAGAGGCATGGTCTTTCAGAAAACTGTGTGAACTTTTCCTGTTAGCAACCAAGCTAACTAGCTTCCCCACTGACATTTAGCAAGCAAGCTAGCTTAGAGAGTGATTTTAATCATGACTGTGACTAACTAGTGCTAGCATGTTCTTGTCTGACTATTGTGTTAGCCATTAGCTGTCTAGCTACAGGAGTTCATCAGCTATCCCTGTGAGTACTTCTTCCATCACTAGCTTCTAGCACCACCTATTTTGCAAGGACTGGATGAAGTTCGCTGTGCCACTTTCTGGTCTGACCAGGCCTTTATACTGTGCAGTGTGAATCTGAACACGCCAAGTAAAAATATGTGATAAATACAACTTTTCATCTTTGGTTTGAACCAAATCAAACAAGCTAACACACAAACACCGTCACTGAGATGTTTCGTATCTTTGCCTCCTGTTCATCCAGGGATCCTCTGTGGTCTTGAAGGTACTTGGATTGGACTTGTCTTTCCATAACCAGTATTAACTCCTGGTCCAGAATGTACCAGTCCAGAAGGGACACCGCAGCGGATTGTCCAACTGATCCTGGTAGGCCTGCAGTTTTCAGCATGAAGGCCACCTCGAGAATGATTTTATACTCCTTCCTGTTGTGAATCTAAAGAAAATAAATGCGTACAAGTGGTAAATGATCTGCTAGAAGTTCCAACAGCTTCCAGAAGAGTAAGCAGAGTAACAACCCATTTGCTAATGGAAATAAAGTATGAGCAGCATGTGTTTTACTCGTCCACAGTAGAATAGTGAAAGAAATATTTAACATTCATACTTTAGTTTTCATTTCAGTTGGTGTTCGACATCAGATCAAATTACTCACCACTCGTTCACACATCACGTCCTTTTTGGGAATGTGCTTTATGGCCACCTGCAAGACAGAAATACAAGTCATTTGGTTGGTATTTTCTGAGGATTAGTGTTTAGAATGAGCGAGCATGTGTTTGTAAGACTTACTGGTAAAAGGTCTGATTTACGGAGGCCATACACTGAGCCGAAGCCTCCTGCGCCGATCGGACCAAGCTGATGGTACTTGTCCTCAAATTCAGCTAAAACACAGAGACGTTTGTTTTAGTTTTTATTACTTTTCAACTTGTAACCCAACCCCTTCCTATGTTTTAACTAATCCTGCTCTTTATTCTTAACCTTAACCCTGAATCCAAAGCCTAAGTCTGAAGGGGCCCCTTTACACTGGCACTTCACTGTGTTCACTGGGCTTGGTGAGGTTACTACATCTCACCCTTTTTCTGGGCATCTCTCCATCATCACCAGCCCTCCTCTTTCTCACACTGACATCGTCCTGCATGTTGTTGCAGGGGTCAGTGGAGTGGCTGATGTTGCCTCTACCCCGAATCTTCTTCCTGGGTGATCCTGCAACATCAGTGTCCTTTCTTTTTCTCTTGGCCTGGAGATCCCTATGCATGTTGTTCTCTACATATGAGAAAAAAACAGTGAACAAGTTTTCTGGACTGCATGCAGTCAAGTTTTTTTTTCATTTGAACTAGACTAAGAAGAAGAATCAGAGAATGAACACCTAGTTCACCTATATTGAAGATCATTTAAGAAATACATTTACAAGGTTCACTGGTTGCACATTGAATTAGGAAGATGGGTATTTGGTCCTCAAACTTACAAGATCCAACTCGTTTATACAGTATATAACTCAAATCATCTTAAATCCTTATTCACAGGAACAGGCAAGAGAGTCTGAGTTATTTGACTGAACATGTTGGAATATAATAATGTTGTGTAGGAATTTTATTTATATCTTGACAGAAGTGTATATGGAAAATTGTTTGGACATGTTTTTATTTGTTGACTTATAGTTATTGAATATTCTTGTATTGTTATATTTAATTAAATTAACTAACTGAATTCGATCAAGTCACAGCACAGGACCACATCGCAGTCAGATAGGTTTTCAGGATTTGAAAAACACACAACATGACTGAGCTGGAACTGGAGGCACTTCACACTTACCCTGATCTTTTCCGAAGGCCAGAGTTATCAACTCTTGGGTAAACGTAGAAGACATGACATTGTCGTCAGTTTCAAACGAGATTATTTGAAGATGTAAACACCTGCAGATATCTGAAGAGTGTGTACTGATACAGAGTGAGTCTGTGTTCTGAGGTGTTGACTGTGACGTCATAATTGTGAAAAATATAAAGAACCAAGAGTATGCAAATTAGCAATTAGTCTAAAGTTCCATCTAAACAGGATTTATTTATTGTCAATTATTTAATATTTATTTATATTTCTCCTGGAGGTGATTCATTTCATCCTGTGTGGAGTGTGTGATCTTTTACACCCTACCACAGTAATGCATTCTTTGGTCCTCCCATAAAATCCCATCCCGAGAGACTCTTTGTGTTTTAAAAGTACATAAAGAGATTTATTTATTGTTACTGCAGCTATAAAATAGCTTTTAAAGTTCATTAAGACTCGCAGTCCTACCAGAATTATTTTGTATCTTGACTTTGATTAAGTCTTCAACTCTGAAACAGGACTGGGAAGGTTCATCAGATGTATAGGAAACAAAATGTAGTTCATGAGAAAGAACACCTGTATGGGCCGCAGGGGAATTTTTCGCTGCAGTACCACGAGTGGCCACTGGTAAAAATTGGAAGGAAGGCTGAGCGGCAGCGACATATCCAGGTCTTATTATACATCCATGGGTCTGCCAGGCCGAGCGTATCCTGTACCTACACCGGCACTCACCACAACACAAAGTCCACATATCTTGCTTGCTAACACGGATGATTTGCTAGCTAGCTAACGTGAGTGGATAACGTCAGCTAATTCATCAAAAAAAAAAAAAAAAAATGAGAAAAACACACCTGTTTGTTGTTTACTTTCTTTAGATCCTGTTGCCTTCATTTACTTAACGGCTACACTTGTTTCAAAGACTTTCAAGACTATTTTACTTGTGTATAAAACTTTTCACTCAGCTTTGTGGAAGGCAAGTGGAAGCGTACCTACAGACACAAGTCCCAATTCTCTATAATATAATTACCGGCAGGATTTTGACCTTTCTCTTGGCGCCACTATCAGGCCAGTGGTTACACTAGTACACAAAAGATATCAATATCAGCCATGTGATATGCAAAACCAAACTAATAATATCCAATCAGGCCCAGCAGTGAAATTGTGTTTAAATGTGTCCCTTGCTCTTGTCAACAATGGAGGAATGAATTGAATGTGACAGGCAGGGATGGATTTTGTGTGTGTGGGCGGGGGGGGGTTACAACACTCATAATGGTCTGCACTCTCGCTAATGACTGATAACATGAAAAGTGCAAGGTGTCAGCTCCAATCGCTCAGTGCAATTATAGGATTGGTTCACTACACACACATGCACACACACGCACAGATGTATGCACATGCATGGACACGTAAGCATATACACATAGTATATATTGTATATGCACACACTGCTAGTGATAGGAGCAAGTGTGTGTTATTGTGTGTGTGTGTGTGTGTGTGTGTGCACGCGCACGCATCTCTGTATTTCTGTCTATTGATGATGATGTCATATCTATGGGTCATCTTTAGGCCTGACAAACTGACTCGTCACAGCCGGGACAACCTATGAGCAGTGTGTGTGTGAATGCACAACAATAAGAAAGTTAATGGGGTTTTTGTAATGTGAAAGGGTGGCAACTTTAAAGGCCAGAGATGGAGAGTCTTACCAGATGTTAGTTTGCCTCCTTTTCAGGTCTGGTATCTGCTGACCCAGTAGCAAATATTTGTTGTTCACGTTGTTTCCTCTTGCGTGTCATTTTTCATATCCCCCTGTCATTGTAACCTTGGCTCTTCTATGGCCCCTGCTGTTGCAATAATTCTTTGATCACCCACACAACAGGACTTATTCAGGACCTGTGCAGTTATTTATTATTTGGACAAGTTAGGCAAGTCACAAGTCAGAGAGGACAGTTACAGAGCAACTTCCCCTTCAGTGAATGCTGCAGTATTTAGAGATCACACACATATTAGCAGAGAGACTACTTCTTTTAATGTTTACAGTCAAGTTCAGGCTGCTTTTGAACCATGACCTGAATAATCAGTATTCACGTGAGCCCTTCATTGTGACCACCCTCCCACCCCAACATGTACTAGCCAGCTGAACATCCCTGTGCTCGACACTGTATTGGAGCTGGACTGAAGCAAGCATTTATGCCTGCAATAAAAAAATGCAAATGTGTATTACACAACACCAAACATTGAACAATTGTGCGCAGTGAGAGAGTTTATTTGAATCAATGAGAGTGTTAGCTTCGCTAACTAGCTACCACTAGCAGCTAAGTTTATCAAGCATCACATAAAAAGTCCAGTCTACTGACGTTCATTTTCTCCTGCCCGTTTTGCGTCAAGTCCCGCCCTGCTGGTCTGTGATTAGCTGCTAGCTCCACCGGTTTTTCTGTTGAATTTTTCGCCACTTCCCGCTAGCAGCACTAGTGACACCACTGACGTTGACAATAATGTAATAATAAGTCAAATTTCAATCTATTTTAAATCCTTATATCTACAGAGGGGATGTAACTCAATTTAACTCAACACAATTTAACCCCTTGTTCATATAACATTTGCTTCTCAGCAAATCATGTATTCATAACCATAACTTTATTCAGTGAACATATTACACTCTTGAACCACATGTTGCCACTGAGAAAAACTAAAATAACATTTGTTATTTTACCTAGAGAAAAGGCTATGCTTTTTATCTTAATGTATGCCCCTCAGAAGTATTAGTGTCAGTGTGGTAAATTAACTAGTCAGACCTTTCCTATTTCGTACTAAAGACTAGAAACTTAATGCGATAAGTCGCAGGCGAGGGAGCTTCTAGGATGCCATCATCCAAGGGGTACAGCCGCGCTCACAGCTAGCATCCCATCATAAGGACACGTCACAGTAACGAGCTAGCCAATCACAGCACAGTAGGGCAGGAGTTGACGCAAAACAGGTGGGGAAAAATAACGCAGTCCACTGCTGCTCTCTTCCTGCTGGAATTGGCTGTTTGAAGCCCTCTGTTGCTTAATTATCATGAAGGGTATAAAGTCGTACTTTGGAGGGAGGTAGCCACCAGTCTTTATTTCGCCTCAGTTTGTTTCTCTCATAATAATCATTTTTACATTCAATTTTTTTTTTTTGTTGCATTTTATGACACCCAAAATCTGAGAAATAAGGAATTGCTTTGTCAAAGATAAATAAAGGAACAAAAGAACATGACAGATTATTTAACAATTTCTTGTATTTTTTCCATTTGCCGTGAAAACACTACAAGTAGCCAAGCTAGCAAGGCTACTGAAAAGTACCCAGCCGATGCCTTCAGAGCTGTCTCTCAGTCAGGTCAGCCACCTTGCATGTTGTAGTTGCCCCTCAAGAGATACCTATACCTATACAACTACACAGTTGATTTCCAGTTGAGTTTGTGGATCTGTACCAACATCTAAAACTAGCATTTAGTCCAGCTAGCATGTCCTTACTTTCAATGATATTGTGCTGATTTCAGAGACCAGAACATAATCCAGAGATTGTATAGGCATTGGGTTTGCTCCCTGCCACCATCTATTACAGCAGCTGATGATAATTTAAAAAGATTATTTCACTGTGTTTATTAACACAATTGCAAAACCTCAGAGAAACCTTTAATAGAATTACAAAAGAATGCATTTACAGGTTGTGAACTGTGTTGTATTGATTTTTTTTTTGTTAGCCCACACAAACAATACTTTTATTTAGAGATTAACTGAACACAGGATCTCTGATACACACACACTCCCTGCTAGAACATGATCCTGCTTCTGGTTTTTAACCATATTTTATTACTCATTCTTTATTCTATCATTCCCTTCTTCCTAATGCCTCGACAGACAAATGTGTGCATGGATCCGTGTTCATACGTGGAAATTTAAGGTGTTTATAGGCTCATCTATGTGTGTGTTTGCCCACCTTTGGAATATATTAAAGAGCTGTTTGTTTGTGTGTGTGTGTGTGTGTGTGTGTGTGTGAGTGTGTGTGTGTCTAAGTGTGTTTTCCCATGCTGTTGTTCTAGGTATTAGAATGAAATGAAGTGTGAAATAAGCTTTTCTGTCTCTGGAGTGTAGCTGTGGGAAGTCCCCTCCTCAACACATCACACGTTTACCATCTATCCCTCCATCTATATACCCTCCCACCTTGCCCATTAGGCCTCCGCTGAACCTAACATTTGATAGTAACAAGGTGGGCATATCATGATGGATATACTGCTGATGAATAGGCACACTGAAGAGAACGTGGGGATATTACAGATTGCATAAACCCTTTTGTTTTATTTGCTTATAAGACAAAAACAGTAGATATCGAGGACCTTACGTACAAATGACAAGATATACGTAGAGCACCTGTATATATGCAAAGCCTGTGTATATCCAATGATCCAATGCAGAGTTCAAAATACGGGGGAGCTACAGGGAGCTCGGCTCCTCTGAAAGAGACATGAGCTCCCCAGAAAGAGAAAAAGAGAAATTTAGGGGGAGCTCTAAAATATAGAATAGAATAGAATATCTTTATTGTCCACCAGGGTGGAAATTTGTCTTCGGCTCACCAAACACAATAAACAACAACATAAAAAACAGACAAGCAGTTAGTAAAACAAACACATAGACAAGGTCACATTACACATTAAAAACAGTTGTCCAATGTCTGTGGCTTAAATCTCATCAGTCACTTTGTAGAGTGAGCTGGTGTAGGCAAAGCCAAGCCCCCAGGAAGAGCGCCAATTTGACATAGTGGCCAAACAGTGTAATTACAACTTCCGGGTCCGTCACGTGATGCACACTGGCCCCAAGAGACTTTTTCCCATAGACTTACATTGTGAGGGCCGTCTGTAAATCAGCGGATAATTTTTTTGTGGTACAACAACTAGCCAGTACGAACACTTAAATAGCCCTTATTTATATCATTATGTCCTAAAAGTTGTAAAATTCACTAATAGCCAAATCCAGAGTTATAGAGTCACTGACATTCATGTGAGTGAGCCTGAGACGGCGCGGTTGGGAGGCGGGGTTAAAGGAAAAGCTAGTGCGCTTGCTCTATGGGCTGTACAATGCGGAAGCTTTGTGGAAGATCCGAGTAATTTTATACCCAGAAAGTCGAACTTTTTCGGCTTCATGCGCCACTGAGCAGCTTTCATAGGAATGAATGGGGCCCCGCCTCAGACGCTGTATCCTGTTCTCTTTATACATCCATGATGGGCAAAATCTGTGCAGCCTATGCAAAACCTTCCACCTCTCTCTCTGCTGCCTCGTATCATTCCGCTAAGCTCCTCCCACTAAACCCACAACTTCGACCGGCAGCAGAAGTAATCAGTTCCCCTGCGAAACCGTATCCCTCATAGGGCTCGCTCTCCACGGTGTGAGCCTGGCAGAGACCCCGGTCCCTCTCGCCACGACTTGTCTTCTCAAAGACGCCCCTCCAGTGCTTCACGGCCGCAGGGCAGAGCACCGCAGCCGGGACGTGTTCACAGACGTATTTTGTACTATATGCTGTTGTAGGCAATGGAGGTATTGGAAATTTATCACAAGTTGCAGGATTTTCCCCCATTGAATCCGGCTTTCACCATCTGAAGGGACATGCATGTGCATCTGCATTTGTAGAACAGCCAATAGGAACGTGCCCTCTCTCTGAAATGACCTGTAATGCCAAAAAAATACTGCCTACCCCACCTTTAAGAATATTGATGGCATTTGGGATGAAGGACTTCTTAAATATATTTATAGTTGCCAGAGGGACTCTGCAGCACCTACCAGAGCTCAAAGGCTCAAACTGCCTGGAGAGATGATGGGAGCTATCTGCCAGGATACTTCTCACCTTCTTCCTCGTATATCGTATTTCTTGGTGCCACTGTTGTTTTTCTCTATAAATGCAGTGCTCTAATTACTCACTGGTACATTTTCCTCCATATCAGGTTCTCTGGGCGATCCATAGTGGCCCTAAATGAACTGCATTACCCAGGAGGCACCTGTTCCTGATGTCGCCTGCCTGCTTTTCTCTGAGAACAGCTAGTCTAAGTAACGTTACATTAACCTTACAATAATGTTGGCCTGTATCTAAAAGGGCACAAAGAGAAATACAACCGATTCATGACACAACACAGCTTCCAAAGTCAAATCCTACTCAACCAGTAGTAAATGCAGGGCGGGAGTAGCAAGCTAATGTTAGCACCACTCCTAGCAATAGGGATACAAGGAACTAAGGGCATCCCAGCCTGATGACTTCATTGTGCCACACACTAAAGCTAGTGTACATAGTCAATTACTGTATTCTTTACTCTAATAGTTGAAATAGTTTGCCCCTTGAAACATCAGCAATATCTCCTAGTATTTTTTATTCAACATGTGAATAAGGGGAGTACTGGCACTTATTATTTTCCTCTTCAAGCACTGTGTCAATGTATATTTTCCTGTATATTTAAATACAATAAAAGTTATCTTGATATGTTTTCCATAAGACCAACATTTGAGTATTCTCTGTATGAGTTGAATTGTATTGATAGTATGTTTTTGCACTCATGTATGTGCATGTAATTCGAACACTGACCCAATGTCAAGGAAAAAAAGCAGTGTGAATGTGGGATGTTCCTTAGAATTTTTCTTAAATGTATTTCATTCCTTTCATTCAGCTAAGTAGGAACATTCCCTTAATGCTGCAAGAGTGTACATAGTGGCAGGTCGCTGCGTGTAGCAGATATCGCTTGTCTCCTGGAACTTGCCTGACCTATATAACTACACAAACTCCAACATTCCTGAAGAATGATGAAAATCATGCAGAAACCATGCAGGACGTTTATGTTTACATAAAGGTTTTAATTTGTTGATCTAGCCCTGTAGCTTACATTTAGACTTAAGTAAATACTGCAGATTGGTCACTGCATTATTATTATTATTAGACTATTAGATATTTCCTTCAGGAGTTGATGAAGACCAAAAGAGAGTTAGAGGCAGAGTGAATATTGGACATTTGTCACTAAAGGTGTCTGGGCCCCTCAGCTGTAGAACTTCAGTCAGTGTCCTCTTTTAAATATCTCCTTAAAACTCACTTTTATCTTATTTGTTGTAACTATTTAAATGATTTTATCTTGTTTTATATAATATGCTTATGTTCTGGATTTGATTTTTCTTTTATTAATTCATTTTTCATTGTAAAGTACTTTGCAACTTTGTTTTGAAAGGTTCTATATGAATAAAGTTATTTTTATTAATTGTTATTTGTTCATTTGCCAGAAACGTGACTCCAGATGAATGCTAATGTTGCTCTGTACCTGTGCGATGAGTAAGTAGGTATGAGTTTGCTAAAAGGTTAGCCATAACTTATCATACTTTACGATTATAATAAGTCAGATGTTTGTGTGTGATGTTCAGCTTAAGTTGAAAAAAGGATTAACACTCCTTTAAGTGTTATTAAAGTTTATTTCCTTTATTGTGAGTTGTGTTGAAGAGTAGTGAACACTGAGTGCAGTCTAAGTTTTACTAAATTAGTGATAAACCCACAATATTGACATGTTTTCCTTAAATTTTGGAGGAAATTTTAAGTCAGTAGCATGATTCACTTTTCAAAATCCTTCAACTCTGCCTGTAATTAGTTCTACCAACTTGTCTTGAATGCCTATTGTATGCTTGGCATTCTGCTGTAACTAACTAAGATTCTTATTCAAGTAGCCAAAGTGTCTGTTGTGATCCTGAGAGGTTTAGCGTTTGTTCCTCTGTTAAGTCACACCAGGCATGTATAAATCTACTTGGCACTCAAATGAAAGTAAATGAGATTAATGAAGAATGAGACTCCACACTGACTGGAGTTCAGCAAAGGCCAGGGTTCATACAAAGTCTTAAAATTCTTAATTTGAACTGTTATGTTTTCAAGGTTAGAAACATGCTTGAATTCGAATATATTCGACTTGATTTTCAACATAATCTGGTGTTTCATCTCCACAGTCACTCATGTAAACCAAAAACCTTTTAATGTTTGAAATGAAATGATCCCGTCGTCATATTTGTTTGTTGTCTCCTGGCGTCTCATACCAGACACGGAGCAGACTAGAGCTAGATTGACTGACATGGGCTCCGAAATGAAGAGGGGTTTTTTTTCCGTTCCGTTACGCTCCGCGTCACGAGGCCGATCTGCTCTCAGATGATTGCTGCTGGTATAAAGGAATTCTGTAAACTTTATTTTTCACAGTTGTATTTATAGTAACATGTCTGTTTTTATTGAATTTAGGTCCTTAAATCAGCAGCAGTTAAAAAATATGATCCCATCATTTCTCCAGTGAATGGAATAGCAAAATCAAATCAAATCTGGAAGAATATTCCAATAACAACATTGGAGTGGATGCGAAATAAAGGGAAATGAGAATTATGGTAGTAAAAGTACAGAACTGTGGCCACTTAAGCACCGGATTGCAATTTCCAGCCCGTACGTGGTAATGTTTGCAGTGAGTTACATTTTTAATCCCCAGCTGTGTCCCTGAGGGCCGGCCCTCCAACCCAACACTGGATCTCCATTAGCTGAAACCTCCAGAGGAACGTTGTGGCCTCACCTTGCCCCAAGGCTCTGCTCCACTTTTCATTTATTGGCAGAGGACAGACAAAGACACTTGTCAGCATCCGCATTCACCCAAGCACGTCTCACACATAACACAGAGCCATTCAAAACACACACACACACACACACACACGCACACACACACACCCTCACAAGTGGGTGGAATGTACTGTATGTTTTTAAAGATCCTGCCTCTCTCTTCTTAATCTCAGTGTATTTTTTGAATAATAATAACATCCATGATGCCGCAGGGGAAATGTTACCTGCCAACGAGCCCACGTTTTTGCTCAGGCAACTGCAGCACACTCCTAATCGGAATTTGGATGCATGCTACTGCACACAGTGTGTGCAGATGGGAGGTGACAGGGCTGCAAATGATTAATTTCCACTCTGAAGCACAATATCTAAAGTCAGTCTGCCGCTGATAAATTCATCAACATCAGACACCACAAATTTTAAATCCCGGTGACTCACACTTTTCCCCTATGTCTTTGTTTCCTCTCCTCCTTTGGACACACACACACACACACCTCTCCTCCTCCCCCTCCTCTCCAGCTGTTAAACCAATTAAATGCTCACAGAGGGTAGACTGCCCACTCTCCTGTTGAGAAAAATACATGGAATAAAAGCTGTCTCTGTGCAGAGCCATTGTGCGACGGCAAGGCCGCCATCTTTAATTATGGCCTACGCCCCCACCCTTCTCCTCGCTGAATAGAAGTGGGCTGTAGGTACAGACAGCCACTGGCGCTGGATCAGGTTTTTGTGTTTTGCGTTGAGCGAGCGGCTAAGAGGAGGCGAGCTGGTGGATGGTGCTGAGGTTGCATTACAGAACGGTTTGAATAGCTGATCTCAGGTTGAAAAGTTAGATTGTGTTTTAGAGAAAGACAAAAGGTTGAAAAAGAGTCAAATAAGGGGAAGATTGTATAATTCCAGGTATAATATATATATATATATATATATATATATATATATATATATATATTTTGGTATATATGTATACCGATCCAACCAACAAAACTGAATTAGAAAAGAGAGGATTTTGGCAAAAGAAGAGTGAAACAGAGTATGTAGGAGTGAAAGAAGAGAGGAGGGATGTAAGAGATTGAGCGAGGAGAGACAAGGTTGTTAACTGTCAGTTTTATGGCTTGGTGGGGGGGGGGGGGGAGACAGAGCAAGAAGGGGCATCAGGACAAGCTTAGGGCTGGAGAGAGAAAACTTTCAGAAAAAAAAAGATGTTGGGGGGGGTTAAAAGAGCGATAATATCAGAAACACAAAGGAAAATGGGGGCGAACAGAGGCCGGTGCCCCTCCCAGTGCCCTGTGCCTTTAGGGGGGGACCCAGGGCAGGTCTGGGGAATGTGAGGCATGAGTGGGGGGAACAAAGCCGACTACTGTCCCCCAGAGAGAAGCCTTGTTCTGTACAAGAAGTCAGCCGCTCAAATGTATGAATGGATGGATGGCTGACCGGCTGTCTGGATGGATGCTGGTTCCCTGGCTGGCAGGCAGGCTGGCTGGCCTGCTTGCCCACAGAGCAGGCATGTAAGGGAACCAGGGCGAGCCCGGGGAATGCGAGGCATGATAGGGGAACAAAGCCGGCTACTGTCCCCCCAGAGAGAGGCCCTGTCCTGGGCTACAGGGCACGAGGAGTCAGCCTCTCTGGGTGGATGGATGAATAGATGACTGGCTAGCTTGCTGGCTGACAAGAAAGCAGACCAATAGTTTGAGTGAATACCATGTACACACTTCTACTCAAACCTTGCAGAATCTCATTCTTGATTGAATGAATATTTTAAATAAATCTGTAATGTGTGCAGAAGAATGGATGTGCCTTAATCAGATACAGGGTTTGATCCAGAGTTGCCATTGCAACAATAACCCCCTTAAAACAAACAATGTTCCGTCACTGCGACCTCCCCGCAACCAAATGAATCAATGGCATTTTAGATTTTACCAGCTATAGCCAAATAGCGTTAATTCCATAAATTATCTACAAAATGAAACTGTTTTCTCGTAAATGTGCATCTCAAGCCGGTGTCTGCAGAACATATGTGATCAAATGCATTTTATAACATTCAAAGAAGTGTACTTATATATTTTAATATATATAAGTGTATACTGTATATATGCACTTATGCATACCCAAATACACAGAAATGTTATTCTCCGTGTCAATACTGTTTGCTGCTACTACTCCCTCATACTTCTTGTCTCTACCCCCCTCTGTTAAAGCTGTGTGACAGAATGAATGCAGGACTGTAAGAAAAGAGATTCATGTATGCTATACTGTATGTAGGACTGAATGTAGGAGTGAATGCAGGACTCATTGCAGGACCGAAAAGGCTGAGTGAATGCAGATCTCAATGTAAAGCTGAATAATGTAGAAGTGAATGAAGGACTGAATAGCGCAGTTGTGCCAGCAAACTCCAGTCATCTTGACAGTACACTCCTTTATTCTATAAACCCCCCACCACCACCACCTCTACTGCCAACCCACGCTTCTTTATCATACTGCTGCGCTTAATGATTGAAAAAGGCATTCAAATTTTTATTTAATTATAAAATCATATGGATGACAAATAGGGTGAGAAAGTACAAGATATGACACCCCTTTGTCTTCATCAGGTCTTAATCCATCTGTCCATTCACTCACTAACATGCTTATCCTGTTCAGGGTTGCAGTGGGCTGGATCTTATCCAGTACACTGGGTTAAAAGGTGGGCCGCAGTCTGTACAGGCCATCAGTCCATCATCGGGCTAAGTCAAGTCATTTTACTTAAAAAAAGTCCGTTTAAAAAGCAACACAAGCTGACCAAAGTGCTTTACCAGTTTCTAAGGAAAGGTTATAATATCAGATGTGCAAGAACAAGCATCACAGAAATAGAAGACATGGTGGGACATAGAAAAGGAAATTGGAGAGCGCCAAAAGCTAAAAAAAATGAAAAACTTTCAATTGTGGGGGGGCTCCTCTGTTATTAGGGGGGGAGGTTGTTCCACAGTCCAGGGGCCACGACAACGAAGGCTCAATGCTGCCAACAGCTTAGGGTCAGATCACCTCAGAGATGTGGAGGAGGCCTTGGGGTTAAAAGCAGTGGTGTAGACGGTGGGTGGGTGTGGGTGTTAGTGGGGGGGCTGTTCGTAATAATGTGGGTAAACTTGAAGAAAGCATCTTTTTTTCTTTGGCCTTCCATCTCCACCAGCTAAAATTAATCTTTTAAAAAATGCTCTTCGAAGTGGCTACATTTGAAAACAGTCCTGTGTTGAGGTGTTTATTGGAATAAAGGAGCCTTTCAAAAACACACATGCTTATTTTTTATTCTCTTATGATATTTCTTTGCACAAACATGGATAACGTGGCTTTCCTGGAATGTTATGAAACCAACGTTGTTTCGCACAAGAATAAAATAATGATAAAGGTTGCTCATTCAGAGAACAAGGAATTACTGTTAGCTTAAAGACATCGATATGTTCCAACCAAAGTGTTTGTCAAATGATTGAACGTCGGCCACCCCTCCTCCCACACCTTTCTGACATGGTGTGCACTATGATTCAAACAGTATTTTCTGGTATTTACAACAGAAAAGACTTCAAGGAGGAAGACTAACTGGTTGGTTTGTCAAATGTATGTCTGGTTAAATGTCCCACCACCATTAAAGAGCAGCGCAAAGCTGCCCTGAGCTTTTCTGTGGGAATAGTGCTAATACCGAGCAAGGTTTGAAAGTAGAGTTGGTTTGAAAACAGCATATATCCACCCAGCCACACTTCTTGCCAGATGGCCACCATTTTGTTGTGAGTAAAAGGCCATTAAACTAAAAGAACATTTTTCTATTTTGGCATTCCAGTGTGTCCTGCACCGTCTAAACCACTGCTTTTAAAGGTGGGGCAAAAAGCCTGCCGTCATAGAGCTGGAACAGACGCAATTATCATTGGAATTGGGATGACGCCGCACACTTTCAGACATTCGCTGCTCTAGAGGCATTCATGGTGTTGCACTCGGTTGTACAAATCCTTCTTACTTTCCCACCTCCACATATCTGCCAAATCTTTGTGTGAAGTGCGCGTACTCGTCGGATTGTCAGTTTCGGAAGGTTATAAAAAGGATCACATACAGGCCCCCCCCCAATGCCGATGTCAGAAACGATGTAGGGTTAGGGGGTTTCAGACCATCTGACAAGCACTTCATTTAACCCCTTTACAATGCTTGTGAAGGTGGAAACACTTTGGCATGTACTATAAACTGCTTTTAGATTTATCCTCAATTGTGTGGATCTTGAAGAAATGAACTCATTGCTTTGCTCAGGTACAATCCATTTTGCAAACTGTGTACAAATGGGAAAGTCTCTTTTAAAAGTGAACATAAATATCCCCTTTTTGTGGTTCTTTTTGATAGAACAACCACAATGAAAGTAGCATAGTGAGAGAAAGGCAGGGGGTTCTTTGTCACAGACTATACCTATAGGCTGAAAATGCATGCAATTAATACTAAATTGAGCTGTGCACACACACAACTCCCTGGGTTTGTTCTCCATCCAGTTGGACCAACTACCTTTCACCAAGACAGCAGAACTTCAAGCAAATTGCCAGTGTTACCATGGTTATCACAGGTAATTCCAGGTTATTAATGCCTAATGTGCCAATCACATGGTGGTATGTCACCCCTTCATTATCCTACCCAGAGTATTTTCTCTCTCTTGCTGTTTCTAGTTTTTTATTATTGTCTCAATCCCTCACTCACCCCCACTGAATCACTTTCTCTTTTGTCTCTCTGAATCTCTTTATTCAGTGCGTTCTCCAGAGCACTGTGATTTGAGCTGCTGTGATTGAAATTGGAGCTGGGGGAAGACAGAGGTACTTCAGTGATAGTAAATGGAAAATCAAGTTTTTCTTTTTTTAAGAAATTGGGGGAAAAACAAGCATTTCTGGGTCCATTTCCTAAAGTCAATTTAAGTTGACTAGTCACACTCAGATACAGAGGAAGCTGCCGCCAGAACAGAATGGGATTATGTGTACTGTAAACCAGTGTCAAAACATTTGGTGAAATGAATAGAAACTCTGAACACAGGTTACATGTTGTGACAGAGAAAAAGTCATACATATTTTGTCTGTACTGGATTCAGTCAGTCAACTATTTTGGGAGTTATGTCATTTTCAACCAGTATTAATAATTAGTATGGACAATTAATTTACTCTTTAATTTAAAGGAGAGAGAAATGTCTTTTTTCTCTACTATTTGTCACGACTCTCCAGACAATATATGGGTATACCAAAAATCTTTACTGAGGCAGAAACAACAAAACAAAAATGCTCACGAGGAGGATATACAAAAGTACTAAACAAAAACGCTCACGAGGAGGATAAAGTACAAACAAAAAACGCTCACAAGGAGGATCAAACAATAACACGGACTGGAACAAAACCTGGTAACATGAACACTTGCTGGTACGCTTGACTCGACTCGATTGACAGACTGAACAAGACGGACTGGCACAGGACAAAGGAAGACAAGGACTATTTATACATGAGGTAGGGGGAAACAGGTGAGACCAATCAGGGGCGGGGTAGACAATCACAACGGCGGGAAAATCACACAAAGGGAGGAAGTCAGGGTCTGAAACGAGAGGGAAAGATGAGTACAAAATAAAACAGGAAGTGCAAGACGAGACTAGACGTGAGTGACTTCAACTTAACATAAAACTAAAACTAAGGCATGACATGAAATACATTAACAAATCCGGCAAGACACAACACTATTATGCAAGCTAATGTTACCAAAGGCTTTTGAGCTGTGTCACATAAACAATTGTCCAGTTTTATATCTCAGTGCCCAATAACTTATGCAAATGTTAAATGTTATGTGGGCAGTGAGCCTTTAGTATTAAAAATAAATGTTTGTACTTAAGGGTTGTGTCCAGTCAGGAACCACAGCTTTAAAGTGCACAAAGAGCTCAGCTAGGAACTGTGTTTAGCATGACTAGGTAGTTAGTTAGCAGTGTTGGGCAGTAACGCTTTACAGTAATAACATTACTTTTCCCCCGTAACGAATTATTAATAACATTTCTGTAATAATATTACAGTTAGCCCCCCAATATAATTTGTTACAACCTTGCTTTTGTTGTCCTCGGATTTGTTTTCGTAATCGCAGCGTGTGCACGTCACCAAGCAGCAAGCTAGCTTGGAAGATGGAAAAGCTTACATTCAGCGGCTGGAAGTATTCCCATTACTTTGATTTTGTTGGGAGGAAAGAACATCATTGTCAAATATAAATTGTGTGCAGGTAGTGGTACTAAGACTCTTTCCACACCTCAAACCTCCTGTAACACCTACAGTACTACGACAGCACAACAACGTGAAGCTCGTGGAAATACACCCCACCAAACATAAGCCCTTTGCAGCTGTGGAGGATGGCTGCAGCCCTACAATGGGTAAACAACCAAAACTGGATTTTAATCGTGGACAGCAGACTATGTGGTGGATGGAATGTTACCTATCTCTACAATTGACTCTCCGTCTTTTAGACAGACCCCCAGGTTAAAAACCATCAGTTTGAGCCAGGTGTGCTTTTCATCTAGCCTGTAACTTTTATGGATTCATAGGCTGCAGAAAAAAAACTGCTAGTTTGAAGCCATAGCTGTGCTTATCAGCGATTACCCTGACATTCACACAGAGGCGCACATGCAAAGTCTGAATTTTGAGGAGAAAGGACTATAAGGGAGTAATAAGTAAAGTAATATTTATATTATATTTGAAAAGGGTAACGAGTAATGAGTAATAAATGGCATTTTTGGCCCTGTTAGTTAGACACTCTTGGTGCAGTTTCATGTTAAGACAGAAACATGTTCTTCGAGAGCATTGAAAAGTCTTCGGGAGGAGGTTGAGGTGGACGGCTGTGCATACAATGCTAATCAAGACCACAGGCTTTCTGTTAACTGAATAGTTGTAGTTGCCTAAATGAAAATATAACTTAACCATATGGGCTGCAGAACAGAAAATGCTCATACAAGTCATTTTATGCAATGCGGCATGCTCATATGGGTAATTTTGGAAGGTAATGACTAATTACCTATTTTGGTACTGAGGACTTGTTGTTATGTTGGACTCTGAAGTGCTGAAGGGACACATTTTCTCTCTTTGTTGACCATACCATAGAAGAAGTAGACAAATCCAAAGTGAAACTGTTAAGCTTTGAAGAGAGTAATGGGGAGTTGTGTGAAACACTGGTGGGTAATTTATCCCTACTGTTGGTAGAACTGCATAATGCTCTTGCATAAGTTTGATGAACAACCCAAGTGTGAATGAGACTGTAGACATCATTCCAAGGGAAACCAAGGGCCAAGTGAAAGTCATGTAATGGATGTCGGAGTACTAACGTGCAAGTTTGGTAAAATCAGGAGTCACTGGATTCTATGCAGAAAAAAATAATCCAGCACTATAAAACTATGTTTACATTTTTGTGGAGCTGAAAAAAACATTTAATTGGCTTATATTGAAAGACACATGTAACCTACTAAAAACATATTATCAGCTTACAAAATATCTTCACATATTAAACTGCCCAACAGTATATAAAGCAGTTAAAATGAGCTCCACCTCAACCAACTAATAATAATTAATTTGATAAAATGTATGTAGTTTTACTTCAGCAAAATAATGAATGCAGGGCTTTTACTTGTAATTGAGTATTCAATTGCTGTATTGTTACTTTGTGCATAATCCTCATGATCTTTTCCTTGTGCGCTAGCAAAACAGCATCCAGACCTCCAGTTAATATTTCTTTGCAATTAACCAAGAAAAACCATGAACCAAGGGCAAGAGGCTAACACATACAGGCAGACAACCATTTACTGTTACAGTCACACCTGCGGGCAATTTAGAGGCTCCAATTAACCTAACCTGCGTGTCTTTGGACTGTTGGAGGAAAGCTGACATCCCGAGGAAAATGTTTGTTTGACAATCTGCTGTTTTACTGAAGTGAAATTACTGAAAAATATATATGTTGGTGCTTTTGGACACTAGGAATAACAAGCTGACAAAATAGGTGGACTATAGACATTTGCTGTGGCTAAAAAAGAAGTTAGATTCTGGGGAATGCAAGTTCGTATTGTGGCTCGGCTCCAAGTGTGCTTGAAGGTACATGATCACAGAAACAGAAAGGGAAACACAACACTGAGACGTTAACAAGCCATTTTCTCTCCACTTCTGGTTGCCTTGATGGAGACCAATCAGAAAGAGGCAGAATGGCCAATCAGAAACAGTAGCCTTGGAAATAGCTAATTTGGCCTGTTTGTCTGTGAGGACAAAGGAAGTGATATTGCAGAGTGATTGCACCAGTGCTGAGCTGCACAAACATGCTCAAATGACACTTTGCTTGTTGCCTTCCAACCCTAATTTTCCAGGAGTGTAAGATCTTGATTGCATCGGCGCCGGCAAGAGAGGACGTCTCATTATTACACCAAAACAATCGCCACCTCAGAGGCAAAAAAACAAGATTTTGTTTTCATCAGGGAGCTATTGAGTCACCAGCTCTCAAGTCAAGGCCAGCACACACACACACACACACACATACACTGAGGCCTCAAGTCTGGCAATTTTATTCAAAAGATTTGTACCTTACTCCAGTCCACTTAATGAAGCTGTAAATTTAGAGACATGAGAGCCTTTACAGCGCTCCTCTGAGAGCTGCTACAATGATCCTGGGACTGAGCTGGTTAATTAACTGATTATTTGCTTGGCTGGAAGCCACAGAGAAATAAGGTAGATGTGGAGAGAGACAAGAAGGCGAGGAAAAGAGAGGACATGAGTGGAGAGGACAGACAAGAATGGGAGTGCAGACGCAAAGGGGAAAAGAGACCATAGATGGGGAACACTGGGCAGGCAAAAGGAAAGTGAGAAAGGGAAGAGAAGAATAAACAGAAATAGGGACAGAAAAGGAGAAGAGTGAAGAAGAGAAAACGGCTAGTATCAACTTTATGCTCTCAGTAATTGTCAACAAAAGAATCAGGAATTAACATGTCTTATATTTGCAAGATAATATACAGTAAGTGAGACTACCATTTAATCAATAGTGTTGCTGCAATATAGCTTCCATCCATCAGTGGCAGCACTGAGTTCACTGCAGCAGAGCTAGCATTCAGATAGAGGAAGAAATCATATTTGATTTTACATGGGCTGTGTTGGTTTGTATTGACTTTAATGGAAAGGCCCAACTCTGACTCACTTCCAGCGTCCCTGCCATGATATGTGGTACGACTGTCTAGGATCAGGCCTAACTTAAACCTGACACCTGCATCTCCAGTATAGACTAGTCCACCAGCTGATTTATGTGTCTTGCTCTTCTTCTTTAGCGATGCTGCCGTTACTGTGGTGACAGAATGGAACTGAACGCATTTTCACTGACAGTGAGAGAATGGATGACTGGGTTAGTAATGTACAGCAGCCAGTCACCCCTCCAACAGATGAGGGCAGCCTAAATGAATGTGGAATTTAAGCAGTCTCAAAATACTATTTGAAATTGGTTATGGGGACACTTTGGTGTAAAAAAACAACAACATTAACCTGCCGCTTTTGCCAACCTCCACAATATGGATGTGAAAAAGCTGCATAAATTAAACTCCAGGCGACTTTACTTGCTAGCTTAAATGATTAAACTTGCAATGCATGATTTCTTGCATAAAGATAAAATACATCATTTAAAAACATGAAAGTGGAATTTCAGAGACATATCCAGAGAGTACCTAGCTAGCAATATATCTGAAGTTTATTGTTGAAACCGCTGATAACAGCACAGCCCAGTCATTGTGGTTTTGCTATTGTAGGTGAAAAGACGTCTAGCTGTCTATTAAACATTGACTAAATTCTGTTAAAGTGTATGTTTTTCACATTCTAATCTTTATTTTAATGGCTATGACTATATAACAGGCTCATACGTCAACTTATTTGAGTTAATTATATTTCTAAGAGTCAAAAACATTTTAATAGAAGTTTTATGCTGCTACTTCTGCTGCCAGTCCCTACAAAGCTGGATCCATTGCCTCCCTTTAAGCCGTGGCATCAATCAAAATCCCTAATTCTTGCAGACACTCTTATATTTCGAAAGAAGCAGTGGCTGAACTTTTCATGTCTAAAAATCACACATTATCCTTAAAAGTATGGTACTGCAATAGTATACACACAAACATACACACTGGGAATTGTAGCTGGAAACACAGTTTATTGATTGGAGTTGCTGTGGTTTCTGGGGTCTCCATTGTAACTGTTTAAGAGGTCAAAGGTCAGTCAGCAGTTAGATCTTCTTGCTGGTTCTCTTCAGGACCACAGAACCGGCTTTGGAGGTCTAGAGGGGGAACAGAAAAAGTAGTAAACTATTAAAGGAACATTTCATTCCAGTGCCTTGATATACTTCAATATATATCATCAAAAGAGGTTGTTGTGCTTCATATCGCAACAGAGTAAGAAAAATGTAAATGGTGACTGTAGTAGTTCCCAAAACACTTTCACTGGTAATAACTATATGCATTTTAGCTTGTGACTGATACCTCTACAGTAGAAGACAATCTTTAAACATACTGAAATACATGGGCACCTAGTTATAGTATATAATAGTATAAAATAGTATATAAAAGTGCAAGACATTGACAGGCAAGGGGAGGTATGGCAGGAAAATGACACTGCACTGTCTGGGGAAAATATTACGCCAAACTCCCTTTAAGAAATATGACATATTAACAATTCTGTAAAAACCCATAACTCTAGAAGCACAAGATAAAGGGCGTCATATGCCGTCAATCTTATTGTCAATTTGGCATCAATATAATCCACAAAGATAAACTGTATTTCTGTACTAACTTTACATTTAGGATTTTGTTGCCTCAACTTACTACCAGCCTCCATTGGTTAGCTGAGCTATTTTAGTGAGAGAAGACTGTGGGAGTGAGAGGCGAACTGTTTCAGAAATTAAGATTTCTCACTAAAATAAGTGCTGGTTGGTGGATCAGATCCACGCCGAATCAAAGACAGACTCATAAAACATTTAATTCACCGTCTATCATGTGTGTGTGACGGTATTTGAGGAGTTTTCCGGCCATTATCAAAGTAACTACCTGGTTTGCTGCTTCCTGTTTGGTGCTGGAGAGAGCGCACCTACCTTCTGTTAATATTAAACATGTTTGATTTTATTGGAACGTCAAGACGAAGAAAAGACTGACTTCTGAGAGCTCTGACTGAGTTTTATGACCACCTTACAGATGATTGATTGCGGAACGTTTTGTTTTCTTTTGTGGCAAAGTTGTATGATCAAAAAGTGGGGATGCAAAAGCGGACGTTTGCTCCGTCAAGTCTAATAGTGGGGGTGCAGCTGCTTCGTTTGCTCCATTGCTCAGACGCCTTTGCTGAAATATACTATATATTTTCACAACTTTCACTCACAAAATCCATTAAAAACTGTCACTCTTTATCACTGCCATCACTTTTTGAGTCTTAAAATCTAAAATACACTGTCATTTTTCAATCCAAAATTTCTCAAAAGCAGAAATTGGAATGGAAATACGTTGAACTGCACATAGGTAACATTTGGAAACATTTGGAGAATCATCTCACACTGACTCAGGTTTAAAGGGTTAAATGGGAGGCAGAATCGTTTTTCCCCGTCTGCAGAAATATAACATTAATGACTCTAATAATCCCTGCGGGGTGTTGAGTATAATAACTGCTGTCATCACACTAGGTTCTCAGCACTAAAAGCCTAAGTAAGTGTGTTTACCTCGACGAGCTTGCCTCCGCTGATCTCAGAGGTGTGGTGGTAGTTGGGGAAGGTCACGCTCAGCTTGCCTCCCTCCATGTGCACCGTTGCCTGAAAACACAGGTTATAATCAGTCAGGGAACCATCCTCTATTCCCTTTCTGCTGGGTCTATAATCACCTTCATGGATTCATATTTCCGCCCTGCACAGCTCAAACTTTAAGCTCTGGATTTGCTTCCTACCTTGAATTTCTTTCCTCCGATGGTCTCCATGTCGCACTCCTTGCCAACGATAAACTTGTTGGTGACCTTGGCATTTGCGGGGTAGATCTGTGTCCACGAGAAGTCATCGCCGCTCTGGGTGACCTCTGTGATCAGCTTGTAGTCACGGCCCTTCTCAATGATGTCATCAGGGATACCTAGAGTGGGAAAAGAAGATCAGTGTGAGGTTATGATAGCCCAAAATAGTCCAGGAAAAGTAAAATGTACGTGTTGTTTGGCTGAGAAGGGTTTTAGATTCAGTCTGTCTCACCGAGCAGTTTGCAGAACTCATCGTATCCCTCCTGGGTCTCAGTTTCCCATTTTCCAGCAAAGGCCATTTTGTGGTGTTGGTGGGTGGAGGCGCAAGAGCAGTTGCTGAGGCAAGGTGAGGGAAAAGCAAGGTTCTGAGACCAAGACTGTTCCGTGTTTATATACCGTACAACTCTCACCACCTCCCTCATCTGCATGTGATGACACCAGAGAGCAATTACAGCTGAAGATGATGACTACAATAGGCTACGAGGGAGAGGGCAATAACCTGCATGAACAGGCGTTTATGGAGTTCCCAAGCAGTGAGTAAAATACTGACTGCTCATCAGGGCGAGCTGGTAGCTCACCTCCAGGTCAATGAACTCTCCTGCGATGGCTTTATGGTCGCACCCTCCACTTTTACTGCTGCAGAGTCTACAATCAAATAAAGAGCTTTAATCTATTTGAAGTAGTTTGTTATCTTACATTGTGAATGGTCTGATCTGTAAAAAGAACATCACATTCAAGGTCTTTATTCATATGCTGGCGTTGAAAAACCTCCAGACTACGATAAAGTCCTGCATTATTATGTAATCTTGTTGCCCAGTCTGGTAGAGAGGCCAGGTGACAAAATCTAGTTTCAAAAAATTATTTGATTAATTATTTAAGTGTATGTTGTGCTCACATGGTACATATTCCTAAATAAAGTTGTGTTTAAAGGATAAGGCTGGTGATATTCTATATTTTTATCATTGTCACCAAATACCATGAAAATACAAAAAACCAACAATGTGTTAGCCGAAATACTTTCTGACTTCCCTACCCCACTTCCCAGCACTCAGCCACATGCCCACTTGTTCCTACTGAAGACATTAATCTTTAAAAATGGGCCATTAATATATACTTTCATTTTGTAAAAAGGCTAAGAAATTTCCCATTGGGCATTGTAGCTTTTAGCTTTACTCAAGCAGGAGTAAGTAGTGCATTTGTTGAGCACTATTTGTAGCAGATTTGGTGCACTAGCAAAAAGACGCTGTATGTGGAATAGACTCACAATAAACTACAGTGCCCATGTTCTTTACAATAAAGGAATATGTTGCCCAGTGTAACGGTGTGGCCTATAAAATGTGTTTTTAATCATTTTTGGACAACACTGGAGCTCTATGGCACAGAGAAATATACAGACCATTCGTGTTAATAGGATCCATTTATTGTTGGTTTTGGTCTTTTTATGGGATTTTCTGACCACAAACAGAAAACCTGGGGCCAGGTTGTATTATTCCAACATAAGTGGAATATATAGTTTGCTTTATAGTTTTATAGTTTTGCTGTGTGCTCTGTACTAGGGATGGGTACGAGTAATAGATTAATCGATTACTAATTGGACACGTACCTAATCACTTTTTTCTTTATGCAACCTTTTTATTTGTTTCTGGAAATAACATTTGAAAAATCAAAGCGTCTCCCGAAATCTTCATCAGAGAAAACCATTTCAACTGCTTCTGAGAACCTGACAGGAGAGAGTGAGAGTATGTGACTGATTTGACAAGCTACAGAAATGTAGGATTTACTATGTCATGCTTTACTGGAAGTATTTCAGTTTTTACTGTTATGTCTGATAATCAGTGTCATCAAATATTCGGACCAATACAGTAGATTTCGTCTCGTGCGATTACTTGATGTGGAATCGAGTAAGTTTGCCTTCATGGCTTTCTGCCAGAAAATCTTTCCAACATGTGGTTAACGTTGTGGTTTGGTTAGGTTTAGGCACCAAAACTACTTGGTTAGGTTTTGGAAAAGATCCTGGTTTGAGTTAAAATAATAGGTTTCACACAGGACACAAACAACGGACTGCTGGGTGAAAGTCTGGTGTTTGACCCATTCATCCACACTTTGTCGCTCTATACTACCTCACCAGACTTCTCAAAGGCTTTCTGCAAGAAAGCGTATGAGTTCGTGGAGGCTACAATGTACATAGGAGATGTGTGTGCGCGTGTGTGTGTATTTCAGTTAGAGACACATGTCAAGGAATTGACCATTTACAGTAAATGGTTCTACACTTAGATTTGGACATTAAATCCTAGTTAAATCAACAATATCAAAAACGTAGAACTTAAGGAGGAGGCTGGGGTGGTGGGGGGAGCAGTAGTGACAGGTTAGTATGATTGGACATTACCAGTCAGCTGGTAGCCAAGCAGCTGGTTAATGAGCCAGTGATTTTGAAGCATGAATGAAGCAGCCAATGCCAATCAACTAATGCAAGTCAACTTCAGTGCTCTGCCGGAACTAACGTTATGTTCCATGTTTGTGGGTGTGTCGGGGTTAATAGGGGCCCAACAGAATATTTTCGCCCCAGAGCCCCCAAATATGTTATCCCAGCCATGACTTGTGCATATGTTTATATACATCTGCATTTATCTTCATTTTATGACATTAGACTTGTGATTAATATTCTGATATTTATCATGGTGTTTGTGGATGAATTGGATGAAGGGGGAAGTTTGCTTTTCATTTTTAAATGTTTTTTTTTTTTTTTTGATTCCTTTTATGTTGTATATAGTTGTCAGCTGTTATAGCTAAAGTATATTTTTATATAATTAAGTGAAATTGATACCGCGAAATATATGGAGTAATAAAAAACTAAGAACTGGAAAAAACAGCAAACTGGAGACAAAAAGACTTCTTAAATTTTCCTTCAAGAAAAACACAGTACATGGTCACACTGTTAACAGATTTACAGTATACTGTAGCTTGTACACAATTGGTGGCTGAAAATTGTCCATTAAGGTGACTACATGACTGAATCACCCCGGCTTTCAATTCTGACAAACTGTGAATAGGTAAAAGCTTTTGATGCTGCACTTAACTTCGATCTCACACAATACAGCCATTTTCACAGACCACTGATAGTGTTTCTAAACCATGAAAAGTCAACATGGTCTTGGAGCTCTATATAGATACATAAAACATCATATTAGCCAACATCCTATAAAAGACACCCACTGTCTCTATCTCTCTTTTTACTGTCTCTCTCTCACTCTCTCTCAGTTTGCTGAAGTGCACAAATGCAGTTTAAAAAACCCACTTCTCATCAGATTTAACATGCTATCCCCCCACTGCAGCATCTTCATATATATATATATATATATATATATATATATATATATGTATATGTATATTTATTTATTTTTTTACATTAGTTGGGTGAATTGTTGGGTTCAGTTTGACCTTTTGACTCTCTTGCAATTTGACCTTCCAGAATATACTGCAGCTTTTTCTTGCATACTATTTGCATATTTTCTTGTCATGCACATTGTTTCGTGCGGATTCCACAGGTATTGTTCTATTTGAAGGTGCTGCATTTCTATTGTACCTTGTTGTAAATGAATAATCAACTTCCATAAAGAAGAACATCAGCATCTACACTATGTTGAGTTTGAGGTAGGCAGTGGTGGAATGTACATTTACTAAGTTCTGTACTTAAGTACAATTTTGATGTACTTGTATTTTACTGGTGTATTTCCATTTTATGCTACTTTATACTATAATACAAAATATAATCAACCAATAAATCATGATGTATTGTTATAAATTAAGCCTATAATGGCAGTACATATAGTAGTTAAAATGAACCACTTTATCTGCTGCAACATTAATGACGCTTACACATTAATGCATCAATAATTATAATAAAATAATATGATATATATTATTCTGAAATTGGCCATTCTGCATAATGTGTACTACATTTTGATGCTAACTGTATTGTACTGTACTTTCACTCGAATGCACGACTTTTACTTGTAATAAAGTATTTGACACTACACTTTTTACACTGTGGTACTGCTACTTTTATTTAAGTAAATAATCTGGGTATTTTTTCTACCACGAAGGTAAGAGTGGGCAGATCAATACCTAGAGTATCAATACTAAGTTTTGTTTTGAGAGATTTGGGAAATCACACAACAAACATTTGTTAAGTACCATTACACCATGTGATTAACAGAGCATAATGAACAGAAATGCAATTCAGGTTTGGCATATCATTCACTGGTAATAAATAAAGTAAATATATTCAGGAGTAGCCTAATAATTATGCATTCACCTCATAAATAACTCATGGCTCTCTCCTACATTAGCAGCTTTTAATGATAAAAAGTATCTGTGTCAATATTGGGGATCCTGGCCCTGGTATTAATTGGCATCGAATTGGAACTAAATTTTGTGATATTACCTACCCCTAGTTTGAGCTAACTGGTGTGTGTGCAAATAAGCCACCAGGTGTCAAACATAACCAGACTGCAAACACATAAAACTACCAATTTAATATGTATATGTATATGTACTATATATATATACTGTATATTATAAATGGTATAAATGATATTAGTTCATATTTTTGAATGGGTTTTGTTTAGTTTCTCATTTTCTTTTTCTCTGATGTTTTTTATTTTCATGAACCTGAGTGTTAAACCAGCTAACTGCTGGCCTTTATATCTTCTTTATTTATGCCATTGTTTGATGTAAAAAAGATGCAGTTTGTAGCTTTTAAGTTTTGAAATATATTGTATGGCTTCACAAATACAATATATTAATGATATTGTTGAGATGTGGCTCTGCTTTAGAGGAAAATTGGTTTGTTTTTATCAGATGCCCAGATCTCCATCCCGTCTTTAGGCATGTATTTGGATACTAATCCATTTAAACTCAATTTATACAACTCGCAGTGCAGAGACAAACCTCCATGACGTACATTATACACTGTACAGATGATTAATGCTTTTTCGAGAGTGCAACTGACTTTTAATTTGCAGTGATTGCTGGTCTTACAGTATGATGATCACCAACTGGAAGTTACTACCTTTTCACTACAGCACAGCTTACCACATACACATTTAGATCAATCTGTATCTGCCACATGTGTAGAGCAAGACTCTGTGCCAGACAAAGAGATCACATGCATGAATCCCAATTGTGCAGTGAGAGTCATCTGCAGTGTTTGGTCCAGGCCGAGAAATATTGTATATGGCAGGTAAGAAGAAAGTTAAGTGTGATCAGATCTAGTGAGAGGCTATATCTTAGCATTATCCATATGTTAAAATAATGATGCAATTGTCAGGCACTTGTTTCTCCTGCCACCAGAATTTTCTTTTTTTTTAATTAACATTCATTCTCTCAATTTATTTTTGTTCGTTTGTCTCAAGGTCAAACCAAATCTATTCACAGCAGTGACGAGTGAGCAAAGTACAGTTGTTGAAGTTTATTGTCGATGTTGTAACCTTGTGGTTACACTTTAATAGTAGGCTGTAATTTAAACTTTTGCTGAAACATTTCCTTTTTTTTATGTCTTAGTGTGAATCCTACTGGACAATAAGTAACTAGGATTACTGGCCGTTACCTAAGGTCTAATCACATCTCGATGAAGTCATGCTTTACTTTTGCCTCTCTTCTTCTTTTATGATAGGAATCTTCCGATATATGTGAGGAAGGAGGGAAATAAAGACGACTAAGCTGAGCTGATGATGACTACGAAAAATAAGAAAAGAAAAAAAAAACAAGAATATGAACAAATGAACAAGGAGTTAACGAAGAACAAGAGAGGAGAAGAGGGGGAAGGAAGAAAAGATTCTAAAGAAAGATACATATAGATAGATTCCTTTTATCTACAGCTATAAAGAGGGGATTTGCGATGGAGGAATTAAAGGAGGGGAGGCCTTGATATGCAAATGAAGCTGCTGCTAATCAAAGCAATAAGATTAGCCTTCCAAATTGAGATGAAGAAAGGCTCCATTATCTGGGCCGAGTGTCATGTTTAATAACGCGGAACGGCATGGTAATTCACTAGTGATGCAACTGTAGCCTATGTGGGGGTGTGTGAGTGTGTAAGAGAGATGTGTGTGTGTGTCTGTGTGAGTGAGTGTGAAAGAAAGAGAGAAAGAGAAAAAAATTATATATAGAGAATTAAACATGTGAAAGACAAATTGTGACCTTGTCTGTGTGTGCTCATGGTGTCACCCAGCAGGAGTTAGTGTGTGTGTGTGTGTGTATACGTATGAGACAGAGATAGTGACAGAGGGAAAGGGAGGGCGTAAAAAGCTGGTTCCCATGAGAAAATGTGTGTGTGTGTGTGTGTGTGCATTCTTAGCTTTGATGCAAAAGTTTTGTGCTACATTGTATAAAGAACGAACAAACGGGTAGACAGACACTCCTGTATGCTCACACAGATCAATTTGTCTCCTGGTTTTATTAGATACATTTCCTCAAAATAATGACTAAAAGAGCGAGACAGAGGTGGACAGGTGTAACTGAATCAACTGCATACAACGCATAAATACGTTGTAACAAGTATACATTCAAACACGGGATTGACTTGGTACCAGTCTTGTTAGAAATAATGTGGAGAGTGTCCTTGTTCAACTAGCGGCAGAAGCTAGTTTTTGTTGCTTTTGTAAAATCTTTTCAGCAGGTATAGTTTGTAAAAAAAAAAAATGCCTCGAGTAGATTTGTGGTTGAATGTACTGTCTCTTAATGTATTACCCACAATGGCGTAGCTCTGCAGCTAATTTTAGCTTTTAGAATTGTGTTAACTAGGCTAAATTTAGTCAAACTAGCTCATTTGCTAGCATCCAGTGGTCAAACAAGCATAGCGCAGTACTGCTATCAGAAAATGTATTTACAGCTGCGCCAATCACTGTTTTTTATTTTAGATTTTCACATTACACATAGTGAAATGACTAATGTGAAGAGGTCGCTCGTAGTTATGAACCCACAGAGAATTATCACCCGACTCTAAGGAGGATGTTTTAGCATCTTTTGCTTCATTGTTTTGGTTGTATGGCCCGCAACCTTATTTTTTTTGGTTCACTCTCACCGCTCATATCAACCGTGTTTCCAGCGGCAGGAGGCAGCTGTACGCTGCCATACATACACCATACGCCAGACAAGCAAAGTTAGCAACTAGCTGGTGAACATAGCGGAGCATTTAGCAGCTAAAGAGCGTGGTAGTTTTTCTCAGGAGCTGGTGGAAACTAACAGAGCTAAAAGAGAGTGATTTTAATGTTGTAGATGGTCAAGGTGAAGCTAATTCAAACGACTTTATATACTGTTGGGTGGTTTGATCTATAACATAGATGATCATATGTTTTGTATGTAAACTTTCTATCTGCTAAGTAACAAGTAATATACCTGTACAATATTTCCTTCTGAAATGCAGTGGTGTAGAAGTACAAAGCATTAAATGGAAATACTTAATTTAGTTATGCTTGGGCACAGTACAGTACTACATTTTGGATTTGTGTGCTCTCTCATAACAGAACTGTGTGATGATCCCAGAAACTGTTTTTCTGATTGGACCTTGCAGACTTTGTAAGATGAACAAGAGAATATTAGCTGCTTCTACTGACCGCTACACTGCATTTAGGTCAGATTTTGGTTGTATATTTAATCGCCGGCTTTATGCCACAAAGGGAGATTGGCTTATGTAAGAAGGAGGAACATAAGAACAGAGGGAGAGGCTTTATTCTTCCAGCATAGGCATTGTTAAAGATTTCTCACAAAAGCATATGGTAGAATAAGTAAGAAAGCAAAAAAGAAACCAGATGAAGCAAAGGGAGAGGAAGGAGGAACAAGTAGAAACATCTTCTTTGTAGCAAAGTGGTTTACGGCAAATATGAGACATAGGACTAGAAATACCACCAGTGGGCAAGAGAGGCTTCCAGTTGTTTATGGTAATTATACCAGTCTATCACAACCAATTTAACCATGACTGTTGATGGTTGAAAAATGCTGCACATAGCACCTTTAACTTTGAAAAGCCTGAGAGGGAGAGCTGCCTCAGTAACTCGGGCAATGAGCCAATATAACCATTAAACACGGAGACAGAAATAGGCCACGGTAGCCGCCAACAGTAAGCATTCTGTTGTTGTTATCTTTACTGTTTCTCAATCCATCCTGACAGCCTTACCATCCTTTGGGGAAGGAAACGGCAGTCACTGGTGATTATAAAGCCCCCACCGCCCCCACCTCCACCCCTCATCTAGCAAACCAAATTATGCCTGCATTAATATTTCATATTACACAGGACTTGCAGAGAAACCACATGTGTACTCAGCCCTTTGTCTTCATGTCAAATGAAATGTGCTCGGCAATCATCAGAGGGTGAACCGAAGTGGCGAGAGGAGGGGCGACGGCAGGAGGAGGGCGAGGAGAAAGGAAGGGGCGGAGGGCGATGAGAGGAAAGGATGGGCGGGAAGGAGACAAGGGAGGAGAAGGAGGAGAAGAAGTGAAGCCAGGCCCAAGAGTTTAGAGCTGTGAGGTGAAAAAAGAAGAAAGACCAGCATACACGGGTGAGAGGAGAGATGAGGCAAGAAGGGGAGAGGAGTCAGCAGTGTAGATGAAAGGCAAGTAGAGCAAAGAAAAAAGTACAGAAAGAGAGGAAAGGGGGAGTCGATGTAAAGAGGTGACAGCATACACTGGGCTGAACAGAGAAGAAAGAGGTTTGTAATACATTTGAGAGAAAGCCAGTGACCAGAAGTTTTAATATTTTAGTTAGCGTTTAATATCAGCTGTGAAAATGAAGTATTACTGCAAGATAGAAACATGGTTTAAGGTAAAAGCATTTTAACTAACAACCTCTTTGATATTACTTGTCAGAAATTGTCAGGAATTTCATTGCAGTGCATTCAGTATAGGTCCTGGGCGTGTTTAGACAAGAATATCATAAAGACTGGAAGCACGGTGATCCAAGAATTACCTGCATTTTATTCAGAGTTTAAAAAATATGGAAAATCTAGGAAACTTCACAATGAAGACAGGACCATAGAAAAAAGAAAGACAACTGCAATATTATAGCGTCAGAAAGACCAATGAAACAAACATCCTATGAGAAAACCCATAAACTAATGAAACAGAAGTTACGTAGCTACTGTAGGAGAGCAGGTGGGACTTTGACTTTCTATAGCTCCAATGCACAAACTGACTGTGCAGTAATTCCAATGACTCTACATGTGTAAATATGAAAGATACAATGAGTCAATATGACAACTTTTAAGTTGTTAAAGGACAGTTTTGATTTAGCTAAGCTATCTGTTTTCCCCTGCTTCCAATGTTTGTTCTAAGCTAGGCTACACACTTGAATTCTTGAATTTATTGTCACTGACTGCATAACGATGAAACTGACTCCTGCTCAGACAGCAAACCAGTAAATTTCCCAAAATGTTGTTGATGAAAATGTGTATTTTTTAAATTAAGAATCAAAATTGATTATGCAATACTACACTGGTGTTAAAAATGCTACACAGTCTGTACAGTCTACTTTTGCCTTACCTTGCAATATTTTTGTGTTCAAACAGAATACAGTTTCTTTATTGCAAGGTAACGCAAAAGTAGTTTAAAACAATCCCCTGTGTGACCTTTCGGTGGTTCTCCATATTCTCCTTCCTCTTATGTCCTTGACTAGTCCACTGTCCCTTCCAGTCTGTCCCAGACAATGTCTGCAGTTTGGACTTTGACAATGTGACCTACCAGACTGAAAACAAGAAGGCCGGCTAACAACACAGGTGCACAAGTGAAAAAGGGGTCATGCAGTTGTCATACTGACTTTAAAGTGGCCTTAACTAGGTCTTCAGAGCTCACACTGCAAAATATATGGCACGCTTAAGGTGTAAAAGAGGCCAGGGTTACTGTACTGTAGATAGACTGACTCCTGATGGAAATGTAGCTGCAAAACACACTGGTCTTTTCCACTGCATTTTATATAATGACAGAATATTCTTTTGTGCAAAACAGCTCAGTCTAAACCAAAAACCTCATTTCTGTGAACATGCAAATAGAGTTAAGTGTATCTCAAAGGTTGATCTGTCTTGTCTGCTCTGCAGCTGATCATGATGCAGTTGTATACATCATTCATTATTCATCAGTAGAATTTTGATTGAATGGATCAATCTAAATTTTGTTCAATATAAGCTTAGAGGATTTAGAGGCAGGATAAACCACGCTGTTTTACCTGGCCATAGATAGGACCATTGTAAAATTGAGTAAGTGAAAGGTTCAAGGCTAAATGTGTTTATATGTGGCAGATTATGTGTGACACACCTCCTGTAGCCTTAAATATCTGCTTAAAATTTAGAGAATGAAATAGGAGAAAATCATGTACTTTTTAGTTTAATGTGAATAGATGTGCTTAGAGAAAGGGATCACAGTTTTGGCACAGTGATTGGTTTAGTGATTGGTTTAAGGCTTTCAAGTATCTTGTAATGTTGGGTTTGTGGTGCAAAAGATAGTAATTTTCATTTTGAAGTCTGTTATTTGACCTGCTGTGTTTGCTGGAACTACACAGACAAAGAAAGTACAAGTAATGACCCAAGAAACGTTTTTTAATTCTGGCTACTGACGTCAATGCAAAAGTTTCATTCTGGAACAATGAAATCAAAGTTTTAATCGTACATTTAATGGGGAATTTTTAATGTAACAGAAGACTGCTCACAACTCTGGCCCAAATGTCCTCTTTGTGAGTGGTGAAGAGGACTGACCATCATCAATTATTTATCCTGCATGAAAAGCAGCACTAAGCACTTACTTAGTCTTAACAGTTTTTCTTTCAAGTTTTGATTTCATTAATTTCCTGTGTGCAGAGAATATTAATCAGTCAACACACCTAACACCAGGAACTAGGCCAGTCAGTTTTTTCCTAAAATCAAGTTTGAACATGTGACTTGTTCAAATTAATTTGACCACAACTCAAGTAGCTTATCCTAAACTACATTGTAGAACGTTCTGTTCATTTGCACTGCCTCACCCTCCACTGCCTCACTTGAATGACAAGCTGTACATTACTGTAAGGCAGTTGTAATTTACAGTGCCAGCAAACACTAGTGTCGAATCCAAAATGCTTCCTCACATTGCCTCTCAGTCATGTCATGATTATCTGTTCAGCGCTGTTTGCTAGTTCACTCAGTTTTGCACCTTGTGCTTATAAAGTGTGAAAAGCAATAGTTTGAATTTCGAATAACAAGGCAAAGAACCTGCAGCAATGCTACTTTGGCACAGAGGTGCTTTGAGCTAAACACTAACATCAGCATTCTAACATGCTCACAATTGCAATGCTAGCATGTTGATGTTTAGCAGGTAATGTTTACCATGTTCACCTTCTTAGTTTAACATGTTTGCATGCTAACGTTTTCTAATTAGCACTAAACACAAAGTACAGCTGAGGCTGATGGGAATGCTGTTAATTTTGCAGGTATTTGGTGATAAACCACAAATGATGATGATGCCGCTGAATGAAAAGTGAAAGTTCTTACAATTCATTCTCTTGAGAACATGAATGTATGTATCAAATTTCATGCAATCCATTTATTGTCTATAGTTGTTGAGATATTTCACTCTAAACCAAAAATGTCAACATCATGGTGGCACTAGAGGAAAAGTCAGGGGATCACAAAAGTCAGTAGGTTTAATTGTCTACGAACCATAAATGTCTGTACATACATTTGTGCCAGTCCATCAAGTAGATGTTGAGATATTTCATTGAATAATTACATTTATACCTGATCGCCAAAGTCATTAGAATTCATCCTTAAGGGACCTTGAATATATGTAGCAAATTGCATGACAATCCATCTGAAATATTTCAATCTGAACCAAAAATGTCAACCTCATGGTGGCACTAGATGATAAGTCAGAGAATCACCGAATTCATTAGGATTCATCCTCTGGGAACCACAAATGTCTGTACACAATTCCATGGCAATACATACAATTGTTTTTCAGTTATTTCAGTCTGGACCAAATAGGTAGACCGTCTGATTGCCATCCGTAGAACCACTCCGGTAGGATGTCTGAAAATTGACAGCTGTACCAAAAATCAATTTGGGCTAACAGGGCAAATTTACAGAATCAGGTTCATGCAAATATGAATCAAATTGAATTAAACCCAGTGGGACCGAGCCCCTCTGAAACAAACCTCTTTATGCCCGAGATTGTCTGACCTACAACAAACAATAAAAGCCATAAATCAAGCTATCTGCCTGTCAAGATAAATGGCACATCCCCCACATAACTGTGATAACACAGATACAGGTGGCATTGGGTTCATCCTATTGTCCATAAATGGGGACGATGTCACCAACAGATGGGGCTTCTCTTATTGAAAACAAAAAAACACATGGACACATGCACATACGCACAGACACAAGTGATGACAAAGTGACTGATAGATGTTTTTTAACAGATGTGATTTATAGTTGAGGTTCAAAATGTAGAGAGCGGGGAAAAAGACTGTATTGGTGACTACTTAGAGTTTCACGCTTAATTACACACACACACACACACACACACACACACACACACACACTTGACAGGGAGTTACTAGCTTGCTGGTCAGCTGATTAACACTAGCTTGTCTGTGGTTGAGTGTGCTCCCATCACGGTGAGATTGCTGCAGCCTCTTGTTAACCCTCGTTGTACGAAACAACCCAGTGGCTCACCTTCAAGCACACTTATCAGCCTCTTCTTCCCAAACCTCTCTCACCATCAACAATTATGTCTGTGTGTGCATGTGTGTTCTTGCGTGTGAGTGTGTATCCCTGCCCCTCTCACTAGCTCACTCACTAGGAAGTTAGCAGCCGCAGCTTCGAGAGCGCTTCAGTATCTTCTCCCTCTAACCTGATTATTAATTACAGTCTGCCTCTAGCTGACCGCAGCCCAAACACTGTCTAACACTGTTACCAAGGAGACAGACACAAAGTCATTCACAAACAAGATTCAGGAAACACAGATTTAAGCGCATTCACAGCACAGCAGTTGTTTTTTAAACTCTATTCATGTCTGTATCGAGCGTCAAGTATTTTAATTAACATGTATGCCGAACATAAGTTATTCAATCATGTCAAATGTAAGTAAAAAGCATTAATGTCTGTAACTAGCTTGGCTTCATCTCAAAAGCACCATCACTAAACACACAAGATGAAACCCATCACCTGGTTGCGAAATCGTAAGTTGATCAAAGCGACTGTGTGCCAGAAAGTCAGTCATGCCTGAGCTGTACGGCACTCAGCAGTAATCAACCTGGAGCTGTGCCTGCAGTGAGGCTGAGGGACATCACTCTTTAAATGGGCTCCTGGCAATCAGCTATGAGCTGTGTGTGTTTGTGTGTGCTTGTATCACACTTGTGTTAAGATGGAGAGCAGATTAAGTACTTGCCAGCAGCAAAATATGGCTTCTAATGCTACACAAGTGTGTTCTGTGTTATTTTAGTACTGGCCGTACAGTGCTGCATTACACTCAGTGACACACACACACACACACACACACACACACACACACACACACAGTCGGCAAAATACTCACTGTCTGATGTCAGCCAAGTGTCAAGACAGCTTTCAGAAGAGCTTCTCATCTACCAATAAAGAAATCAAGCACAACCTGTAGTTTTCTCACCAAAGTGTGTATCCTTGAGGCCTAACGGATGTGTTGATCCCCCTTCTATCCCCCCTCATTAAACACTATTAAAACTTGAATTGTTTAAATCCATGTTTGCTAGCTTGCAGTCGTCCTTTTTGTTGCCTTCTCTAATGGTCTATCAGTGCAGGAATGAATGTCGCATCTGCATCCTCATGTGCACAAAACTACTAGTGGTCAAAAACTCCTACCTTGGAGGTAAGGAGTTGGGCCTTATTCAGACCATAGCAATGCACACAGAGGATACAATTATTGCCACCGTGGAGATTTATAAACCATTGTGCAGTGTTTTGGCGTCTGACAAGCCTTCAGAGCTATTCAAACTGGGCTTGTATTCAGCTTCTCATTGTAGTGCTGTTTTCCACTTAAAAGCCACTTGTGTGGGAAAAAAAATACAAGGGCATTTTAGGGGCAAGGGGCATGTTGTTTCTGTAAGAGCAAAATGTATCATTACATATAACTCTGTATTATCCTCACTACATATAGCCTTGTATTAACCTGTTTTTAAAGACTGTTCTGATGTTTTCCCATTTGAAAGTTTCATCTGAGCAACATCTGGTGTCCTTGGGACATCTTGGTCTGTTTGAGGTTTAATAAGTTTGATTTGTGAGAAAGAACTTAACTTGTTACAGGAGGTAATAAGAGAACAGTCCTCCCTTTCTGTGCTCGTTAGCTCAAGACAGATATGATTTAGCTCAAGGTTGATAGACGTTCCTCCCTTACCCTCTGTATGCCATGTTGTAACTATAAGTATGTGACTGTTTCTGGCCTTCTGGGTCAGACTCATGTAGTGTGTTAACGCTGTATGATCTCTGTCCTTCAGCTGAACAGATTGACTGTTTGCTCTTTATTATTCTACTTTATTAAATATGCAAAAGACAACTGTTTGTTGTACCATTATTTTATTCGTTCATTTCTCCACAAGGAAATACACAATTTCCACCACAAACTTGGCGACGAGGATGGGATTGGACGACTGATCCGGACACTTTTGGAGAGCAGAGGGCCATATAGGAAAATTCCTCCCTATGGGTGAGAGGCTGTCCTCAAACGGAGCCCTGGTCTTTGCTCCAATCCTGGATTTGGGAAAAGAACTTACACGGTGAGAAATGAATAAATAATTTTGTCATAAATTATTTGAAGGAGTTCACAGAGTTGATCAAGGTATAAACTGGTGAAATCTCGCATAAGTGATTGATTTTGTAGTGTCACAGAGATAATCGGTGAATCCAATTTGAAAGATAGTTGAACCGATATCCTGTGATACAAGAGACGAAATAATCTATGCAGACAGACGTGTCTTGATTAATATTGTAGTATTTGAGAGTTGCTGGTGTATCCGCCTGACAAGTGGACCAGTTTATTCTGCATATACAAGAGACAAATTAATCAGAGATGGGTGGTAAAAGTCAGAGTAAAGTGGAGTCTGGGGGAGACGCAGGTCCCAAAATCCTTCCACCAATTGTAAAATACATGACTGATTGATGAGTGGGTTGAAATGGGCTTTCCTAAAAACAGAAGATTTAGTCTAAATTAGATGGATCAGCTTAAAGCATGTTTGGAAACGAAAGAACAAGCAGACACAGATGCATGCAGCCATGTCCAGAAGGCAACAAAAGAAAAACAAGCCATTTAAAGCTGACTGGAGAGCTTACAGTGTGTGGAGAGAGGAAGCTGAAGTTGAGAGAAAGGAAAAGAGTCAGAGCAGAGAGTCAAGCTAAGGAGAAAGAAAATAAGAAACAAACTGAAGTGCAGGAAAATACACAAAAAACAAACTAACACATTCTATCCTTCTTTGTGAAGCCCAAAGTACTGAAAGCAGAAATTCTGCGACAATCAGAAAGGGAAAAGGATGAAAGAGGTCCTGAAACAGAGCTTCAAAGTATGCATCTATTCCGCTCCCTTTCCCGTAGTCCTGTCCAGACTTTCCCGATGATGGAAGTGTCAGGGCCCAGTGTTGGTGTTAAGTCCGATGGATAATTTTGAGCGGTTTAAAACACAACTTGAACAGTTCGTTAAAGAATATAGACCAACAATGACTGAACTGAGGCATTTAATGTGCCATGTACCACGCAATGAGAGCAGAGGCAGAAGAGGACCGCGGCAGACGCAGTCCTGGTGGGTACCAGGGTGCCTATGACCTGAATGTCTGCCACGGCTGAGGCCAAATTGGACACTGACGTTGTGACTGTCCTGACAAAAAAAATAAATAAACGGACCAACACACACAGTGTTGGGTGAGTCACAACCTCAAGCTGATTATGACAAAATAAACAGCAAAAGGAAAAAAAAAATTGTATGATGGCAATTTAACAACATCAATGAATAGATATTGGAGATCTATTGGTTTTACAGGTTTTAGGAAAAACCTGGGAATATAACTGATGAGTTGTGTTAAGAGTTTTGACTATTGTAGCACAGTAGGCATTTCGGTGCTGAGTTAAATTATTGCAGGAGGCAATGATTGTATTACAAGGGGGAATGTCAAACTCAGAGACAAAACGCACTGATGAAATTGTTTGAATTATCCTTTCAGATAATTAAATTGATTAAACCTTAACAAAAAAAAAGTGGGGATTTATAAAATCAACAAAGGGATCGGTAAATCCTTAATATTGTGAAAATTGATTGAAGCAACAAGTGAAAATTGATTAAACTATTAAAGTAATAGTAACAAAACTTTAACTATTATATAGGAAAGAAGATGCAAGGCAGGGACAGAAAAAACCTCATCTGTGTCTCAGTGTCTCAAAATGCAGGACTCTGACCTCAACTTAGCTCCACCACCACACAACCCTGCTCCAAGTCCCAGTGCTCCTCCAGCTGTACAACCAGATCTCAATCTCCTGGGAGCGACAGGGAGATCGGACGAGGACCTTCCCCTGTCTCTGCGCTGCACCCGATCAGGACACAGACTCGACAAAGAATCAACGACAATCTCATCACCAATCAGACCTGACAGACGAGGAGAAGTTCATGAAGTGGTCTCTGTGCAGAAACAGCTTCATCAATGGACTGAAACCTGAAATTAGCAACATGCTCAAATGAACATGCATTACATGGGATTCAGGAAAACTGTCTGTCATCGAAGCACATGCAGTGCATGCCGAGAAAATCATCAGAGAGACCCAGAAGAAGAAAGACAAAAAAGGAGAGAAAGATCTGCAAATGGCTGTGATGACAATGTTCCAAAGTCACACCAGAGGACGTGGATGCGACAGAGGCAACCATCGGGGGTGTGGAAGAAGTGGAGAACATGAGCGCTCCAAAGCCTGCTTTGTGTGCGGCAAACATGGACATTGGGCCAAAGCTTGTCCTGAGAGGAAGGACAGAAATCAAGCAGACTGATGCCAAGTGGAGCCTGAGGAGAGGGAGGGGTCGGCATCAACTGGTTTACTGACACACAGTGAGGAACATCCTACACATCAGGAAGGTGACAACACTCAACACACATACACTTTGGAAGAGGCAATCACATATTTAGAAAAGAAACCTGAACAACAATCCAACACCACCTGTAGGTAATACATTAAATACATGTCAGAAGCCTTCATGAATATGCCTACACACACACACACACACAACACACACACACTTTAGTAAACAAGCGATTGCGCACACTGAGGTTAAACAAAATAAGAAAGGTCAAAAGCTATGTTAATACTACAGATCTCAGGGCAAGCAGTCACATTTTTTGTTGACTCCGGGGCATGTTTTCTGGACAAAGGAGCTTGTTGCTGTTTCTGTGTCTCTGTCCCCTGAACAATATGAGCTGTATGAAGGTTCGTGTCCACACGTGTTGCTGGCCAAGCCTGCTGGATGGCAATGGAAGGACTGGGGGAATGTGGGTCCACACTCAGATGCAACTGACTGACTCAGTCCCGAGGATTGGGACCCCGAAGACGCTGTACAGCAGAAAAGGGTGACGTATACAAGGCAGTATTGACATCCACCACACTTGTCAAGAGAAGTGTTGAGCTCATTCCACTTGTGCATTTTTCACACACCATGGTTAAGGATTCACCTGTAGACATGGCTGAACTGCCTGAGGTGCCTATGGAGAAAAGATACAGTAACGTTGTTGCAACATTTGGCAGATAATGGTCACAAAGCAAATCTCAGCAAATTGGGGCATGTGATCACAGTAGAAGGTCAATCCATCTACCCCAAACGCATTGAAGCCATCCAAAACATTCCAAAACCAGAAACAATGAAACACACCATGGTCAAAAGAATAGTACAGTTGGTTCCTCAAACTTGAAAAATAAATTTTGATTAAAGGTGCACCTGTTGAAATTCCAGAGTTGTCAGAGGTACCGCCCACGTGTGGACTAGTCACAAATATGATGTAGGACTTATGAAAGGCGCCACAGCCCTCTGATAGTCCATTCAAAATCTGATTTTCGTTTATGCATGAAACAATATCCCCTTTAACAAGAAGCGCTCAAAGGCATTAAACCAGTTTTTGATTTGTTGTCCACACATTTGGACAGTTTATATCTCCCGGGAGGGTCAGTCCTGTTACAGTATGTGATTCGTAGTCCATCACAAGAAGCATGCAAATCTGACACCATTGTTTTGCCAAAACATCTGGCTGACAATGGCTACGAGGCTAGCCTGTCTAAATTACAATTTGCTCAACCAAGTGTAACATATCTGGGACATGTGATCACAGCAGAGGGCAAATCCCTCTCTCCCAAAAGCATACAGGCCATACAGTCTGTACCAAAGCCAAAAAAAAACAAACAGATGATGAGTTTCTTAGGCATGATGTCATACTGTAGACATTGGATCCCAAATTACTCAGAAAGGGAGGCAGCTCTCTCTTCCATGATTCATGGTAAAAATTTCAGTGCACGTGACGAACTGACTCACTGCAGGTCGCTCCCACTCTGGGACTGCCAAAACCTGACTTACCTTTTACTCAGTTTGTTGACCAAAAGGACGGTTACATGACTGATGAGTATATTATTATTATTAAATTGTTAAATTGTTGCTTTTTCTCCACGCTAGCTCATCCACACTAGAATGTCTATGTTCTACAAAACAGCAGAAGTAGAAAACTTCTGTTTGTCAATTAATGATGCATTTGCTTAAACATAAAATGTGTGCATTTGTTGATATCATGACATATTTTGTATATACTTTTTGGCCATAGTATGGCCAAAGGGGGAATTGTAAGAGCAAAATGTATCATTACATATAACTCTGTATTATCCTCACTACATATAGCCTTGTATTAACCTGTTTTTAAAGACTGTTCTGATGTTTTCCCATTTGAAAGTTTCATCTGAGCAACATCTGGTGTCCTTGGGACATCTTGGTCTGTTTGAGGTTTAATAAGTTTGATTTGTGAGAAAGAACTTAACTTGTTACAGGAGGTAATAAGAGAACAGTCCTCCCTTTCTGTGCTCGTTAGCTCAAGACAGATATGATTTAGCTCAAGGTTGATAGACGTTCCTCCCTTACCCTCTGTATGCCATGTTGTAACTATAAGTATGTGACTGTTTCTGGCCTTCTGGGTCAGACTCATGTAGTGTGTTAACGCTGTATGATCTCTGTCCTTCAGCTGAACAGATTGACTCTGTTTGCTCTTTATTATTCTACTTTATTAAATATGCAAAAGACAACTGTTTGTTGTACCATCATTTTATTTGTTCATTTTTCCACAAGGAAATACACAATTTCCACCACAGTTTCAGGTACTGGATAGATTGAATACAATCCAGAAAGTCCAGTTTTAGTGACAGATCCATGAAAAGCCTGGTTCAACTTTTTCCCAGACGATCCTGCGTTTTTTTGCCGAAACCCTCCCCGTTTGCACTCTACAACGCAGAGGCCTCACTCAAATGAATGAGGAGGCTGTGTTTTTTCACGCAGTGCTGTCAGTACCTGTGTGTGTCAGAGCACAGCCTAAGATCACCTGTAGTCTTGATCCTTCTGGTCTTGCTGTCTTGAAATGAGTGTACAACTGTGTGTTTCCTCAAGACGGAAAGCCTCAAGTTCTTTGAGGGATGGATGGGTTGAATATCCGGTGTACTTCCCATAAAGCTTCAGCCATGTTTACATCCGCTCATTGGAGAATGGAAGGAGCTGCTGTAGTCTCGAACTTGCGCAGCAAGGACATGGTCAGCTTTAAAACATATTCTCATAGACTCAAAAGATGGCTTCCGAACTCTACCACCATGTTCAACAGTGAAGAGTTAATTTGGCTTTTTCTTAAGCTTGTTCGATTGTAGGAAAGAGTGTTAGAATGTCTCATCAGACCATAATATTTGATTCACTGGTCTGAGTTCTGTGCGCCTTATGTCAGATATTTGTGTGTTACTTTGATGCAAATAGATTTTGAATTGCAGTCCGTTTACAGTATACCTATTTAAAGCTCAAAATAGAGCCTTTTTTCATGTCAGACATTTTGAGTTTGTGAAAGCACCTAAAGTCATTTTAGCATTCACAAATCACAAGGATCACAAACCAAATTGGTCACCAACATACCAATCAAAACTCCTCATTTGACACACTAGGCTAGATTTAACCTTACCAAACGGGTTTGTATCCCGGATGAGCCCCAATTTTGTCACAACCCGGCTCAATGCTGGACAAAGAAGGGGAGAGCAAAAATACAACCTATCTTCTAAAGACACAGAGACCATTTTAAACACCTTCATCTCATCATGTCTGGATTGCTGCAACAGCCTTTTTACCTGTCTGAACCAAAAATGTATTGCTTGACTCCAGACTGTACAAAAGTCAGCTGCCAGGCTTTTAACCAGAACCAAGAAACGTGATCACATCACTCCTGTTTTAGCGTCCTTACACTGGCTCCCAGTATGTTTTAGAATATATTTTAAGACTTTACTGATTACTTTTAAGACTCTTCAAGGCCTCTCTCCCTGCTATATCTCTGACCTGTTAGTGCCGTAAGCGCCGGTACGTACTTAGAGATCCTCGGGCAGAGGTCTTTTTTCAGTTCCAGAGGCCCGGCTGAAAACTAAAGGGGACAGAGTGTTTGCAGTCAGGGCACCGATGCTCTGGAACACTCTGCCCGAGGAAATCAGGTCGGCTGAATCAGTGATCCTTCAAGTCCCTTCTTATCAGAGAGCCTTTCCTGATTTTACTTGACTTTTAATTTTCTTGAACTGTCTTTTATTTCCTTTAAAAATGTTTTCTTTTCCTATTCTTCCCTTTTACTACACTGTATTGGTATCTGTTTTCTTTTAAAACCTGATGATTTTATGACTTGACTGTTTTATTTTGCTGTCTTTGTGAAGCACTTTTTAACTTGGATTTTGAAAAGTGCTCTATAAATAAAGATTATTATTAGTAAAATTAAGTTTATTGGACATAACTAAAAGGAAATTGTGACAAAGACTAACAGGGTGGAAGCCAGGGGAGAGAGAGACTGGCTGACTGCCACCAGCTTGTATATCTTGCAGCCAGACCAGGTGAGCTGCATCTCCCCAACGACCTGACTCCGCCCACCAGGCTCCTGGAGGGAGAGGCTTGCTCAGAGCATTGTCCCAGGTTGTCATAACAGGAAAAGCACAGGTGTAACTAATAACATTAATTCTGTCCCATTTGTATTTAGGTGTCCAGTAAGCCATGCCTATGAACAAGTACACAGAGCCCTGGAACTGAAGCACATTACTGCCACGCTGTCATCATTAATGTTACCAGTTACACCTGTGCTTTTCATGCTGTAACATTTAAAAATATCCACTGTGAAAAGGGTCCCTTTTCAAGTGTCAGAGAAGTTGTGATTTAATTCAGTGGGCAGTGTTGAATGCACTATGTCCGGACATGTAGATTTTGTCGTAGTGTTTTAATTTTACCAAGCGATAGCCTTGCCATATTAAAATGTCCTTTTCTGAAAACTCAAGTTCGGCTTCTGTTTTCTTTGTAAGTGCTTTCATGTTGCTTTGAAAAACTCACACGTAAAGGGGTAATTCTCTGAACTTTGTAGAGTTGCCACATTGTGCTGATGGGTATTAAACCGACTCGCCCGAGTAGCTGCCTCTGTAACTTTGATTTAGTTACTTCAAAGTGCTTTTTCATGTGGTGTTCTGTTATTTTGTCTGCCCTCTGTTGAGTTTGGAACAGAGGACAGTCAAAACCAATATGCTGCTGGAGATAAAAGTAGAGGAACAGATAGTGAACAGAATGGGAAGAAGTGATGATGGCAGGGGAAATATAATGTAAGGGAAGTGGATATGGCTAATCCATTTACTCCTCTAATAGTAAAGTCATTTCTGTCCACAAGGGGGAGCAGATGGGATTGCCCGACTCAGGCAATTACACTTCTACATCATGACAGATGGAGCCGGGGGGATTGCGGGGTGGGCTGGGGCTTCCCTGTTGGTAAGAGGGATTAAATGCTAGAATCTGGGGAGGGGATCTAAAAAAAAAAGGGGAGGAATAGATGGAGAGTGCGGGATACAGAGCTAGTGGCAGCCAACAGTTGATTGGCTGTGACTGCCAGCCAATGGGTGTAAGAGAAGAATAAAGCAACTCGAAGGGTGATTAGATTAGATCTATTAGCAGCTAGAGGAAGGGAGTGATGAAACAAGGGTTGATGTGTGTTGAGTGTGTTTGTGGTTTTGTACTGGATTAATGACCAGAAGAAATGAATGGATGTGGTAAATGGAGGACCCTCATAAGTATAGTAAACATCAATGTGTGTGTGCGTGTGTGTGTGTGTGTGTGTATTTAAGGCACAAATATATCATTCATAACGTGAAAAATGTTTAATGTGATTACAAACATGAATATGCTGCACTTCTCAATTTTCAGATGTCATTATATAGATTTTCATACATATGTTAATGTATTTGTACATATAAGAAAAAAAGCTGCAATTACCAGACATAATAAACATGAAGTCATTAACATAACAAACAAGCACAAATTGCTTTTTATATCCCCTCTGTCATCTCTCCTTTGCTCTTTCTGTACTACCTTCCTGTTTCCAAATCCTTTCATCTCAGCTCTTTTCTCTCTTTCTTCACACCTTTTATAAACACCTGATTTCTCTCTTTGGATCTCTCCCTATGCGTTCTTGCTCTTCCTCTTGGCAAGGTAGCTGTAGTAGTAGAAATTACTGAAGAGAGCGATGAGGCTGAGAGAGTATGCCAGCACAACCATATTCATGGAGTCAGGGAAGTCACAGTCGGCAAACAGGTTGTAGGTGGTGTGGATGGTTACTATGAGAAACTGGAGCTGGGAGGGACGCAGACAGACAGGAGAAATAAGAGAGTGAGACAATACCAAGTGGCAGATTATCTGAGCACTCTGAATGGCCAAAAACTGAGAAATACATTAATAAAATACAAAGGGGGTATGGGTTGACACAGACAAACCTGGCAACCTAGAGAAAACGGAGACTGTGCCAGTTAGTTCTGACAACAAGAGGCAGAGACAGAGCAACGCTTTTCTCCTTCACTACAGCCTGTATAAAGATATACAATAATAACTCAAATTCCAAGAATTTGACACTCAAAATTCCGTATTAACTTTGGGAAAAAAACTGACATTGCAGTGGAAGCATGTCACAGCCTAAGTGAAAACCAATCAAACAACACGTGAAACTGTACTGAGCTCCCCAAAAATCTGACTCTTCTTTACGATTTTTATCTCTTATCGCTCTTCTTTTGTGCTTCTCACCATTACATTCAATTATCAAACTACAGTGTATCTTATCATATTTATAATGTTATTCTTTATTTTTGAATTATTTGAAAAAAAAAGAAAAGAAAGAAAAGTACATTCTTTATTATAATATGTAGTATAGTCATGCAGTTGCACGTGTTTGTTTTATAGTGTGTATAGTGCGTAATGTGCAAACCATTTGTGGCCCTTTTTGAAAATTCTTAATATTAAATAACTAATAAACTTTCATGGTAAACCTTACTCAACATGCTTCAGTAATACTTATGGTCATTCCAGTAAAGTGAATTTGAGTTTGAGACAGCGAGAAAGAGGAGAAATTCTCGAGGAGCCGCTACAACGTACAAGGCAATGGTCACGTGAAAGTTGTAAGGCAGTCAAAGGCATCAGTAGGGTACATTTCGTTAGCATCCTTGCTAGCTGTGCTGCACGTACTGGTACTGCTTTGAAAACCACAGTTAAGGATCCTTTCAATAGCCAATCCAAGCTTCTTTACTACTTCTGTATTACTTATCACAGAGTTCACATGTAGTAATTTATGAACTCATGACATTACATTGTCAAATACACACCCAATGTAATTTTAATGAGAGCAAATGGCGGACCGCTGGCAGTAAATATGCTACACAGTTAGCTCGCTATTGCTCCAGTGCTAGCTCCCACGTGGCCTTCGTCTTGCGAGTAGTGGTTCCTCGAGGGTTTCCCAGAGAGAAAGAGAGTGGCATTTAGTACGTCAGCACTTGTGATAAAGTTACACATTATTTATTTATCTTCATAGGAATAAATATCATTTTGATACTCTTGAGCACTAACTGATAAAAGTGATTCTGTTGCTAGTTCACGCTAGCTTTACTTAGCAACAACATGTTAAGCTAGCATGAGCAGCTAAACAGACACAGACAAGAGTGGCAATCTAATTTACTGTCACTATGATTCTGCATGAATTGTCATAACATATACTGTAGACTGATCTATAACCATATGTTTCATAGAGTCACTATAATATTCAGGGCCCAGGCAGGAATTATGTGTATGAATGAACATAATTGACGTTGGGTATCTGTCCATCCCCCTCCACACACACCTCCCCTTCCAATGTATATAATCATTACCTCTCAAAAATACAAAAGAAACCCCCTCATACACACACAGAAATACAATCTCAAATATCCCCAGTCAACTCAACTATCTCAGCTTCAGTTCACCAAATTGTGAAACCAACTGTTAATGAATGCTTGGGGGTCACATCTAAGGTCAGTACAATTATTGTTACATAATGGCAGTCAGCCACCATACTGACCTATATATGCTGGAGCCATATAGAAGGATAAAAAGCCCTATAGGATGCATTGTCTCTTCATCAATGCTATAGGTAGAAAGCAGATGGTCCAGTAGATAATTAAGGAGCATCAGTGCTGCTAATCTGTCTAGTTATGCCAACAGCCGTCAGAACAATGACAAGGAGGCCTCATGTTAGGTTCGTCAAAGATCAATACTCCAAGCTTTTTAAACATTCTTAGATACGTGTTTTGGACTATACATGAACAGATGTGTGTATATATATATAGAGAGAGATAAAGACTTGACAATGTCCTACAATACTGCCAACATTGTAATTTCACATACAGGGTGCTAAAAGTGATATATGTTATTCAAAGATGGCTAATCAGAGCCAGGAAGTTGGCTGCCTTTATGCTACACGTGGAACTACAGACTCCCTTTGCTTAACAAGCGACCGAAATGATCAGAGTGAATTATGCTGAAACATAAAAGAGAAATGATCACCAAAATTCCCAAAAAGGTGATCTGAGATGCTTTTTGCCACATTAACATAGTAGAGTGGTTCATTTATAGAGATGGGAATGTGATTAATGATAGAATACAAACAGAACACACACACACACACACACACACACACACACACACACACAGAGGCAAATGCTGACCAGTTGCAGGGTGGTGAGGTAACGTTTCCACCAGAGGTATTTAGACATGCTTGGTCCCAAAGCTGCCAGGCCGTAGTACAGATACATCACTACATGGACCAGGGAGTTGATCAGGCCAATCAGGAACGCTATTGACGGACACACAGGATGAGTATCACATATTATGCGCTTGAGCAAACAGAAAACAGACATCATTTGCACAATTTGTTCTATTTTCATGACATTTTGTGTGAGACTGGGCTGGTGGGTTGGCGTGTACTCACACTGGCCGCCAGCCACATATTTAACCCCGGCCCACCAGTTGAAGATCATGGTGGCGTGATGGTAGACGTGGAGGAAGGTCAGCTGACTGTTCTTCTTCCTCAGGATGAAAAATATCTGAACCACACAAACACAAAGGCAGACACACAGTAAGATCTTGCAGCCTTGTGTGTTATATATGGAAGCACTGCAGGTACAGAAATACGTGCGCAGGTAAGGAGAAGATCTGTCACTTTATTTGGGAGGTGCTGGAAATACTTTGAGTTTTAAATAAGAAATGGAACTCTTAAAAATCAAAATAACTCTTCACAACTTCTTTTCACTCCTTTCATACTCACAGTGTCACTGAGCTCTATAACTTTGGAGAAGTAGAACCACCAGCACACTCTGGCCATCTGTCCAACAGGGTGAAAAATATGTTTTCAGTTTGCTGTCAAAATTCATTTGTTAACATTTTATAAATTGGTTTCCAGAGTGTAATTTCTACTGTGGATCATTTGTTTCAAGGAGAACAAGCTATTTTTATTTTAGGATACACACAGACATTTTGTGAGGTACTTTTACGGAATATTTTGGTCATCAAGGTCTAGTCCACCAAAACCTGTGTGTATGGACACATAAAACAAATTCCAGAGTGGACCCTTATCTAGAAATTGTTGCATAAAGTACAATGTAGTAAAAAGATTTACCCTCATGGCCGGTGGGCTGTCGCTGTAGTCGACTGGCTGGCACAGCAGACTGTATCTGGCCAACCAGGAAGAGGCTGTGAACTGGACAAGACAAAAGCGGCTTTTCATCTCTGCTTTCTCTCAGTCAGCACAGGGACCTTTCATCCCATTTTGTCACACACAAATTGGCAGTGAATGAGTGAAATCACTTCCTGTTTCACTGATGGCTCCCACAATGGACAGAGCACATAAAAACTGTGGTATCCCCTGAGATTTACATTTGTCTGACCTCACAGCTAAGAATGATTTTGGCCTATTAAGCCTGAAATAAACCTGAATTTTTGAAGAAACAGACACAAGCTGTGACCACAACACTGACATAGTATCACCTTTTTAGTTCATATTGTTAGCAAACAGTTGCCTATTTAGACATCCAGCAGGTATGGATCAACATTAACATTAATTAAGAGTTGTGTTTTGGCCACCTGGAAAATGTAAGTCCAATATTCACTCTATAGCTAGCTCTTTAGCTGCTATACATATTCACCAGCTATATGCTAACTTTCTCTATCTGCAATGTGGTGCTTAACAGGTGGTGTACAGTAACAGGTGGTGTACAGTAACAGTAAAACAGTAAAAACAGTAAAGTTGCGGGTCGCAAACCAAAACAATGTGCTGAAAGACGCTAAAAAGGTCTGTAGAGCTGAGATGAACTGCAGAGTCGGGTGATTATTCTCAGTGGGTTCGTCACTATGAGCAACCCCTTTTCACATTACACATAGTCATTTTATTCATAAATATAAAATAAATATTGATTATGGCAGCTTTAAAGAAAAATGTCAACATTTGAACTCTGGAGATTTGACATCTTTTTGCACCTGTTTTTGTTCCATATCTTACAGCTTCTCAAACTACCATACCAGCTTGGATGATTTAGGTTTTTAGGATCCAGTTGTTCCTATCATTCTGCATGTCATGTTATCCTATACTGACCTCTTTTCAGCTGCTACAGCATCCAGCTTCCCATCTACGTACATCCCCTAAAAAAGTTCCCACATACAGTACAGTAGTACCTCGTAGAACATGTATGCAGACAGGCAGACCATGGCAAAGTTGTAAACTATCAGGACGAGTTTAAGGTTGACTGGCTGCCTTTTTGCCATCAGCTTTGGCCCTGCCCATATAATGACCAGGTAGCACAGAAAGATACAGCTGATTGGCACAGGAGAGTACACCAGCGGCCAGTTGTCTGTCCTCTTGTCTGACAAGGAAAAAGCAAGAGAAAAGCATAGTTAAACACAGATTATGCTAATGTCTGAGTATCTAACAATATATCATTGAAATACATTGATAAATTAAACTAAAGACTTGCCTCCATTTTCCAGAATCCCTTGGTAGAATAATTTAAATTTCTGCCACACAGTGAGAGCCTGATAACCCTGTGATGGAGACACATGAGCAGGAGAAACTTTTATTAGCTAGTAACTACAAAACTGAACCAAAACACTATGTTCAAAACAATATTTGGAAGAGGTTCAACTCAAAACAATGGCTGATACAATAAAGGAAAGACACTACACTTTTTGAAGGCCAAAAACAGGAAATGTACTCACAGAGGCATTTTAAGATGCCCCTGACAAGAGAGAATATTTATAAGAGGTCTTGAATTCCTAGTGCAGTTTTAACCATGAAATTGTAGATTTATTGTAATTTTACTTTACTTTCATTTTTATTTACATTATTTTTGCTTGCTCCTTTTTTATATATTTTATACAACTGACTTTTTTTGCAGCTTTCTGTATTTCATATGTTCATAAATGACCCCCTCCTTTGAAAGGTCTAAAGAAGAACACGCCACTGCAAATTTGATTAAACCACCAGAGGTAATCTGGATTATAGTGCAAGGATTATGTTCACTAATCCAAACGTATCTCTTGATAATGGATAATAAATAATAATCCTCTTGATGAATGGCTGCCTAATGTGGACGACAGGGTGATGTTTCCTATATACAATTAACATATGACAGTGCTGCCATCTAGTGTTTGCAGACGAAAGCTCTGCAAACAACAGGACAGTTAGTTCCTCTCCTCCATCTTCCTGTTACAGTGTACTGTATATTTCAGATGGAGCTGAGTTGCATGTGTGTTGGTGTCCTTTTCAGGACTTGAATTCCCCCTTGTGGCGTTGGTCCATTAATCAGCTGAGGTTTTAGTTTTGGTATTGGTTTATAAATGTAGAAAGTCCAACACAGTCTTACTGTAAGAGAAAACAGGTGAACAGGTGCACTTATCCTGCACTGAACTTCAGCAGGTCGCTCTGTCTCCAAAAGCAGAGTCAGCCTTTTTTCTGACTCTTTGGGAAACACAGACATCCCAACACAGTGTGGAGGTCACAGAGGTCATCTCCTTGGTATTGTCTCTGGGAATTTGGGGGATTTAATGACCAAAGGAGTAGTTATACATTGTAGTAAATAGTACACGTAAATTACACTTGATGTGTTTCGAAGTCTACTTTTGATGTTTCTTTGACTAAATATCTTTGAATTTAAATTAAATTTGATAAAAAGATCTAGTTGTTCTCCACCACTCCAAATGAAATCCAGGTATTGTGGAAGAGGCATTTAGAGAGATAAGATCAACAAAAGATATAGTTGAACAGTTAAATTAATTAATAATAATAATAACATTTAACAGGCTTTTTTGGTAAGGGTGGGGGTGAGGGTTGCACTGGGGGAAAATACTGCAGAAGACAGATCATCTCTGCCTCTTCATCCTCATCTCTACCTAAACATCTCACAGTGGGTCAATGTCCCACAGCTTCTAGGAATGGACAATGCTCTCACAGCTTATTTGACTGCTTCCCAGCACACAATGACCCAATCTCAGTGCTTTTTTAAAGTCCAGCTTACCCCTGATTTCTGAGTCCACTTGAACACAGTTTATCAACCAATTTGTGGCATAAATCTTGACCTTACACTCTCAATCCACAGTGAGCAGTGAGCAATATCAAATGTACACACTATTTTAAAAGGGCAGCATCATTAAATACATTTCTACCTGAGCGTTTTGTTTTAACATTCCTCCAGTGAATGTAAGTGAAAGCACTAATTACTGTATTGGCAGAAGCAGCAGGCTGCGTGGACAGAGTACACAGCACAATAAGTAGCTGAACCTCTCCAGTAGCCTCCTCACTGGGACTTACAGAGGAAAATCCCTGACAGGGCCCGGCTTCTACAACCTGCTGAGGTTTAGCAAGTAGGGTTAAGACCTAAGGTGTGCTTTATCACAGTACACAAACTAATATTGTACTATTCATTCAATCTGGTGTTTAGAACGAGACCCCACATGCAGGTTATCATGGGGAATTGGACAACCAATGCACATTCAGTTGTATTAACTACGGTTAACCGTTAATAAACTGCAAGAATTTTATGTTAAATACTCTTTTTTGAGGACAGGACAGCTCCGAGAAAGTGACCTTACCTTCATTCTGATGGTGGCTGTTTATGGTTTTCCCTCCTCAGCTCTCCTCAGGCAAAGCATGCTGCATCTCAGCCATGTGTTAAGCAGCACTGAGGTAATCCACCTGTTCTCTCTGTGTGTGTGTGTGTGTGTGTGTGTGTGTGTGTGTGTGTGTCCAGCATGACATATGGCAGTGTGCTCCTTTATTCTAGCATAGCAAGCCAAGTACCTGCCAGCTAAATCCCATCTCTCAGAGTTGCAGTGTCTGGTCTGACAACTGACAACTAATTTCAGTGGTTCTTAAGATAACATACTAGGTGTTCTCTGAATTTTGTAGCCAAATAGTGGATCTAATCTTTCACCCCAGGACCCTGATCCAGGTGGAAACAGCTAGCCTGGCGTTGTCCAAAGGCAACAAAATCCCGACAACCTCAATAGCTCACTAATTAACATGTTATATTGTATCTAGTTTGTTAAATCCTCACAAAAACCAAAGTGTGAAAACAACAAGTTGTCTTGTTCTTGGTGTCATGTCGTCACCATGAGGTTGCCAGGCAAACAGCGAAGACTTCAAGAAGTTACTGCTCCCAGTCAAGAAATAGTTCCAACACTTAACCCCCTATAAAACCACAACTTCTCCTTTTTACACTTTGGTTATTTGTACGGATTAAACACACCAGATATGACTTGTTAAATAGTGATCTTTAGAGATGCTTGTAGGCAGATTTTGTTACCTTTGGACAGAGCCCGGCTAGCTAATATGACAGAAATCAGAGTGGCATCAATCTTTTCATTTAACTCTCGGCAAGAAAGCAAATAAGCCTATTTCCCAAAATGTTGAACTATTGCTTTAATGTCTCTCTATTGTGAAAAGGCATTACTCTCTTTTATGTGAAAGAGGACAAAATCACCTCCCATCTCCAATTACATGAACTGCGCAGGTCCTACACAAGTCACAGAAAGAGACACCTAGAAACACTTTCAAAATGTTTTTTTTTTTTTTTTTAATGGAGAACATCAACTTAAAGGTACATTCCTCATTCAGGTAATTAATTGGAAGTAAAGTCACAAAGTTTCAAATCTACAGCAAATATGCAAAATTCATTAAATGGAGCAATGTACGTTTGCTGGTGTGATTTATAATATCTAATGATTTAATTGGATTAGTATACTAATCTAATTTGTTATACAGTTCTTGTACACATTCAAATGAATAAAGGACAGCACTTGTTATATGTACATAGTAAAGTAGTCGCACAACATATCAGTTCCAGATCCTGCACGAGACGGGATTGACCGAAGCAGGAAGGGATATGTTTGGACAGTAATCTGACTGAGGTCTGCTGTGCAGCAGTGTACAACACCCTCTGACTCCGTCTGGGCGACAATAACCATCAGTCCATCCAGTCTCTCCGCACACATCCATCTACAGCCTCCTGCAGGCAGGTTTTACACCATAGACTTCATTAATGGAAGAGGACAGAGTAGGACCAAAGGTTTTATCCACACAGGGGAGTGAGGTGTGGACATGCTAGCAGAGAGACCGCAATCTGATTACTGCTTAAACAGATTCAACTGCTCAGTGAACCGCTGTTTATCTGTATGCTCTGCCATCAAAGTAAAAATATTTCACCACAAGTAAAATACAAAGTAAACCCATCCTAACTAACTAAAGAAGAAAGAAGCAAGTAAAAACACTATTAATCTAACTGGAATCTGAATTATCCACTTCCATGCCACCATGATGACTGTGGTTGCCAGACTGCTGCTGGTGCTGCTGCTACTGCTGATGATGATGATGGGGGTCATGATGCTGAGGATGGTGGTGGTGACTGAGAGGATGAAGATTCTGAGTTTTATTCTGATTTGTATCATGCTGATGTTGGGACTGATTCTGATGAGTGTTATGATGGTGGTGGTGGTGAGAATGGTGATGTGGATGATGATGAGGGTGATGAGCCACCACAGGAGCTGTGTCTCCCTCTTCTGGATCATCAGTGTCCAGTTGAATTGTGGATATTGCAGTCGTCTGGTTGACATTAAACCGCGTTGCATTAGCCTGGGAAAGATAAAATACATGGTAAAATTAGATTCTATTTTTGTAGTTTAAAGCTGCATTCATTGCATGTTTTTGACCACTTGGGGGCAGCAGAACATGCTAAATACATTGACATATTATCTCATCAAGTTGCTATTGCAATTGCCTATTTACCCACTTTACAAACTGTATCTGTCTGCTGTTTGGTGCTGGGCAGGTAGTGTACAGAGGGGTTATCAAATCATTAATATAAAAATATTGATTAGTGCAGCTTTAACTCAAAGAGAGTATGGCATTTTTTTTCATTGAGTGAGTAATTCATACTAAACACTGAAAATTACTTGAATGAATGTGTGTTACTATTCATAAATGGAGCGATGCCTGCGAGCTAGTTCAGGCAGTCAACTCGAGCTGCATTGCTACACATGTGACATACCTCACTCTCCTCAACCATCTACCGAACACACCCTCTCAATTTGGCGGTCTATTTAAACTGCAAAATTTCCCATCTCTCCCTCTGCCTGTCAAATGCCACTGCTGCCCTGCATCAGTATTGCTGCCTGTTCTTTCAGCCCCACCACCACCACCCCAGCATCCACCTGCAGGCTCCGGCTGGGGGTTTAAGATATGTGCTCATCACTCCTCAATATATCATGTAAACACATTGGCTGGGAGTGATGAGGTCGGAGCCTAGACGCCAAACTCCAACTATGTTCTGCTGCATAATAAACATTTCAACGGGAGTTGTCTGACTGAACCACTTTTGTGTGTGTGTGTGTGTGTGTTTTGTGATTACTCACAGTGCAATTGCAGATGTTTTTATAATAAGTGGCTCTGATTGCAGCCTCCACGTAGGGGTAATGCAGAAAACTGTAAGGCAGCACTATATGGAAGGTGAGCAGACCACACCTGGAGAAAATGGAGAAAGGGAGAGAGACTTAAAATGTAGATGGGAATCACTGCAATTTTATTTCACAATATGATGCATAATCAAATTACATAGTTATGGTTTATAACTCTAAGATAAATTTGAAATATCATTCATTTTCAAAGCACATTCTTTTTTGTATCTCCTACTGTGTGACAGAACTAATGTGCTCACATATGCCCTTTTTCCACCAAGGCGGTTCAAGGGCCTATTTTTTTTTAGTTTATTTTATTTAACAGGGGCCATACACAACACAACCGTTGAGCCAGAGTTGGCTATATTGTTAGATAACATCTGCAGCCCCTGGTTCGGAGCTGGTGCCTAATCTTGAACCAGTTCTTCGCGTTTCGACAGCCAAAGAATCGGCTCTCTGCCAGGAAAACTGGTTCCAGAACAGCACCAACACTTTGCTGGTCTAGAACCAAGAACCGCTTACGTCAGTCAGGGGCTGGGGGTGGCTACTAATTTCTCACATCAATGTTTAGTTCGTAACATCAGTGTGAGAAATTAGTAGCTTTGTTTGCTTGGGTAATGTTAGCTGACCAACAGCTAGCTAGCTAGCCAGCTACCGTAACCTTGGTAACAATAACTAACATTAGCATGCTACTTTCTAACAATGCCAGCAGCTCACCTACCTTCATCACTTGTGCTTTTGAAATCTTATAATCTTATTTTATAATCCAGAAACTGGTGGTTGGAAATGTGTATTTTTAATGTGGAGCAAAGTCAAAATCATGACCTGAGACCGTACAAAATGGCAAGCTAAGGGTGCTAATTCTAATATTATATGCGTTTTATGTTCACTCTCATCAAAGAGCTGAAACCTGCTGGGGTTTCAACACAAAGAAATAAACAAAATTTGATCTACATGTCTTGAAGGAGTGGCTTTTCTTACCTATCATAGACCAGGAAGTCATCTTTGTCACCATCCAAAGCCTCCCACACGTCGTTTTGCAGGGGAGCCTGCTGGTACACAGGAACACCAGGGGGCGCTCTTCTCTTCAGCTCCCAGTACATGGCTCTGGACTGAGCCTCACGCTCATTTACTATCATAAAAGACACCTCTGTCAGGTTGCTGCGGCTCAGCTTGTCACGCAGGCCTCCGATGCTAGAGATAGAGAACGAGAGAAAGCTGAGAATAATCTGGTCTCGCTGCTAACCCAGACACTAGAGACACCAACTGAAATCAACGCACAACAAGTTCTTAACGGCACTTTCATCCACCCCACCAATTATGTTTTGCATTTTTACAAAACTGAATTTGATCAGTTTGCCCAATCATGTCAATTTGTCTGTATATGATTCTTTACTCTATACTATACAAGATATAGCCATACCGTGAAGGTACTATTGCTTTGTATTGCCAATGTGTGAATGGACTGTAATGTAACTTAAAGAAATGAGACCTTCCCCGACTTTCTCGGTTGCCTATAACAGACTCATGATGGTTTTGCCGGGAAAATCCAGAGGATGTGACGTTTATGCACACTCCCGAGTGCCTTGCCTCTCTTCAGCTCCCCGGCAGTGTGCAACACTAGCTAACGTTAGCTTAGAAATGGAGTCCGCTAACGTTAACAAACGACCCACGCCCACCACAACCCAAAGTCCACATAGCTTGCTTGCTAACGCAGATGAAATGCTAGCTAGTGGAGTGGATATGTTAGTTGGCTAGCTTTACCAAATTAAAAGCAGCATATAGAAAAAAAACACAAACTGATTACTTGTTAACTAAGCAGTGCAACTTACTGTACAAAATATTTTTTGCACTAAATGTGCAGCAGCACAATGTTTCACATAAGAGGCATTTAGCCAATAATGCTGCATTCAGGTGCCTGACACAAATATTAGGGTAAGGAATGAATGCACATGAACAAAATAATACAATATAACGGACAGATAAGACACAGTTATAATGAAAAGTGCCTTAATTCATGTATTTTGGATACTGCAACATCTTCCAAACAGCAGCATCTTTTGTTTTAACCGCTTCAGATCCTTTTCTCCTTTTTCCTGAAGAACTCACATGTCCAGAGTCATGTGTTAGCTAGACAACCAACAATGTATAGCATGTAATAAACCTTAACACTGATGGTTTTGATGGACAGCAGACCTTTTCACTTGTTATAGTAGGAAAAGCACAGGTGCTACTAATAACATTTCTGATGGCTCTGTTCTATTCAAGTGTCCCAGTAAGCCATGGCAGTGTGACAGTGAGCCAGCATGAACAATACCAGGACCCTGAAACTGAAACAGCTAAATGGAATTCAGCCATCATTTATCTTATTATTTACAGCTGTGCTTTTCCTATTGTGACATGTCAAAATGGCTGCTGTGAAAAAGGACTATTCAGGTTAACTCTCTGGCCAAATCTTTGTAATGTCCCAACATGTTTAAAGGTTTCTTAACCTTGTTTTCAATAATTACACTGAAATCTGTTTTCTTACTTGGAGGCCTGAGTGAGACAGAACTGTCAGCTGGCCTTCAGTAGTGCCACCACAACCACATTTCCCAGCAGCCCTTGCATGGGTGCACGTCCCTTTATCATCCAGTTGGGGGCGGGTTTGCAGATCCTGGAGGCGTCATTGTCTCCCTCCACCAACACACTGACATGGGAGGCCCATAGCAGACCTGGCAGGGCTGCGTACAGCCACAGCGACGAGAGAGAGCGCATTGTCCCTCCCTGGCTGGCTGGACTGAATCTACCTGGCAAGAAAGACGCGCAATAATCCATGTTAATTTGGCCAAAAGGCACTTTGTACACTGTCACACAGGTGTTACGTGTAGCCTTTTTAACATCAATAACCCATAAACCCATTTTGAGACATGCATATAATTAAACAAAACTCTGAAACAGAGATTAAAGAAAGAAAAGTCATGAAGTCATTGAGGTTGAGTCATCATCAACCTACAAAACTTGTGCCAATGCCTACATGTGTATAATTGCACTCATGACGACATGAATGCACTCTGTAGACTATAGTGCAGGGCAGCACATGAAGGCAGTCGGGGGGTAAAAGCAGATTCAATGTTTGGCAGCTTTCCCCTGTGCTGAATCAAATGGCCAGTCAGTCTGATCCCCAAATAATTAAAAGGGTAAACCCTCATTGTCTCGCTCATCACATGTGGAGGTAATCTGCAAAAAGAGCTTATTGTGGGGTAAACAACCAACAGAGAGAAGAATGTCAGGGCCAAATGGACAGACAGGCTGGCAGGCAGAAAGACAAAGAGAGGCTGGGGCAGAGATCTTTACAGCCTCAGAGACATCCAAAAACTGTCTGTACAAACAGATAAATGAGTCTTTTTTTGGAAGGGGATTTAAAATGCCCTAACGTTTAGTTATTAAATTGCAAATTTGATCTCAGTCAGTTCGTCAATGTATGGAAAACAACCCCACAGCTCCAGACATTTGTGTGTCCCACAAGCAGTTGCTACCGACAGTATTCAGATTATATTAAGTGTCTAAAAGAGCATTAACAAACCTTAAAATTAATTATTTTGAAACGAAGAGTAGTTTTAGAAAAAAGAAATCTACGCCTCTGACGCAAAAACGTATTATTTTGAAATGATTTTAAAAAAAAAGATCAAATACATATTTGCATAGCATATTTCGTAATTTACTTTTCAAAATAAAAGTATAGTATAATAAACAAGTTTGAGCCTAAAAAGAAAACTCTTACCTCTGTCCTCTGTCTGTCCTGTGACCCACATAAACAGACAGTAAACCCCTGTTGTTTTTAAAGCCTGTGGGGTTGACTAAGCACTTCCCCCAAATCAAACAGAGAGAGAGAGGGAGAGAGAGAGAGAGAGAGAGGGAGAACCCATATCTGTACACTAACCCGTACTTAGTGTGTAATCTTAAACACATCAAATTCAGATACTGGAGTAGTTATATAAATATGTACAAGTTGCAGACAAAATATGGCATTCCATTCACTTCTACCAATTCCCAGGTCCTGGTATTGTGCATTCTGACTCTGTCATGGATTACTGCGGCACTGAAATGTAACAGAGCCATTGTTGGTGTTAGTAATCGCTGTCTTATTTCCATGCCACATACTAGTTGTAAACAGTATACAGTCCCCTCCAAAAGTATTGGAACGGCAAGGTCAATTCCTTTGTTTTTGTTGTATACTGAAGACATTTGGGTTTCAGATCAAAAGATGAATATGAGACAAAAGTTCAGAATTCCAGCTTTTATTTCATGGTATTTACATCTAGATGTGTTAAACAACTCAGGACAGAGCACCTTTTCTTTGAACCCACCCACTTTTCAAGTGAGCAAAAGTATTGGAACATGTGACTGATGTGTGTTTCTAGTCGCTCAGGTGTTGCCTTTTAGATTGATTGCTGAAACATTAAATAGTTCTTGTTTTTGGCTTTGGGTTTCACATGTGAAAACTGTATTTGCTGTTAAGCAAACATGAAGACCAGAGAGCTGTCTATGGGAGATAAGCAAACCATTTTGAAGCTGAGAGAAGAGGGAAAATCGATCAGAGCTATTGCACAAACATTGGGCATAGCCAGTACAACAATTTGGAATGTCCTGAAAAAGAAAGAAACTACTGGTGTACTGAGCAACAGACATCGAACAGGTCGGCCAAGGGTAACAACAGCAGTTGATGACCGAAACATTGTGAGAGCTGTGAAGAAACACCCAAAGACAACAGTCACTGACATCACTGCCAACCTCCACAGGGCAGGGGTGAAGGTATCACAATCCACTGTTCGAAGAAGACTTCGAGAGAAGAAATATAGAGGCCATACCACAAGATGCAAACCACTCATCAGTAAAAAGAATCAGAAGGCCAGATTGGATTTTGCAAAGAAGTACAGAGATCAGCCACAAAAGTTTTGGAACAAAGTTGTATGGACTGATGAGACCAAGATTAACCTCTACCAAAGTGATGGAAAGGCCAAAGTATGGAGAAAGAAAGGATCTGCTTATGATCCAAAACATACAAGCTCATCTGTGAAGCATGGTGGAGGTAATGTCATGGCTTGGGCTTGCATGGCTGCTTCTGGAACGGGCTCACTAGTCTTTATTGATGATGTAACTCATGATGGTAGCAGCAGAATGAATTCTGAAGTCTACAAAACCATTTTGTCTGGCAATTTACAGAAAAATGCATCCAAACTAATCGGGAGAAGCTTCATCATGCAACAAGACAATGACCCAAAACACACTGCCAACACAACAAAGGACTTCATCAGGGGGAAAAAGTGGAAGGTCTTGGACTGGCCAAGTCAATCACCGGACCTTAAATCAATAGAGCTTGCATTTTCCCTCCTGAAGAGGAGACTGAAGAGAGAAACCCCCACAAACAAACAAGAACTGAAAGAGGCTGCAGTAAAGGCCTGGAACAGCATTTCAAATGAAGAATGCAACAGCCTGGTGAAGTCAATGGGTCGCAGACTCGATGCAGTTATTGCAAGTAAGGGTTATGCCACCAAATATTAAATGTTATTCACTTTAAGTTAATTTAATAATGTCTGTTCCAATACTTTTGCTCACTTGAAAAGTGGGTGGGTTCAAAGAAAAGGTGCTCTGTCCTGAGTTGTTTAACACATCTAGATGTAAATACCATGAAATAAAAGCTGGAATTCTGAACTTTTGTCTCATATTCATCTTTTGATCTGAAACCCAAATGTCTTCAGTATACAACAAAAACAAAGAAATTGACCTTGCCGTTCCAATACTTTTGGAGGGGACTGTATACATATTGTCATGCTTTTTTGAAGTTGGTATACAACTAAATCTGCATACTTTACTGTTTTGTTCTAACAATAAATCAAACTGCAACATTAAAATGCCAGTGCCAGTTTAAAACTTGGTGTTGTCATCTCACCACCACCTGCAATACATTTTCATTTCTGTGGAGCTATGAGCAGCTCCTCCTGTTCCTTTGAAAAGTATTGTTTGTGCAATTTATGCCTTTACTATGTAGAGTCAACAGTAGATAGATGACTTAATAAGGGGAGAAAGAGATGCACAACAATGGTCCCCACCATGAGGCTCACTTTTTTAGTTTTGAGTGAAATGTTTCGGCAGCTATTGAATGGATGCATGGAATTTGATACACACATTCATGTCTCCCTCAGGATGAATTGTTGCTGCCTTCAAATGTAACTCGTGAGCTCGTGGTTACGACAAGGGAAGTCGTGTACACGACATGCTTGGCGTTCGAGTGGTAAGTCGTGAGAACGCCGCTGCTAGTCAACGGCAACATGGACGCCAGAAGACTCCTCGTTCTCTTGACATTCTCCGCTTCTTTCCAAGAAATAAGAACTCTATATGACTAAATTTGCAATATATTAATATTGCCTTCGCCATTTCTGAAAACGTCATGAAACATGTCACCACTCGTGAACGTTCACGTAGGGGCGTACATGTGGACTCTTCTTGTAAACATGGTAAACATGACCCCATTTGAAGGCACCATGTAATAACTTTGATGATCCCCTGACTTTTCCTCTAGCGCCATCATCAGGTCCAATTTTTAACTGACCCCAATATTTGGTTTAGGAGAAATACCAGCACAACGAATGACATTACCATCCGCCTCAGCTGTACTTTGTTTAGTGCTAATTAGCAAATGTTAGCATGCTAACACACTAAACTATGATGGTGAACGTGGCAAATATTATACCTGCTGACATCAGCATTTAGCTCAAAGCACCGCCGTCCCTGCAGAGCTGCAAGGGTGACTGTGGACTCTTAGTTTTGTTTACCATCAAAATAACTTCTTGTATGTGATATTGATCTAATTACTGAGCAATATTTACTTTAATATGTGTGACTTAAGCTTTTGACTGTGTAGAGGTGAATGCCACCCTCTGACAAACAAAACCATGGTTCCACTTTTGTAAGAGGCCAAAATCAACGACAATCAGCATGAGAAGGTCAAAGTGACAGACTTAGTGCAAAGAGCTGTATTTTCGGTCAAAGAAACAGATGTAAACTATTATACATGTACTGTAAAGTGACTTAAAGTACTTAAATGCATTGGTCAGTCCTCACAAACCTGTATGCAACATTTGTCACTTGTCATATCAATCTTTCCACCTAAATGTTGTCTTCTTACTGCAGTTCAGCTTAGGTAACAAGCCAACTGCAAAACAAATATCTTATCTCTCATGTGAATCATTTGCTCAAAGTCCAACCTGGGCCAAAACAAAATGTTATTCTTTGTTTTAATGCAGGGTAAATATACCTTGAACACATCACCTGATAAGCCAGTGTGAGTATTTAGTAACTACGGTGGTATTTAAGGAGACTTGGGGTTAGGTTTTTTTTTTCCACTAGTGGAGTCGAGAGCTTTCATTTCAATTCTAATGTAACCAGCGTAGTGATGGCAACAATGCTGTTTATTTGTTACTGTGAGCTGCCGGATATGCAGTGCAGACCTACACGCACTTTACATGTAGTGAAATGTCTCTTTCTCACACACATTTACACACAATGAAAAACACAAGTCATTCTTTTTACACCCACTTTATTTTCTCACAGTGCCAGTGTTTTGGATATTGAATGTCATGTGACTTACTGTGACTAGCCCATGCTTTTTTTTGATTTTGTGGTAACTGCACTGCAAATGTGATCACTTCAAGACAGAGCCAAGAGTCAAATATCCAACAAAATTAAACTTACAATCTATCTAGTGTAGAATTTACACTACAGGTAGTTATTTACCAATGGAGGGTTTACTCTTATTCCCTTACTGACTACACACAGTGCGCTGCCTAATAGATTCTATTATTTGTTACCAACAGAAGATTTTGGAACTTTCTGGAAAAACAGAAAATGTTTGTTTTGCAAATATGATCAAAATAGCCTACATGAATTAAGGAAATCAACCCTAATTTTGATGACAGCATTTGAATGATAAGTAACAGAGGAGGTTAATTTAAACAGCATGGTTTGAGAGCCCACTAATTATGTTTAAATCATGGATGTACCATGGATGACTTTTCAGTCCAATGAGAACTGCTCGCCTGGCGCATACGCCAAAAAAGGTTTCTAGCTTCCGGGTTTACTTATGCGGCCCACTGAATATGCGCAGTAGTGTTTCTCCCGCTGGCCCCGCCTGCGAGTTCCCAGTCAGGCAATAGACTTTATATTGTGGTGACGTCACAGATTTTTAAATTGCTTTTCTCGGCTCGAGGAAAGTTTTGCAAACATAAAACCTCCATGGATCAAAAATTCATAATAGAAAGAGTCATAATCGACCTTGTTTGCAGTTCGAGGTGTCCTGTCAACAGTTTTACAGACGTCTCTTTTACAATGGTGGCCTATGGGGAAAATGCTTTTTGGGCCGCAGGGGAATTTTTCGCTGCAGCACCACGAGTGGCCACTGGAAAAAATTGGAGGCAAGGCTGAGCTGCGGCGCCTATTATACATCCATGGTTTAAACGCAAACCCTCACTTTTATCCCAGTTGTGAGCTACTGCTTCTCACACGCACACACACACAGTTTATAGTGACATATTTGCATGCCACAGTAGCCCTCATAATATCAGAATACCAAAGCAACCTAAACCAGGGTCTTATTGTGCATGCAAACACCGTCAGTGGAACACAGCTGTAAACACGAGCAGCAAATTCAACAGGCTTTGTGCAAACGATGTCTACACAATGCCACACTCTCAATGGTGCTCTATTTTGTCACAGACTATATCGTACATCTCCTCACATGCTGCAGCACATTGTACTGTAGCATTGTACGTAAGCACAAACCCAGGCTAACTGCAAGCCCCAGGATCTTGCAGCAAAGCCGTGTCTTAGTGGTTAACAACCAGGTAACAATTCAAATGAGTCACCTCAGAATCTCTGTCAAGCGAGGCATACATTTATATTGATGCTTAAGTCTTTCACAGGTGAGATGAGAAGCATAATACGCCCATCTCCTGATACTTGAAGTCAACATCTGCAGACATTTAACACAGCAAATCCTGCACATTCTTCCCTTGGTTAGAGGCAGTGAGTGATTCAAACTGCCACCATCAGGACAAAACACCAATCAGTTCCTCCTCGTCATTGTCCCTGACACCTTCTGTGGGACTGTCACAGGTGGCCATGAGCCCCAGGCCCAGCTCAGCCAGCTCCTCGCAGCTCATGTCAGTTGTCACCATGATCTTAGTCTCCAGGCGGTTACACAGAGTCCTGTAGGAGGGCAAGGGGTATCCCAGCTCTCTCAGGCACTCGTAGCCTTTTGTGCCGACTGCACAGCGGATCTTCCGGGCCTTCAGGATGGTCTCTGGAGACCAGACGGCGCGCCGGGAACGTTTGGTGAGGGACAGGGCGCGGATCTGGTCCTCGTACAGAAAGTTCTGGAGACCCTTCTCGATCCGGTCGAGCCTGTACAGACGCTTCTTCATCTCCTCTGCCTGACAGAAGAAGACGTTTATTAGGGCTATTTATTGAATGTTCACACTCATCACACACTTTCCTTTCTCAATGTGTGTACCTTAAAACGGCAGCTGCCCACATCAAAGCTAATGAAGCCAACAGAGTATTAGAGCTAATAATCAGATAAGTAGGGGATGTAAGCTAACATGAAGTTAAAACACTAGAACTAGCGTAAAAATTGTGTTACTTTTCTCACAAGATCTGGCCCAATTTAAGCTTTTGAAGAAAAAAACAAAACAAGAAAGCAAAGTAATTTGTTGAGAGAGACTCCTGCAGCCATCCTACCTCCTTCTGTAGCCTTGCAGTGTGCTGCATCTCCTGCTCCAGCTGTTTCTTGAGGAGCTGACACTGTGTGCAGGGCTGCTGGTCCTCGGCAGTCCCCTCTTCGTCCTCCTCCTCCAGGCCCGCCAGAGGGGTGCGTCTGGCATAGCCATGGTCCCCGAAATTCAGCTCCTTCTCCACTACAGAGAAGTTTCTGGTTTATTAGGCTGCGATTATAGTCTATAAACACAAAAGTGGCATGAGCAATTGGCCAAACCTGTTAAAACATTTTACCTTAGGGAGGACACAGAGCAAGCTATTGTAGATGCACCTTTTTCTGGTTATTATCCACAATGAAATAATTCCCAAATATAGCTGCTTTAATTCATTTTTTGGCCCCTAAGGGACAAAAAAAAACCCCACCAAAATAAAGATACACAACCACAACATCTTATAAACACATTACTGCTACCATATGTTGCCTACTTACACATCCAGCAGACATGGAACAACATAAGCATTTACTTGGAGTTGTGTATCTGACCACCTGACAAATTCAGTCTCCTTTTAGCTCTGTTTTGGTCTCCACCAATTCCTGAGAAAAATATCTTCCTCCTGCTAAAAGCTTGGCTATGTTCATCAGCCGTCGGGTAACTCTGTGTGCCGTTTGATGCTGAGCACGTCAGGTTTTCAGAGATGTTATCAGAGCATTTCTGGAGGACATGGATGCCTGCAAGGTGTTGATGAGAGGGGCTGAGGCGACTGTAAAACAGTTGTGCGTTAAAAGTGGCTTAAAACCTCCACACAGCAGCAGAGTTTGGCGTTAACTCTCTGCGATTTTGGCACTATGAGTAGCAAGCCTTTCACATTACACAGTGACATAAAATTTTAACATAAAAAAGAACAATTATAAATGGAGGTTTAAGTTTCCGATTTGTTTCTTTCACCCTGCCACTCTCATAATCTCATTTTTAGACAAATAGGGAAGTCAGCTGCATACATGTTGTTTCTATCTACTATCTTGCACAAAACTTCAAACTGTGAAGTTTTGCACATTCCCTGGTAAATACTTTGCACATCCCTCCACACAACCGTACAGCTCTTTCATTTTTAAATAAGTCATAATGTACATTTTTTAAAATTATTTTTATGATCATTTTTTATATTTTATATTTATGCTTCTTGACATATAGCACTTGTTTTCTTTCTTCATATATTCTACTTACCATGTTTATTGTTATGCACCAATATACCAAGTCAAATTCCTTGTATGTGAAAATCTACTTGGTAATAAACCTGATTCTTAAACATTTTTCAAATTAAAATACATTTTTCATAGTCCAAATATTGACACAACAGTGACAGCTAGAGTTGACTGAATGCTGTATACACGTTGTTGCAGTCCTAAGGCAGTCAACAACAATCAGTACCGCAGGCCAGGGTCTACCCCAACAGTGCCTGGCCAAGAAACTAACTTACTGGACTTCAGTTTCTGTGGTGGAACTACAGCTATCTCCACCTACCACGTCTAATGTACTACAAAATATTCAAGAAGAAATTTTGTTGCACGTTCAGTTACCTGGTTCAGGTTTCATGGACAGCAGGATGTATGGGGTAGTGACTGCAGGGTAAGGAGGGTCTCCAATACTAAACAGAGTGGGGATGGCATTGGGCTTCAGCTTCTTCCCCCCGGCCGGAGACCTCGCTATCTCCTCAAACTGGCTCTGCTCAAAATGGTCCTTGGAGAAACAAGACAGGAATATGCATACACTTTACCCAACTAACGATACACAACACACAAGAACATGCATACAGTGAGAGCAAAGTTGATTAACATGGCCAAGCATAGTGACAATCAACTGAACTCAGAAGATAATTTACCATTAAAGATTAAATAAATAACAGTCGTAATTTTTGATGCCTTGTCCTATCCAGTTTAATGTAGGGTCTCTCGGGCTGATGCACGAGTGCTTTAACGAACTTATGTTAGGTCACAAACACAACAGCCTGTGTGTGAACTCACCTGACAGAGTCTGGAGTGAGGAGTTGGCTCGAAGTCTCGCCGACAGTTCACCACCCACTTCTTCTTACGGACGGGGTCTTTGGGGAACCTAAACAGCTGTTTGCCTATGCTGGTTGAATTGGAGCAGTTTGGAGCGGAGCAGCCACCCATTGCAGCAGTTAAAACAAGCAGCAAAGCTAAATTTAGCAAACGTCAAGATAGCTTGGCTGGCAAATGAAGCTCAGCTGGGGAGTTTAGTCATTACTTTTAGCTACTACTTAAGTTACGCGGTGTAAAAACAAGAGAAAGTTACATTTGCATAAAATGTTAACTCGTGGAAACCGGAGTGCTGTTCTGCAGACTTTCACATCGTATTTTATGGATACACTTTCAAATACCTGACCAGAGATAAAATGTTTCTGACTTTGTTTGAGCCAAAATGGCGCATTTCGCCTCGATCGTTAAGTATAGTGACGTATTGTTTATATGTGTCTATCGTAAACGCCTGTTTGACATTTTCTTGGAAAACAAAAAGTCAAACAGAGAAGGAAATTCTATTAAAATATAAAGTATAATATTTACGATAATAAAAACGTGCATTAATTAATTGTAAAAATAGTGTGCTTACATTTAGAGGCAAACGCTTTGTATTTGCGCTCAGGTACTAGTCCAACTACTATGGTTTTTTGTCACAGGACCCCGAGAAGCACGTTGAAATGTTTACGGTGGAGGCGCTGTTAGCTGAAGAGCCGAATAAGTGAAAATAAATTCATACCGAATGTATGAAGATAATATTTTTTTAAAAAGTAAGAAACACCGCAAGGGCTCCGCATACAGCAGCTGATAATGAAAACCTTTGCAAGGTAGTTGGCTAATGTTCCAGGTAGCCGTCGGTAAGTGCAGCACGTTTCTGGCGCGAGTAAGAGTCGTTTGCTTTCTTCACAAGTTGAGACAAACATGGCATCTTCACTGGTGGTGCCAGTAATTGATGTCCAGAATGATAATTTCAAAGAGCTTTGGCCTGCTATGGTAGTGGCCATCAAATCGTCTTCCTTCGTTGCACTGGACACGGTGAGTGAGTGTGTGTGTTGTGTGTGTGTGTGTCCGACTAGCGTGCAGCAGAGTTAAATTCACTCTTGTGTACGTGGAATTATCCGTAGTTTCCCCCTCTTATTTAAATTGTGTGAGCGGAGGTGAGCTCCGACATGTAAACACACTGTACATTGAAGGCCAAGTCTTTCAGCTCTAAATCCACTCCATGGCTCTTTTAAGGACACAGTGACAAGAAATAGAATTATGATAACGTAAACCTCTCAGTGGACAGACTGAAAGCAATGCCACCCTAGAAATAAAATGGACTACATAAACATAAAGGAGAGGGGGATACAGTAGTAACACCGACACATACATAACTCAGCCCTCCCTTCAACAAAATACCTTAAATAAGCAGATCTAACCTCTACTTTCAGACTCAACATAATGTCATCACGCGTGTCATTGTAACTGTTTTGTCTTACTGTCTGTGTGTTTGTCCGTTTTGCCTGTTTCAATACGTCACTCTTTGTTTTTGCCACATGATTTCATCATCTGTGTTGCTGTAGGAGCTGAGTGGTCTCGGGAACAGGAAATCCTTGCTGGCCGAGTGAGTAAAAAAAACATTAGCGGTCCTCTCTGCACTTCTTCCCAACACACACTCATCTGACATACTCTCAACAGGTTGTCGTGCAAGAATCCGTGTGTGCAGAATGTGCAGTGCCATGCCGTCTCTTGCTGCTTATTAGCGCTCCTGTTTCTGTGAGTTCGCCCTGACCCTCGCTGTCACGTTTCAGGTCTATAGAGGACCGATACAAAGCCATATGCCATGCAGCTCGCTCTCGCTCCATCCTCTCCCTAGGAATTGCCTGTTACAAGAAACTGGACTACAAGGTATAATAGGACGATGCCTTCTCCAATTAATACTTTTGACCATGTACGCTATATGAAATGATCATCACATACAGTATATTTCTGATGAGCATGACACACACTGGTAGAAGAATGCCGATTAGATGGTTCTTACACAAACATCATCACGTCATGTATCTTATGCATATCAGATGAGAGAATTTGCCACTGCAGACTTGTTTAATAGGACGTGTGTTATGTCCATTGCCTCCTCCTTCTTTTACCCCCCCCCCTCCAGGCTGCAGACACATACCTGGTCCAGGTGTATAACCTCACCCTGCTGTGTTCAGAGGAGTACATCATAGAGCCCCAGTCAGTCCAGTTCCTGGTGCAGCATGGATTTGACTTTAACAAGCAGTACGCCCATGGAATCCCTTACTGTAAGGGCAATAATAAGGTGATGAGACTTGCTGTGTAGTTCTGAGCCTGGTCCTGAACCCACTGT